>JANEYF010001596.1:3357500-3715856 GCA_029963845.1 Rhamnusium bicolor | reverse complement strand
AATAAAATAATAAAAATTTTAAAAAAAGAAATATTGTACCTAAAAAAAAATCAACACCGAAAGTATTTTCTTTCCGTGTCCTTTGGTTTGGTTTTGGGTTTTTTATATTTGTTTAATTTTTAAATAAAAAAAATACTTTGGTTCTTCCGTTTTTATTTTTATGCGAACGATATTATGGCAAAGCGTTAACTTGAGGGTTAGAGGAGTTTGAAGAAATTTAAATAAAATAATTTTTCCATTAAAACTTTTTAAAAAATTGTTTTTATTGGAGAGAAGAGAATGTGCTTTTAATATAACTTTTTTAAAATTTTTTTGTTTATTATCCATCAGTAGGGTGAATATAAAAATTAATAATTTATTTTTAGATAATGAAAACATTCTATTTTTTTAATTCTTCAAACGATTTAATGTCTGTGTCTTTGGAAAAAATTATAAAATTATCAATAAACTGTATACTAATATTCTCATCCTATGTGAAAATTATTTGCGGGAAGAGGGGGTTTTTGGGGCCACGAAAGTGAAAGGGAAAATAGGGGTTTTTTGGTATATTTATTCGCTTTTTTAATTAGGCTGTGGCTCAGGCTGAGAATTGAAAGTTTTGGCGAGAGAGTCTGCTTTGACGTAGATGGTTGCGACCAGGATTGTCTTCTTGCGGAGTATTTATTATGGGTGGGAAGAGGCGGAAAATTTTTTCGTCATGATTATCTAAATATTCAAACTTATTTCATTACAATTGAGGCATATGTGTTATTTAGGGAGCTTTTCGCCTCTAAATAAGTTAAATTTGATAAGCCATTTGTTTTTTAATTTTTTGTTGGACTTGAAACGACGGGCACACTTTTAGAAATTGATTTGTGCTCATTATTTTTACAATTAATACAATAGCTGTCTTGAGGATCCCTGCATATATGATTGTTAGTTTTAATTTTACCACAGTTGATACACAATGTATCTGTGCTGCGACATTGATTCGCAACATGTGAATATCTTAAGCATTTATAGCACTGTATAAACTCTTTGGATATAAGGTTCTACCAAACATGCTACACTATTAAGGTATATGTATTTGGGTAAAGACCTACCTTCAAAAGTGACTCAAAACCGTTTGTCTGGGTACAAAAGCGGGTTCGCCATCAATTTGAATTTTGCGCTTTATTCGCTTGACTTCAGTTATAGTGTTAGAGGATAATAAGTTTTCAAACAGATATTTATCCTCAAATATAGTGTCAACGTACTTATAATGCATTTTCTAGATAACAAGTTACTCGTATAAAAGCTTTAAGATTTTCAGATTTTAATAAGTCATTATTAACCAAATTGTTAACATCCTTTATATTCTTTAATATGACTTTAACTCTATTTTTACCAACTTTTTCTATTTTCAGAATATTAGAAATTTGGAGTTTTTATGTAGTACATGGCCCACATACATAGGATGCATGCAGCCTGCCTATATTTTGGTCGTTTTGTTTTTTCAAAAAAACATAAACAACGTCTGAGTATAAACTCGCTTTTTGCAGATTAAAAACCATTCTTTCTGGAGATCTATCACCTAATACCGTCTCAGTAGAGCGCTGATTCTGATCCAGTGCTTTTCGCTAAGTTAAGTTAACTTAAACTCATGTCTGTAAAATACCAATACCAAATTGTGTTCCTATCTTTGCTTCATAACTTAATTATATGATGTATGTAATTAATTGAAACAATATACAAGTAAAAATTTAGGTTTATATTATGTATCTAATAATTATCCTGTTTGTAAAGAAACAAAGCAAATTTGAGAGTTAAGTTTTCTTGGTGGACCCTCATCTCCTGAACTCTTGTAAATTTTTAATATATTTAGTTCAAATTCGTTACTCGGGGTTTTTGGGGTCGCTGAACACGAATATCACGGCAACGTTCTCCGAGGTACCTGGAGCCCAGGTGGACATCATCTCCTGGAATTACCTTGAGTATAGCATCATTTTTATACGAATTTGCATATATTAATTTCAAAATTATTTATTTATATATTAGCATGAAGATGTAGATTCAAACAATATTTTTCAAAAAAATAATTTCTGAAAAATTCAATGTATAATTAAGCAATAAATGTTTTCTATTGTATAAGTTTGTGGTATTTTTTTAAACAACAAAACATTACAAATACAATTGGCACAGCCACTCGCATTTCAGTAGTTTATGCAATTCCAAATTCATCACATCATAAAAACATGCTCTAAAAGATGTAACTTACATGATGTTTCTGCCTCGTCACATTTCAATTAATTTTGCAGCTACATAATTATTACGTTATTAAAAATGTAGCACTTTATTGAACTTTTGTAAGGCTTAAATTATCACTTGAAATACCTGTCTGTACTAAAAAAATATATATTTAGAAACGTTATTTTTAATCACATAAAAGGTATGATTTTTAATGGAAAAATGACATTCGGTCAATAGGTATTAGTTATTATATTGATGGCGAAATAACAAATACCAATGATTTGTCTCTCTTCGTCTACTGACATGTAGAGGTCGCTAATTATTGAACCCAGTGTCGATTTTCTTCTCCCATACTAAATATTTTGTGAAAAAATAGTATATTTTAAAGAACATAGAATATATTAACAAAAAAATAATAGAGAATTAATTAGAATAAAAAATAAGACAACTTGATGTTATACAAAATGGACATCTGTCACATGATAGATGAAACATCTATGACGTGTTACTATACCTTGAGAACAATAATGACGTCTCGAGAACAAAGGAATTCTTGTGGCCATATTGAATTTCTAATAAGTTGAAAAAACTCAATATGGTAAAGTTTTACTTAAATATTAAAATTATTTTAATCATTTTAATAGGTAAATCATAAGCAATGAGTAAAATAATCGTTGCTTATGACCCTATCATCACTTACGATTAAAATTAAGGGAAAAAACAAATCAATTAATTTAAATATTCTTTAAATTTAAGTATTTCAAAGAGCCAATTTGTTTTCTGGGAGTATTATATGTTGTTTTACAGTAAAAATTGCCTGCGTTCATATAATTACCCACCCTACACTCAACTGACATGTATATCATCTTTAAAGTTATGTGTGATGTCCATTTTATGTTTTTAGTGATATTCATTAACCAAAATGTTTATGTATAACAAATGTAAACAAAAGAAGATATTTATTACGTTGGCATTAACATGTTTTTTTGTCGCATCACTTTTAAGTCACCTTTTATGTTGTCACTGGCATTAATGATCGCTATGATGTGGAAAATACGTATCTGCGAAATTATTAGAGGTGCGATGTTTGTGATGTCTACATCATTTTAATGTGTTTTTCACATCACAGTGTTTAGTAGATTAAATAGTAGCAATTTTCTGTTCTGAATATATCATAAAATAAATGTAGAAACTCAAGTAATAGGTGTTATATCTCAGAATGAATTGTATATTGTTATGCCATACGGTGTGCCTCCTGTGTCATAAACAAATAAGAGGTTATGTTTCTTTTCTAGACTATAGTTTCGTCATTTTTTGGCGAGGAAAATTGCTAACCATTTTAACCAAATTTCTAGTCAGATTTGTGGTAGTACTTTGACCAACATTACCAGTTAAATTTGCGATTTGGCTAAAAAAGTTTGTTAGTACCATTTTAGTCACATTCTGGCTTATTTCTAGCATCGTTACCGAAAACATATACCAAATTATCCCAACTTGCCGCCATGTTTTCTATCAAACAAGAACAACCCGAACGGCGGCCATTACGTTGAATTTTCAATATTTTGTTAAATTTACCTCTAACATAAAGTTTTAATTTACTAATTCGATATTTTAATCAGTTTTGATAACCCTACCATCGATTGCGCTCTTTGAAATTATCAAATCTATTTCGAATTAATTTAGTTATACTTAAAACATAGGTATTTTTTAGCCCTCTTTGTTTCTATGAGTATTTCATATAAGTTTACGGGAATAATGCATGCGGTAATAGATTTGATCCTCTTGTTCATTGTTGATTGACCAAGAACTGTATATTATATTATAAGCATGATGAATGTCCATTTATTTGATATCACCCTTTAAAACCAAAACATAACCACAGTATTATCTTGTTTGATTTTATAGCTAAATAATTTCCATAAGAAAATGCCAAACTGCAGATTAGACTTTCTCTATAAATATCGTTTCGTAGCTAGCATTAAAACAGCCATAATAATCAAAAAGAAAGTCAATGTAGGCTAGTGATCATTTGGTTCCAGTTACATTTCGATGGCCAGCAGAATATTATTCCCCATTTTGATCACCATTACATCTTTAATACGTAATAATGCGATTTTTATGATAGCCACTATAACAAGACAGTCAATCTTTCTAGCAATTGTAATATCATGATGTTCAAACTACAACTTATTGTGCTGATTAAGTGAACCCTCTTTAAAGTAAAATAATACGTTTTAAATCGCCAAGCTCGATAGCGCAGTGGCAAACATAGCTACTGCCTGCGAACTCCCCAGTTCAAATCCCGGCTTCGATCCTGACAAAATCGAAAGGGGAGTGGTTGTGTCCACATTTTTTCATAAGTGGCCGTGTAGTTCCGGCTTTGGATGTGGGATTGTCTAATTTTACTATTTTATGTTTAATGTTTTTTAAATATCCATTGAAGGCTTTCTCACACAACTGTTTGATTTAGTAGTCCCAAAACATTAACTGTCATTTTTAGTAGTGTTAATTAATTTTGAATTTTTACAGCGTGCGTGCGTGCGTGTGTGTGATCCGCGATAACTCAAAAAAATACTAATGGGAGACCTTCCAAATTGGGTAGTTAAGATTGTCAACAACATTTTACATTAAATTTGGTGAATTTGGTACCATCAGAAAAGACATAATGAATGAAAGAAGAAAAAAGATACGATTTCGGGGAAAAAAATAAAAATTTGTATTGCAATTCTGAACGAATCTCGACGAATTATAGTGAAAAAACTTAACTTTATGAAAAAAATAATATATCTGCATGTGTGTAGTATCGCGATAGCAACCACTGTTTTTAAGATAAAGCTTTCAAATTTAGTACACTTGTTCTAAAAGCCAAAAGACATTGAAAAATTCGGTTATGAGCAAAATTGGCCAGCTGAACTTTTTTGTATTTGACTTTACAAAAAAACATATTCTTGATGAAAGATTATAAATCATGTCTATATATTGATATAGATCAAGCGAATAAAATATATTTTCCAAGTACTTAAATAAAGCTGATGTAAACTGAAATTTTTGTAAGCATTTGACCTCATAAAGGATAAATCTGGCAGTTTGACATTTGAAATATCTAATTTAGTTACAAAAAATGTCAATATCAATAAGAAGAAATTATTAAAATATATGACATGAAATACTCTTGACAGTATCGAAGGACGCTGATAATTAATTATTAAAAAATTTTTACGAAACATTTCAAGGTACTTTTAAATGTAATTGAGGTAAGTGAAGAATTAAACACAATGATTTTTTTATATACTGGTATAAGAAAGTTATGTGCTGGCCACATCAGATATTTTATTTTAATTTTAGGACTGCTATCTGATCTTTATATTTTATTTGTAATACACTGTCTTGTTGTTTACAACTCCCTTTAAGTTAAACGTTTATACCAACCGTTAATCTATTAAAATGGACAGATATTCGAAACGTGACAAGTGAACATGGTAAAAGAACTTCCCAGGTAGCAAGCTGACGTCATTTTGACGTCGAAGAAAGGTGATTCTAGACCTTAAAGGTCATTGTACCAAAAAGGACGTCACTGGTACGTGACAATTAAGATGTCTTTGGTACCTAGTTTCTTATACGTATTATTGACGTTTCTGAAGAAAAAAAATCACGATTCCACAAAATATTTTTAAATCTCAAAATAGCCGATTGCACCACGGCGAATATTTAAGTATCGTTTAAATAGTGACTATCACCATTTAAATATCATTATATACGTAACATTCCAAGTTAGACTTAAGTATAAGCCGTTTAACGCTACGGTGCAATCGGCCATAATAATTATGTCATTTGTATTATATTATACATACTTAAAAATTTAAAAAAGTTTTAGCTATAGGTCGGAAACTATATGAAATTTATATAAATAATTCATACTGAATACTTGGAATGCTGCATAAACTATAACATAACTATTATCACACACTGAATCTGTTTGTGCTATTAATTAATTATATAGTACTCAAATGGTTTGATTTATTATTTCGAATTTCGCACCTCTTTTTCAATTCAAGCGGACTTATAAATACGCATGTGCGTCTCGTCGTTCTGCGCATTAAAAAGTTCATGTTCATCGTTCATAAACAAACGTCAACGCCATTATTTTAACTTTAACCGTTTCAGGGCTGACTATTTTTTTGTGTTGTGTTGTGTGCAGTTCAGTGCATCAAGCAGATGAAATTTATTGTGTACTCTATGTTGTGTATTATTTTATCTTAACAGGTAAGTCAAATCCTCATTTCTCGCCTAATTTAGTATAAAATGACGAAATTATAGGTTAAGCCACGAAGGATTAATAAGTAATAAGTACTTATTGCATGGGAAAATTTTCGGTATTAAAAAAACTGCAATGTTCCATGTGTGGGTTATAATGTATAGCATTTTTATTATTAGGTTATATAAAATGGTGCAAGGGGCAAGTTTTATGTTTATCAGTTTATGACGTTATTTGATCATTTTGCATTTTTTTCACAATGTTTAATAGGGAACAGTCGTAGCTAAAGAAAAAGCCACCAACGATCAAATGCCTACCGTTTATATGTGAAAAAAATTCGAGTAATTTTTATCAACAATGAAAATTCCGGAATCCAATTTAGTGCTAGATGTTCAGTAATCCGCCACAATACTCGTTAAAATATATTCTTTGCATTTATTTTATCATAATACCTATAGTTATAACTACCTGACAGGTATTATTTTCTCCTTGTAGCATTACGAGCTTTACGTAAAAATGTTTGCTGTAGTAGAGTTTTCCCCCGAACAGGGAGGAGGATTGAGCCTTGTTAACAAAAAATTGGTTGACACCACGAAAAAAAGAAGTCTTTTGGCCTCCATATAAGGAGCAGAGTCAGTTCAGGAGATCAATAAAAAAATCCGAAGAAATGAATACTGAAACGTGGAGGATATATGTTAAGAGAATTTTCTATGAGACAGGCAAGTGGCATGAAAAATAATTATTCAACCAGTATACTGATCTTAATTTCTGTTTATTTATAATTATAATTTACTAATTTTTATTTAATGCATATAGGTGCAACTCCCAGCTCCAGTCATAGACTTAATAATAATAATACATCACCATTTTTTAAATTGGTGGAAGCAGGAAAACCGAAAACTTCTCTAGAAACTATACCTGTAAAACTTCCAGTTGAAAAATTATCGGACTTAGATATACTAGAAACATTTTTACATGACCAGAGCCACTCAAATTTGCTTGTAAGTACCTTCGACTATAATGTTAATTATTTCCATCAAATTTCAGCAAAGTAACAAGTTTTCAAATCATATTTTCTAAAAACAGTTTTCTAATAATCACTTACTTGTTTTAGGTTATCTACTACTCTGGATTGGGAAGAAATAATATAAATTCTAAAACAAACAGGATTTTGAAAGACACTCTGGATGACTCGGCGATACTGTTTAATTTTTATGGGAGAAAACAATAAAAAACCATTTTCTGGTTTAAAACTTTCCTCTTGTATAATAGGTAAGTAATCTTCTGTAATGTTTTAAAAGGCTTATTCTTGATTGGACAAATTTGGTGACCTATTCATTTTAGGTCTATTACTGCATAAATCACTAATCAGAATATGACTGGTTGAAAACAGGGTAGCACCATTGAACAGCTGATTAACTTAGATATAATTGATTGGTTTTGATTAATTTGTGGTTTTTGCAGGAACAGACCAGATCTATTATTTCCATTGGTTCAGATGTGGCACTATTTTTTTTTATTCTTAACGTTTCCATAAAAATGTTTGTACTTATTCATATACCTATCAATTGTGTTTTGTTGCTCTTAGATGCTGTGAAATCTACCTGTGGCTGCACTTCTGCCCAAGTAGAAGGGTCAATTAAAATATGGCTGAAACATGCTCCACAGCGTTTAAAAACTAAGAGTGCAAGACAAACTATGGATGTAAATGGTGGTTGATAACATATGAATTTTTGTTTGCAATATTATACATTATCCCTTCTCATGAATGCTAAAAAAAGTAGTTGGTTTAATTTTTTTTGTATTAGTCGCAAGTAGCTTATAATTTAAACTGCTTTATTTTTTATTTTGTTTAAAATATACTTAAATACTAATATGTCAGAGGGCAGTAGTAATTTTAGATATAAAAAAGAAATAGTGGGAAAGCGACAAAGATGTTAAATTCACACTAGAAAAATTAACTGAAATAACTAGCAATAACATTGGAATTTGTAAATTGCACAATACTGAACATAGCCCTAGCATTAATAATCTTTGCACCGATAAATCAAACATTGAGTTAGCCTGTACTGAGTCTAATGAATTAACCGCTCTATCCTCCAGTTATTTCGTCGTTTAAATGAATTAAATTTTATAAATACTTCAGAAAACGATTCCTGCCACTTTTCTTATTGTTTAGAACATACTGGAGGTCCTGTATTGTTAAGAAATAATTCCAAACAGTATAAAAAAATGTTTAGAGGTACCCAACTCTCAATAAATTGTCATACTGTTGCCAACTGTTACTGTCTTACTCTAGACAATAAAGTTGTTCAAATAGAAAATATCATTCGACTTATTAAAAATAATTGTTGTTTAATTGGTAGAGAATAGAAGAAATACAAATCATATATTCATACCCTTTCGAATCAACTGACTTACAAATTTGTGTAGTCAACATGCTATCTGAACTTAAAATGTATAATTTAGATGATATTGTTGCTAAATGTATGCTATTTCCTTTTTACCAACGGTCTAATAATAATAAGTTTGTTTCTTTCCCACTACTTCATGATCTAAAATAAGGCCATTATATTGTATCTAATACTTTCAGTTTTATTGGATATAATCTTTTGTATTGTATCCCTTGTATATACTGTGTATTTTTTTAAGATACAATGTATTTTAAAATAAATATGTTTTTTAAACCATGGTATTTTATTTCTGTCCTAAACAGTGGTGGCTGATGGATTTAGGTTATACCATATCTCAATAATGAAGCATGGAACCCAAGCAATATTTTAAGGCATGACTATCAGTACTTAATGAAGAATTTTGCAGAAAATGAATTGAAAAAAAAAATTGAGAAAAAGTTGTAAAAATGCGCTGCCACCCCAGATTATTTTTAGACCATTAGTAAAATATTTGCAAAACAGCTTTTTTTTCATAAGGTAAAATTAATCAACCTGTTTTTTTATTTTCGAAAAATTTTATTTCTAAATGACATTTTGATATTTAAATTCTTTATTGTGAATTTCAAAATGTCATTACTACAAAAAATCAAAATTTTCGAAAACCAAAAAAAAAAAACGGTTGGATAAATTTTCCTTCTGATTATGGAAAAAAAATTGCAAATATTTTACTAATCGTCTAGAAGTAATCGGGTGGCAGCACATTTTTGCAATTTTTTTTTAAATTATTTTCTGCAAAACTTCTTCATTCAGTACTGATAGTAAGTAATACCTTAAAATATTGCTTGGGTTGCAAGCTCCAGTATTGAGATATGGTATAATCTAAATCCACCAGCCACCACTGCTCATAAAAATGACCCAAACGACGTATTCTGGACGTTTATTTTGACGTCGTAATAACGTCACAATAAGGTCATAACATCGTTAATTGCGTCATAATAATGTCGCCCAATGACGTCATGGGAACGTCACGATGAGACGTCATATTACCTGTGACTTATACACGTCATTTCGACGGATGAAATACGTCATACTAAAGGTCATTATGGTCATCTATTTGACCAAAAAAAATCGTCCAAATGACGTCAGCCTGCTACCTGGGTGAGTACGTGTTAAATCTGTGTCCGAGATTTGTCAATAAGTATAAGGTTGTCATATAATTCACATAGCGTGTCATATGCTCTATTGTACCGTTGTTTGTTTGTTTTGGATCGTTTCCTTCATCCAACGCATCCACTGATTTTTAAGTGTCTCTTTTGATAAAGTTGTGTCGTGTGTAGTTTTTACATTTAAAATGTAGTAACAAAAATAAGTATCACAGATTCATATTTGTGTTTGTAATAAATTATTTTAAAAATAACAGACGTTAGTTTTTTTTTTAAATTTAATGTGAAAAACTCTTATCGATGTAAGGAATGAGGAAAAAATTGTGTCAATATTAAAATTTTGCTTATGGATGTGGCAATTCTAAAAAATAAATTAATTTGTGACTAGCACTCAAAAGGTATTATTATTATAAACAATAAACGAAAGTTGTTAACCAAAAAATGCAATTTCTATAAAATTTATCGAAAAACGTAAGTATTTAATTTTTATTTACAAACCTTTTTTCAAATTTATGATCGATCCATAAATGATCCAGAAAACATTTGTTAAAGCCATTTCTAAAAACCGTGCCACAAGTCAGAAGCTGCATCAATACTATAGATATATGAGTAATATTGCAGCTTCTTTAATGCCCTGTCTAGAGACAAAAAAAAAACGTTTTCAGTCAGACTTGTGGCGCGATTTTTAGAAATGGCATATTCGTAAACAATAATTGCAGGTCGGTACCTCTTCTTACTACAGAGGGTTATAAATTGCTGTTCTACGTTTATGTTGCGCTTTTTTTACATTCCTTCACTCAGTGACTGAAGCAACAGACGACAAATTATATGATTTTTGTAATTTTTGTTCAATAAATTTGTACACTTGTTGTGTCATTGAGTGAGTGAGTGAACCTACGAGAGTGGATCAGAAACGTTCGACGTCATTGAGAGTCAATTCACTATTGGTGACACTGAAAAGTTTCCAAATGTTCAGTATTTTTCCAAACATCACAAAAATGTATAGTGGGTAATAGACCGCAGATATGAAGTTGTGCTCCATAATATAATTTTTGTGTGTGCAAGCTGCGGAGTAGGGTAACATGTAATTCGAAACTCAATTAACTGTGCATTCCAAAGGATTAAATATAAACGGGGGTTTGTAAAAAGTGATGTAATCGGCCAAAAAAACACAAATTTTAAAAGTTTTAATCCACTCTCAACGAACCGCTTATGACTGAAGGGTTGCAACTTGACGATTTTAAGTACTGCCAACATTAAGAAAATATATAAACAAGTTTTTAAGCTGACAAATGTCAATTTTTGCACGTTAATTTTTCTGTTAAAATATCAAATTTCCTGTAGGAGAGAATGTAATTTTCTAGCTATTTTTATACGCCCAAGAGTGTTTTATGTGCTGTGTTAGGACCAAAGAGGTCCAAATAAAGGAATTTTCTTAGTATCCATATAGGAGTCAGTCACTAGAGAGGGGTCACGAGATATTTTTCTTTTCAATTCTACGATTACAAATATGGCGGACCAAGATAGCAGCAAAGATATAAAATTATTAAAAAGGACTAGAATTTCAGTTTTCGTTGATGAAGCTCTACAAGATATTTTAGTAGTAACTTTTGAATTTGGTGTTAAAATTTTTAAAGGGGTTCTGCTTGATTCTACCAAAAGGTGAGCCAAAATTCTATGTGCCCTTTATGTGGGATTAATTTACAATCGACCTTGAAGGGAACAATTTTAAAAAACTTTGATGTTTAATTATGGAAAACATAAGTTTACTCTACACTCAAATATCTAATATCTGTGTATATCTAGACACCAAAGCTATGTCGTGTTAAATTCCCAAATTTTCTAAAAGCAGAAGTCATGCCATAGTGCTTATTAATTTGTACTATCCATAGCATAGAAAAATATAGAATTTTTGGTTTTACATATCTACCTAGATATTTATATAAAAATTTAGGGTACAAGATGAATAACAGTTTTCCTCACATAGTTTAATGTCTTTGGGTACAAAGTCCAAAATTTGCCATAGTGAAACTACTTAGTCATTATGCCTTGTGCTTGTGTATTAAATAGATTCAGTGTTTAATTTAGCATAAAACTTTTTGAAGTAAGCTTAAAAGTTGAGGGTTCTATCAGTTTAAGCAGATATCTAGCTATAGGTAATATGGAGCATTCGAGAGACTTGTACTGTATAGGACATTTTTATTAAGTCTATAATTCTATTCCGCACAAAAATGCTATTAAATTTATAGAAACAATATAGATTCAATAAATCATGAACAAAGGATTTTTATACTAAGGGATAAAATTGGTGTCGTGTTGAGTTTCAAAAAGTTGCATCATTAAGATCTGATTGTATAAAAATAATTAACATATAAGGTTAAATAATTAAGCCAAGTTAAACATTTAATTACTGCACTAATAGTGAATGAGTTTCCGTAAACTCCAAAATACTTGATATCGTTTCGTCAACCACGATATCATCTGGAATTATGGAAACTTGCGTCAGGATTTAAATTTAGATTAGGTAAATTGAAAACCAGTTGCATAAAAGTTTATTTAATTATTGATTCAGATTTTCATAATCCGGATTTAAATTGAACAATCTAAGTTTATCGGAAAATTCAGTTTCATCAGGGTATAATCCAGGTAATACTAGATGAAAGTAATTCGTCGATATTGACAATTTAGGTCCAAAAAGCCTTGTAGAATTAAAGCTAGGTATACTTTATAGATTTACTTCTGCATATACATATAAATAATAGAAGTCTTGCTTTTCACAGTAGTAGATGTACTTCCATACCTTTGCAGTACAACACCACAAAATTTTGTATCAAATACAAAAAAAAAATATAATGAAAAACTAAATATTTGAAATGAAGTAAGACTTTAAAACAAAATGGATTTTTATTAATTAAATAATGGATTTCTATAAGGTAGATGCAATATTTATATCAAGGGAAGTCTTGTTTTAAAGTATTGATTCTAAGTAGGGTGAACCAATTTTAATTTAATCATAACTTCCAGCTCCTTTAAAAAATAATCATTTCATCGTTATAAATGATACGAAATTATTATTGAATTCTAGAAACTTACCTTGTGGAGTACCCAACATAAATCCAGCATTCAATGTTCCTACAAAAAACCCGGATGATGACACTCTTTATGCAGTTAACCAAAGATTTGCCTATACCGATCCGAATGCAGCAAAGAAGAAAAATGTTCAAATGCCAAGTAAATACAAAAACAATAAGATGACTGTTAGATTAAGGCCACGCCAAGTATTGTGTTCAAAATGTAAAGGAATTTGTAATGAAAATTCGGAAAATGTTTCGAGGAAACGGAAAAGTTCGGAGAATGTTCAGAGTACGTCCCCGCCACCACCATCGAGAAGGAGTGGTAATGCACCTATTACTAGATCTGTAAATATTAATTTAAATAATAAAAAGGACTTTGCGAGGAAAAGATTCCATGCTGGAGCCTAGATTAACAAGGTTAACGTATCAAGAAGAAGAGTCAGTAGGTACGACAATGTTGCTTGTTGATTTTTTTTCAAGTTCAAGTTACGTGACGTTAACTTTTTTTAGGTAATAAGGCAAATTTAGACAACAATTCCAATAAAAAACCACTTGGGAGTATACAACATGAAAGCTCTCAAGAACTCGACAAAAAACATTCCTCAGATCATTCCTCGGATAGTTGTAACACAGATGATGCAGATGTGCTGCCCTTGAAAACTGTAAAAAGAATGTTAAGGAAGAAGAGAAGTGTAAGTTCGGTGGAGGAACAGTGGCCGGAAACGGATTATCAAGAAAATTTAAATAGGTAAACGTGTTTTAAAAAATTGTTGTATGTTTTTCTCAGCAATAAACTTATTAATGAAAGACGCCGGTGAATACTTTTTTTCATCTGACAAAAATATATTTCTTTAATTTTTGTATTTTCTTATAAATCAGTTAGTCCTGTGGCAAATATGGTTTTTTCTGCCTATCTGTTACCCTGAATCATGGAGATTAATCCTCATTTCTGAAGAAAACCGTTGGCACGTGTAAAGTATCAAGATGAGTGTTTCTCCTAATAATAACTTGGTTGTGCTTCATTTTTGACAAGTTAAAACATAGAGTTTTCACTAGGTTCTCCCGTACTGACTTGATTTATTGGTTCCGACTTAGATTCTGATGTGAATGTTACTACATGTATCTCAAACATAAATCTTAAATAATTAGAATTACATTTTTGTAGGAGATTTTATTTTGCATATAAATTGTGGTGTGCTGCCAAATGTGAGTTCAGGGTTTTTGTTTTCATTAGTTTATTTTAAGAAAAAAGTTTGATGATCAATGATAAGAAGTCAAATTATGTTTGTTGTATCCATTTTCTACATTTTTCATATCCAGTAATACTCTGGTAACATAATATTTCTATCAGGAACAACAATCACAATGTCCAGTCCAACTCTAATGCCAGTGCAACAGAACAACCTCTCAGTGCAAACAGTATTTCCATAACAAACACAAGAACAATTAAAATATCGTATGGCCCTCAAGGTGAAGGAACCGTACTTAAGATACCTGCACAAATCGATAACCTAAACGATGATGACTCCGAGGAAAACATCAACCTCGAACAACAGGGTAATAAACTGAAAGAAACTGATAATAAGGCCGCACGTAAAGCATTGAAGAAAGCTAAGAAAGAAGCTAGAAGGAAGGTTTTATTAGCTGGGGGGTTCACCATTGTACTTGGGAGGTGCTTCGCCAAGGTACACGATAGGGGGACCATCTCCACGGTATACGGTTGGAAGTGCTTCTCCAAGGCATGGCTTGGGAAATAACTCCCCAAGGTATATGTGCACATCTTATGAGTTAAATGTTCCTAGGAGAAGAAAACACAAAATGAAGCACAAAAAGAAACATCGGGAGGATAAGGATAGGAAACATAAGGAAGGAGAGGTAGGACTGTTTTACCATAATCTAGAATGGTTGATAATAATGTCGTTTATTATTTAGGTTAGTTCAACGCAAGATGACTCGAAAGAACAGTGCATTACTCAAAAACTCTCAATAAATCTTAAACGTCTTAACAACACATACACTTCGTGCACCATTTCTGATAAGATAGATGACAACATTTCTAGTTCGGATGAGCATAACGAACAAGTACCCAATTTTCCTCCGTCTAACCCTCCGTTAATGCTTAGAATAAATGCCCAGACAGTTTCCAGTGCACTGGGTGCCGATGGTAAGCTAAATGTAAGAATATTTGCATGAATAATTGAATATTGCAGATGTTAGAAATAAATTTTTTTTGGTCAAAACCCAGCTTTATGTGAGAAATTGTTTAATCACTGAAAGGTCTCGTTTAATATATTTTGTGCATTTTGTGGCTTTGTTGTAGGAGTTCGTTTGTTAGTGGGCGATGTGGTTTGGGGTAAAATTCATGGGTTTCCATGGTGGCCCGGAAAAGTTTTAACTATGACTAGTTGTGGAGCCCAAGGCCCCCAGGCCCATGTCGCTTGGTACGGTTCTTCTACTTCTTCCTTGATGCAGTGTGATCAATTAAGCCATTATCTAGATAACTTCAAGGTAATAGTTAAAGAAAAGTTTTATTTATCTTTGGTGGGTGGTTCATTATTATATCTTTATTCTTTGTAGTGTAGTATTTATTATATTTTTAGTTTTGACATTTTATTTCAACTTCTAAATCTCTCCCAACAAATTCCTTTCCGAGTTTCTTTCAAATATTTATTAAAAATTTGTAATTTTCTTGATCTGTTATTAACAAAAGTTTTGAATTATAAAGTTTTGTATTTTCTGTCATTGGGATGTATTTTGGCTTAGGACAAATGAGATAAAACAAAATTATTTGGTCTCCCTGTGACACTTTTTTTGTGAAACTGATGTCTAACGACTTTTTTTGCTTGTATAAATAGATAAAAAATAATTATAGCAAACCTGTAAATATTGCTGAATTTTCAGCATAAATTATTTGATAGAAAAAAGAATGCATTGTGAAAAGTAATGGAATTGTCAGGGTATAAAATTGTATTATTTGTGCCTTGTGAATATTATGTGTATCAGGAAAAACAAGTGTCATCTGTATGTGATTGGTATAATTTACTGAGAATTGTATCGTAAAAAAGAGATGGGGCGCATGAGATAATGTGGAGCATTACGAGAGTTAAACAAAAAAAAAAAAAAGTACTGAAAATGTGTGAAATAACTTTCCCAAAACTCCTGTTCAGTGTCTATCCAACGTCCTGTTCCTGTTATGTAAAATTAAATGTTATAGCTAGAGATAGGAATTTTGGGTGCCATGACATAAATAACAGGCACTCTCACAGTATACAGGTTTTCCCTCATAAAATTTTCAATTTATAATGAAAATATGAACAAATGTTGTAGCCCACCATAAAATTGACCAAGTCCATATTTATGATGGTTTTACATGTATAGGAAAGCCCTACATCACACACTTTACAAGTTAGGTCCACACCATCAGACATCAAACTGGCTAAACACGATTCCATGATTGCCCTGTTTCTACAAACGTGGGTTGCCTCATCATTATTAAAAGTTCACTACCGCACTACGCTCAATAGAAACTACGTGATAGCAATAAGTAATAAAATAAATAAAAGACCGTCAACAGAAACTATATAATTACAACCTGACTGATGCCAAGTTATTCGGCTTGCCAAACGTTTCTGATCTATGACCCCGTAACGGTGCTGGTTCTACATGCAGTAATAAGTTTTTTGTGTAAGTAAATACACTGTCAGAAATTAACATTTATTTTATTATTATATTACATGTTTTTCGGAATATAATATTAAGTAATGCATGTCGCCCAAATATCACATTTCTAGTTATAGCCCACATAGTGAATATTGCCATTTTGTACAAAATCATGTGAAATTATAAAGTTGCCCTGATTTAACAGGCTGCAGTTTGCAGAATAATAGAGGGTTATACGATCCAGTGAGAGAAGTAATTTTGCTTTTATTTTAGAAATACAATATCTTCATGTGATTTTCGCAAATATGAATTGATTATTTTACTTTAAAGATAAACTGTGGTAGCTAAGATGCTGCAAAAAAATGCATGACTAAATTTCACATTATCCCCTCTCTTCTCAATGAAGCTTATTCCAGGTACGTTACAATAAGAAAAAGAAGGGCCCCTACAAAGAAGCTATAAAACAAGCGACCACAGAAGCAAGGGAGAATGCAGAGAATAGAGTGCGGCAACCATTGGGAAATTCTCCTTCACATAATATTATACAAGTGGTACCCCCTGCCCTGGCTTCTCCACGAGAAATTGATGTTGTGTCATAGAACCCTAATAATTATAGTTTACCCTTCCCTGGAACATTTTCCAAGGGTGACTTTTCTACAAGTGAAAGATGTTCAGTGTGATTAATTTGTATATTATTATTTTGTTAATTTTAAAAAGTATAATATTTGGCATTTTTAAAAGATTTTGTATTTCCAGTCCTACTCGTTCCACTTTTTAAAATTACAAATTAATAAGTAAATGATTAATTGTGTCTGTCACATATAGTAAATTATTTGTAAAAATGTACAGTGTGTTTTGACGATAAACAAAACATCTTGTATACCCATTTATCTATACACATACAGGGTGTTGTAAATCTCCAAGATTTTTGCTGGAGTCTTGTTTATTTATTTATTTTTTTATTAAATCAATTGTGAGTTAACATTTTAGATAGTTTTAAGTACTAATAAACAAGGGTTCCAGTCTGGTTTGTAAAATTTACGCCACTTTTCTGTTTTCTCGTAAATATGATATTTTACTACTTTAACTCCTTGATGTGCGTGTTTAGACATTTAATTTATAAATCATTTTTTAATTGTAAAGTAATACCAGAGATGTCCACATGATAAGAGTTATATAAATGTTTGTTTTTTTCTCTGGTAAAAGTGTTCAGGGTTCATTTCCTGATATAGTGTTCTCATATAATAATTTTATAACTGCTTTTCAGTTTAATTGTAACATCATTTTTCTCATAGTTTTGCAGTTGTAAGATAATTTATAAATATCAGTGATTTTTTATCATTTCAGTTTTTTAAAATTTGTGATAATTTTTTTTAAATAACGGTTTGTGTTAAAATCTTATGAACCGTCTGTTATTTTAAGCTGTAGGTTATCTGTTATACAATAATATATCTGTGATTTTATTCCTTTAGGTAAGAGTAGTTGTAAAATTAATAAACATGATCATTTGCTACATTTTTTTTTCTTTAGATGTTCTTCATCTACCAATGACTGTTTCCATTTTTAATATATTTTTTTTTTTTATATCAGATGCTCGAAAAAGAACAAACACCACCTAGCAAGGTACTTTAATATTGGTCAATTGACCCAACATTATTAATTAGTCAAGTAAAAACTTTGCCTACACTGATCATTGACCACAGCAAGTTCACTAAATATGATCGATTGGGTCCAAAAATGCAAATTATTTCATACTGAAACTCAAATTTGAGAAAAGCAAATTATTAATTATGAAGTATGTACTCAATTTTCCATACATTTGCCACATCGAAGGTGTTTGACCCAAAACTTCTTACCAGGCCAAGTGCACCTTTGGGTACACTTTCATATGTGTTGGACACATTGAACATTTTTTGTTGAAAACTAATATTTTCGTCAAAAATGTGAAAAAAGTAACTCAAATGTGACGCCACATTAGAAAATTTTCCAAACAAAAACCATATGTCTCGGTGATGGTGAAAATATGTAAATTAATTAATACATATTTTGTATCAGTTTAAAAATATAACGAAAATTACCATGTTATAAAATGGTTGTTTTTATCGCATATTTTGGAAGGAAGTAGAACAGTTGACAGTAATTTTATTAAGTATTTCTTTACATTCATAAAAAATAGAAATGGAAATTTATGGCATTAAGGTTAGAATTGGGAAACATTTGCAAAAGAAAACTATTTGTTTGGAAACTTTTCAGCATTTGATTGTCAATGGTGTCAGATCGGTTTCACACAGCATACAGAATTGTCCACAGAGATTTTTTGGCTAATTATAAACTAATAATCACACTGTTCGGTAATGAGAGCTGAAGCTGTAAAGTATGACTGGGCAGTGTAGAATATTCTTAAAATTTATTTGTGGCAAATCAGAACAATACATATCATGATATCATCTACGGCAGTCACATGACCCTCTCAGTTTGGAATTATAAACATAACCTATTATTATTGTCCAACCAAAAAATGGGGGGGGGGTGGGGGGGGGGGGGAGGAAAAAACCCCCCCCCCCCCCCCACAAAAAAAAACAAAAAAAAAAAAAAAAAATTAATTTATTAAAAAAATTTTTTTTTGGTTTTGAAAAAAAATGGAATTCTTTCTCTCTCTCCCCCCCCCCGAAAACCCGGGGGGGGGGGGGGAAAAAAAAAGCGGGGGTGTTGGGGGGGGGGGTTTTTTTATGTATTTTTGTGGGGGGTTTTAAAAAGAGGCCGCGGGGCGGGGGCGGTAACACGGGGGGGGGTTTTAATTCCCGGGGAAAAAAAAAAAAAAAAATTTTTTTATACTCTCAGATTAAATCCTTTTGGAATCGTTTGCCAACGTTAGAATAGTAAACTTAGTTTAGCCCAGGTTCGATTCACACTCATTTTTTTTTTAAATAGTTTTCTTTAAAATTTTCGATTTAAAAAGATTTTTATTTTCCCCCCCCCTTAAAAAAAATTTTTTTTTTTTTCACGGCGCAAATTCCCTTAAAAAAAAGAGATGTGGGGAGGGGAGCCCCCCAGCGGGGCCTTACACGGCCAAAATGCAGAAAAGTCCCATAAACATGAGAAGTCTGCGTTTTTACCGTACTCGCGTACGGGATAGAAGTCAGAGACAGACGTAAGTCGAAATAGGTGGGTTGTCTCTGATAGAAGTCTTTTCTGCTTATTTATTTGTATAAAATTAGTAGTTCAAATTATTCATCGTATTGATAAGATTTCTATGTAGCGGTGAGATAATATTAGGGCGCCAAAAGTCCTGTGGGTTTGTGTTTTGAAGTGCTTTTAGGAGTTTTAGGTTAAAGTTGTTTTCTAAAGAAAAATGTATGGAGAAAAGGGTTACGCACTGGTTAAAGAATTATCTCGATGCGTAGACAGTTTACCACCTTACAACGTAAGTGTATTTAAGTTTTCCTGTGCAAAACTACTTATACTTTTCATTTTAGACTGATCTGGTAAACGAAGTAGCAAATGAAATAAAATTATTGATCGAGCAAAATGAAGAAGATGCGTAAGTACATGGAAATTATAGCACATAAAATATTAACCTTTTGTTTTTGAAGGTCAATATCTACAGATGAGAGCAGTGGTGGTATTTCCTTACTTTCGACAATGCGTATACGACATGCAGCTATTAAAAGAAACTTACGTTGCTTCATGGCATATCATTATAACAGAATAAGATGTCTTCGTACGATGAGATGGGAGTTTGGTAGCATCTTACCTGCAGATATCAAAGTTAACCTTAGTGCTTCTGAAATTGAATGGTTTTCAAATTACTCTCGATCATTGGCGAAATACATGAGGTCAATTGGTGAGGAAGGTGTGAATTTGGCCGTAGATTTGAGACCCCCAAAAGCATTGTACATAGAAGTGCGTTGTCTAGTAGATTATGGCAAGTTCGAATTAAACGATGGTTCCGTTATACTCTTAAAAAAGGATAGTAGACATTATTTGCCGAGAAGTGAATGTGAGGAATTAATACGTCGGGAGTTTTCCAACATATAGTTTAAAATTCTAGTTTTAATTATCCCTAAGTGTGTAGGATTTTTTGTATCCATAGATTTTAAATTTTAAGAATGTATCATTACTAAAATAATATTTAATAAAGTTCATAAATATAAGGGGGGGCACCATACGTATCTTCAACAAATACTAAGTAATAAAATCGACACGGACATATGTTGTCGCGTTAACACTATTATATTTATAGTTTTGACTTGTTTGCAAACTTTTCAATGTTGCCAAACGACTTTTGTGTCTATTAACCTTTTAATGAAAATAAAAGTGTAGTAATATTGATTTTGGAATTCTGTTAATAGATTTTTAACCACAATCAAATATAGAGCAAGTCAGAGGAACAGTCTGTTTGGAAGTGGGAATTTCAAAATTTTTAAATATGAAAAAAAATAATTTAGCTTTCCACGTTCTCGTGATGCTATATTTATGATGATCATAAATAACCGACCGGTTCATTTGAACTAATAGACACGATTGTTAAAAGAGATGTGTCGTCATATTTGTCCGGGTGTTGCCTTTTTGTTGATAACGATTGTTTAACTATCTTTAAGTATAGAATTTAATGTTCTTTCTGTTTTAATTACTGTAAATATAGTAAAGAGTATTTATAACTGTTGTTTGTGTAATAGGTAAGTGTAAACTAACATAACCTAAAATGTGGAAAGCGGCCGCCGGACAGCAAATAAACATAAACGAACAAAATACTGAAGATGATGAATGGGAAACTGACCCAGATTTTGTTAATGATGTGGATGAACAGCAACAGAGATGGGGCTCCGCCACTGTACAGGGCTCAGGCCGAACAGGAGGTGCAATAGAGTAAGTTTTTACCCAGTATAATGTACATTGAGAAGACAAGAAACAATGAAACGATTTGTTTCAGGATGTAAGCGATAGTTCTTATCATATAATTTCTTAGATTAAGCTCTCAATAAATTTTACATGTCCTTTTTTATGTAGAAATTATTTTCACATTATAATTGGGAATAAAGTACATTAAATTTTTTAAATTATTTAAAAAATGTGGTTTTATATCATAATAATGTATTATATAATGAACTGACAACTATCGGTAGTAGGTAGATGTAGGTTTATTGTTTATTGCATCAATTTTTATCTTATCATTTTAATCTTTTTATACCCATCTACAACAAAATATGTAGGGACCACGTTATCTGCTTTAAGAACGACATTATAAACAAGAATTAATATATTTCTTAACAAAACTCAATACATGTTTATACATTTGTTTATAAAGTATTTGTGAGCCTCTGAGATAGATTTTTTTATTGGTCATATAAGATGTTTAAACACTTTTTACTGATGCATGTCATAATTTACAATTTAAATTTGGAGCGATTAGTCAGAGTTCATCTCATCTTAATTAGGCATATTATAAGAAATAATAATGATAATTTTCATACAATTTGTACCCTGATATTGTCTCTATTATTTACAAACATAAAAGTACCTACATTGTCAACTATTTCTATTTAGTATGAATAAGTTAAGAAAAGAAACTGAGGAGGCAGATGCTTTAAAGAAGAAGAAAGAGCTCGAAACAAGTGAACATAACCCGTCTTATGGATATGGAGGCAAATTTGGGGTAGAAAAGGATCGTATGGATCAGTCTGCTATGGGACATGAATACATTGGGAAAATTGAAAAACACGCTTCACAAAAAGATTATAGTGCAGGATTTGGTGGGAAATTTGGTATACAGACTGACAGAATAGATAAGGTATTCATAATTTTAACCCTTCATTGTTTTAGCAAAATAGTAACTATCTAGAAAATATTTCCGTACCGTACCATATTTTTATTCCTTAGTTTAATTTGATTTTTTTTATTTTAAGAGTGCAGTGAGTTGGGATCATAAAGAAAAAATTGAAAAACATGCCTCACAGAAAGATTATGTATCAGGTTTTGGTGGTAAATTTGGTGTACAAAAGGATCGACAGGACAAATCAGCAGTTGGATGGGACCATGTTGAAAAGATTGAAAAGCACGAGTCACAGAAAGGTATGTTTGTATAGAAAATATTAACAACAATTATTTAATTCATAAAGGCATGTTATTATTTATTAGTTTTATTACTCTGTAAATTGTAATAATTGTGTATATTATGATTAATTCTTAAAAGAATATTTAGAAGTATTGATGATTCATCATTCTTACATTGGTGATAAGAAACGGTACATTTTATTAAAAAAAAAAAAACTTTCTAATATTAATTCACCAGTCATAATTCATTTAAAGTAGGGTCCAATATACCAAACTGGTTTTTATTGGGTCATTTTGCAGTTGTGTTCCAAAAGAAAAAAAATAATTTTGAAAAATCAGTGACGCTGCTTTTTTATTCGCCTTGGAGTATGGAAGACAGGGCTTCTAAGAGGTTTTTACATTTTTCAAGTTGACACTTTATTCCAGATTATAAAACTGGTTTTGGAGGTAAATTTGGGGTACAGTCAGACCGCCAGGACAAATCTGCAGTTGGATGGGATCATCATGAGGCTCCACAGAAACATGAAAGTCAGACTGATCATAAAATCGGTTTTGGCGGTAAATTTGGTCTACAGACGGATAGATTTGATAAGTCTGCAGTCAATTTTGATGCTCCAGGAAAAGTGGGCACAAATTATACCAAAGTCAGGCCCGACATTGGAGGGGCTAAACCTTCCGATTTGAGGGCCAAGTTTGAAACAATGGTCAGTTATGCACACACATTGTATTTTGTAATCAGCTGTGAACTTAAAATTAAATTTTCAGGCGTTAGAAAAGAAAACTGAATCGGTGACATCACCTGCTCCACGGAAAAACATACACGCCAAAGCTTCCATTTTTGCTAACTCCAAACAGGAAGAATCTGTACCTCCTTCCCCAGAAAGAGCACCAGCTCCTAAACTCGATCAATCGAAGACGGCTTTTCTAACACAAACAAGCCAACAAGAAGTGACCACCACTCAGATGGAAAAATCTACCAGCAAATTGGATCAGTCCAAAACGGCATTTTTAACTCAGACAGCTCAGCAAGAGCACCTTGAAGCAGTTGAGAAATCGACTCCAAGGCAGTTAGACCAAAAGAAAATTGCTCAGTTTAATGCTCAAAATAACGAAAATAGTGCATTAGAGAAAACCACATCGAGTCAGGTGTGTTGTACATTTTGGAAAATTTGTATCCTTAAAAAGCAACCAGAATGTAAGAAAGAATGTAATATATTTTCAGGTTCAAGAAGAACTAGAGTTGTTGCGACAGTTGCAGCAGCAAAAGCAAGATAATGATAACGAGGAAGATGAACAGATTTATGAAAATTTCGATAGTGCAACAGTACAACAACAACAACAAACAAAATACGAAGTTCATCACGAAGAGGTATATAGATTTTTAGTTTTCTTATCTAACCCTGTTAAATTGGTGTCTTGGTTTTTTTAGGAAACTTCGAATAACATTGTTGAAAATGCAGTAGCGCAAGAAGTAGAAGACGTGGAAGAATTTAGCCAAGAAGAAATTATAGATACTGGAGTATCTGCCATAGCTTTATATGACTACCAAGCTGCAGCAGATGACGAGATATCATTTGATCCCGATGATACCATAACGCACATAGAAAAGGTGAGATAATGGTTTTATTCTTTTAAAATTCCTTGCGAAACTGATGTCCAAATAGTCTGATAGATAATGTTGTAAAATCAGTTTTTTTCGCAACTAAAAGCTGTTGTTTATTTTCATACTCTTTTAGATTGATGCAGGATGGTGGCGTGGTCTATGCAAAGGGAAATATGGTCTGTTTCCTGCTAATTATGTACAATGTAACGAATAATTTTATCTTTATATAGTATGGCCTATGTACTTACTTTTATTCATTTTATCATTTCGACCTGCATTTTAATTTTACATAAAATTCATTATTTCGTTATATATTTTATTATGCTTTTTTAATTAATAAAGATTTATAACTATTTTAAATATTCTTTTTATAATTCCATATTCCCTTAATTCAATTCAAATATCCCGCATTTCTATGCTTTTGGGTTAAATTAAGTTTTCTACTAAAGGTAGTACAGCTTTCTAGAGGAAGATGGCGCCTAGTGTCACGTTTGATTTCCCTTTTCATCGCTAGATGTATAGATGTCCCATCTCTTTTCTGTGTCTGTTCCTTTCATTCCTCGTTATGTTTTTGACGAGTTAGTAGTGAGACAGCCATGTTGGGTAGTGTCGGTGGAAAAAAGTGTTTATACGTAAAAAATAGTTACAATTAACTGTGTTTGTGCAGTGTTATTTGTTAAGTGACTACTTAATTTTGGATTAATGACCGCTCTAACTGAAAATATGAATTGGGGAACAGAGCTCTGGGTAAGTAACAATATATCATCCGTAAAATCAAATTACCTTCTCAGTTTCCATAGAAACGAACAATTTAAAGCAATAAATGCTTTGTTGAAATAAACAATTGCGGTATAGCAATGGGATTTTAATTTAAAATCGCTAGTTTAAAGCAGATGTAACTGCATGGAGTGTCATTTTTTACATAGCGAAATGCCTATGGACCAAAACGGTCAAATCAAACCTGCTGGCAAAGGTGACTAAGATCAGCCAGGTACCAGTTTTATTGCTCGCTGCCTGCAGGTGCTTCTTGTTTCAGGTGCTACTATTAAATTTTTCATTAATTCACCAACTCATGTAAATGTTTATGTTTATTCTGGTTTAATCTGAAATCGGCTGATCCCTGGAGGAATTTAAACAATTAGAGCTACTAACTGTCAAATTTAAAAACAATTAACGGTCGTAGAAATACAGAAACGAGTTTTAACGTAACTTTATAAAATATAAACGTTTAGCGTTAAAAATTGTTATTTCAAAATATCTACCCAATATTCTCTTTATTATTATTATAAATCTTGTACCTATATATTCTTCATAAGGGTGGAATTTCTTTAAGGATTTGGGGTGGCACGAAATGTTGAGGGCGGAGAGCTAGACGTTCATTTATTTTGCGTGAGTCATGGGCAAATAGATTGGAAAATGATGTGTTCTCAAAATATTTACTTTGTAATTTTGTTGGGGTCATGTTATATAAAAATTTGTTAATTCTCGTTAAGGTAAATTACTGAAATAACATAGAACTACCTACTTCTATTTATGGGATCAATATAGTAATTAATATTTTTCATGAAATGTGTTGATAACGATGTAAATAATATAATGAGTAAATGATACTTCCGAGGGTCAACCACTAGTGAAAAAATGTACAAGTATTGTACAACATTGCATAAGTTACTAGTACTGTTGCTAATGTTGACAATACTGTCCGTACTGTAGTGTTGTATGGTACAGGTCGAGTACTGTACGGTACTGTCGAAGCACTGTATGATACTGTCCATGTACTGTACAGTACTGCCTTAGTAATGTATGGTAATGTGCAAGTACTGTATTGTAATGGATAATTTTGCACTATAGAATTTTCCATCTAAACCAAATCGAGCCACAACGTCCACAAACAGTTTTGAATATAGTTATATTCAATTATGTTTTACCGTTGAGTGAAAGATTTAATAAGAGGCGCAACCGAGCAGGGCTCGAGATTTTGGTACTGTATTTCCTTGACAATAACTTAAAAATTATCATAATTTGTTAGTGCTACCCCGTAATATCATTATGACCTTCCCATCACACCAATTTCTTTTGGCAATCCTCAAGTTATTACCAAGAAAATACAAGACCAAAATCTCGAGCCCTGCTCCGTTGCGCCTCTTGTTAAATCTTTTACTCAATGGTTTTACATAATAATTTGTTAGCTGTTAACTTCAAATTCTCGTTTAATTTTTAGTGGACAAAGGCAATTTTAATTAAGATTATAATGGCACTATTATTAAATAGACCGTATCTTCGTAAGATTTTTTCCCTTAGCTTTTCCATGATTAATGTACTTATAAGCGTGATAAATAAAATTTACAGTATTTTCCAATAACCCTATTATATTATTAAACATATAAATGAACATAACATTTGACTACAAATTTATAGATGGAACATAAAATAATTTGTAAGTATTACAAGTGAGGATAAAATACGAGATAAAGATACAAATAAATACATTGGTGCTCGATTGGTGCTTACTTCACTACGTTTGAGTTGCTTGAAAGCATTCTGAATACACAGTCTGTCATGACATTTTATTTGGAATGGGTTGTTTCCAAGTAGCTGAATAGGTCCATAAATTATATATTGATTTTCAACCGTGTCGATGTCATGGATCCTCGACCAGCAAAAGTGGTCCAAATCCGAGGATAAAAATTTTAAAGTAGATTTAGAGGTGTCTGTAGAAAGAACTCAGCCAATATATCAACCACTATCGTAATAAACAGAATAATAATTTTCGTTTTTAATGATTATCTTCGTTGATTGGCTTTCTGGTTTGTTTTCTAATGAGTCATCTTCCGAAAATGTTTCAGTGAGAGTATCACTTTGCCTAGTATATGAATCACTCTCATCCCCTGTTTCATTGCTTGTTGTGACACCATCATTCGAATAAAGAAAGGTTATGAAAAACGTGTGATTCCAAACCAAAATTCGAAACACAAATGTTAAACTAGAGGTGAACATTATACTCTTCGCAGACAGTTTGCCTTATTGCATTTTTCAAGGAGTATACTTTTCGCATTTTTTAAAATTTACATACTATTCATCCTCGTAGTCATCTCCCGATGATGCCGGCTTGATTGGTGAAATCGAGGGTGAAATGTTCGTCAGCATACTATGAGTTACTTTTGTTTTTGTAGAATTTAAGGCTGTCACCCTAGGCAGGTATTTGTTTTTTTAATATTTAATACTTTTATAATTACCGAGATATAATCGAGTTACTAATCTAAATTTTTCTTGAAACAATAAGCTTCTCCCGAGACTTCTCCATTTAGCTAACACCACAGCTAACATTAATTTTGAGACTAATTTATTGTCCAAATTTCAATGAAGTTTATTCATCAGTTCAAGTTTAACACATTACACAATACTATTGATCTTTCAGTTCTTAAGTTGTTGTATTTAAAATAAAATGTGACAAACGAAAGAACAGACATGTTGCATCTTGTTCAGAATTCGATGACTAAAGGTACATTTACAACCAATTCGCTACAGGCACAATTTACTAACGGATTGTGAATTGTGCCGAGATAAAATTTAGTCATTTATAATGAGTTAGAAGCTGCCATCTGTTGAGATTTTTTAATATTACGTGTGTGCAAATTCAGTTTGATTAAATAATTACAATTATTTAACATAACTTCTAAAAACATCATATTTTCTAATACCAAAAGATCTAATCTTCCAATTTCAAATCACAAATCGACTTTAAATATAAACAATAAATTTGGGTCGTAGTTAAACCATGCGCAATTTGAAATTCGTGCCGCAATTGAATTGAATATTTGCGATTTGCAAGCATCCAATTCAAACCTGAAGTGCAGTTCAAGGTCGTGCCGACTTAAAATTTTATTGTAAACAAGTACATTCAACCAGATATGCTTAAAACCCAATTTACAATCCACCAGCAGATTGTGCCCGTACCGAATTGGTTGTAAATGTACCCTAACACAATTATATGAATGGTTTTTTTTCATTGAGATATTATGAATTAAAATCAAAGAACTTGAAGAGAAGGTGACGTAAGAGAAGCTTAAAGAAAAAATGTGAGAATAATGCAGCAATAAACGAACCGATCAAACTTAAAAAGTGCATTTCAGAAAAATTATATACAGTGGCCCACAAAAGTCTCCGTACACCTATTACACAGAAATAAAAATGTTGGATACCTTGTACTGAATTATATTGAACCCAAATTATACACATAAAGAAAAAGTGCATTTATTTAAGTTTTAACACATGTACAAATATTTACAAAAATAAATATTACATAACAGAAAGAAACAAATACAACTAAACTGAACAAATATTACAACCACAAAAGTTTCCGTACACACTCTAAAATGGCCAAACGTCGTTGGCTATCCATGGTTTTAATATTTCGTTGCATTGCCCTTCGCTGAAATTACAGGTTGCAAACGTCGTGGCATCGAGGATATCAAATTTCGTGTCGTTTCCTGGTCGATGTTCTCCCATTCGTGAATTAAAACCTCTTTAAGTTGATTTCTGTTTGAAATATTATGTTTCCTTATTCGTCGGTCCAATTTTTTCCCATAGATTTTCTATAGGATTGATATCCGGTGATTGTGGAGGTGGATGAATTATGTGGGGGATATTGTACAACAGCCATTCTTGAATTACCCGCGACCGATGTTTTGGGTCATTATCTTGATAAAAGGAAAAATTATCTTCAAGCTGTAATTTCAGCGAAGGGCAATGCAACGAAATATTAAAACCATGGAAGTCAACGACGTTTGACCATTTTAGAGTGTGTACGGAAACTTTTGTGGTTGTAATATTTGTTCAGTTTAGTTGTATTTGTTTCTTTCTGTTATGTAATATTTATTTTTGTAAATATTTGTACATGTGTTAAAACTTAAATAAATGCACTTTTTCTTTATGTGTATAATTTGGGTTCAATATAATTCAGTACAAGGTATCCAACATTTTTATTTCTGTGTAATAGGTGTACGGAGACTTTTGTGGGCCACTGTACCTAAATCACTACGAACCTAGGTTGTTATCTTGGAGATGCTTTTGAAAACTGTACACAAAAAAATACATACTTACCAAAATAATAAAACTGCACTCGATTCACTTAGTACAACACTCACTGGATTCCTGCGAACTGACTGTTGGAACAAGATTCTACAAATTTGTCTGGTACTGTTTAGCATTGTACAGATACTGTTTGATACTGTACACGAAATGTGGTAATGTATAGGTACTGTCTGGTACTGTACGAGTACTGTTCAGGTATTGTACACTGTCTGTGGTAATGTACAAGTACTGTCTAGTAATGTGCGAGTACTGTTTAGTTACTGTACACAAAAACATCCAAGTATTGTACACAGTGGTTGACCCCTCGGATACTTCAATATCTAGTAGGTAAATAAATACATTAAGATAAGATTTTTTTGGAAGTTGGCCAATAAATATTTGTACCAGCGTGTTCAAAATTAATGTCACAAATGTCAAAGCAGTGTTTGATCCTGTGAAATAAGAAAAAAGAAATCTGTGGCGTTTGTGAAAAATTATTTTTTTATTTTGCTAACATAATGATCAAACCATTATTTAGTCGGATTTGCACATGATAAGGGCTTTTCGAGTGAAGAAAAAGTTTTAACGAGCAGTTAGAACCTCTGGATTATCATTGGTTGAGTTCAAATTCAAAATTAATTTCAACCAATGATAATCGAGAGGTTATAACCACTGGTTAATACTTCTCTACACCCGAAAAGCCTTACAGTATAACAGAGAGGGTTCAACATAGTTCAATCCGTAACTATACTATTTATTATCGTGTATGTTTAAATCTCAATTTAGATGTCTGTATAGTTTATTACAGAAATACTGTGCACATAAAAAAGGCCACAAAAAAACTGCCATAAAAACTTCAAAGCCAACGCTCTCACTTGCTGACAAGAATTAGTGGCGTACAGAGCGGTATTTTAAATTTCTGTGTATTACAATGAACACAATAATACAACAGATTTAAAAGTAGTAGGTATCTTAGATAAATAGATATTTGATACAGTTGTTAAATAAAAATCTTATTTTGTTTTACTCTAAATTAAAAGTAGCAAGTAATTCTCTTTGGCAGTTTCGCCAATAATAATTTAATATATTAAATAGTTATTGTCAACTAGCCTTTCGTTCATATCGCTTTTCCTGAATTAATTTATGAACAGTTCGTTCTGGAATTGTTTTTCCACGACACCTGTTTCTCTTTCACCTCGTCTTTAACTTTCTTTCATATTTTGCTAAACATTTAAAACTATTTTTTGTGACTGCTGGCATGCTGTTTTGAAACTTCCTTTGTAATTTGTGAAACATTGCCATCATCCTGACATTCTTTGCTGGTGTTGGGTTGAGGATTTTCCCAAGGCCTGCACATTTTTCCAGTATTATTTTACCACAGCCACTTGTAAACAGGAAACACCCGAATAGTCACCGCCCGCCAAAGTATTTACAAAAAACACAACTGTATAAAATACACTTAAACCTCGGTTTAAGAGGAAAATTTCACCTACACACCTGTTAAACACTTGTTGTCACAATCTGCGAAAATATACCTATAATCGAGGGGCCGTCCATGTCGGCAGTAGGTGTACAAATTACTGGCAGGACCAGGCAGTACTTGGCAGGACCAGGCAGTACTTGGCAGGACTAAGCAGTACTTGGCAGGACCAGGCAGTACTTGGCAGGACCAGGCAGTACTTGGCAGGACCAAGCAGTATTTGGCAGGACTTAAGCAGGACTAAGCAGCATCTGGCAGGACTTGGTAATAACGGTCGTTTACAAGCTGATAATTTCTCAGACAATCGAGATAGTGAGTGTGTTTAGTGTGTAAAAAGGTAAGTGTTAATGGCATAGCTACCAGAATACCTATGTACCTAACTACTTACATAATTTATTATGAAACAATGAAATTGTTCTAACTTCATACACACATTGAGAGTTTTTATTTTTAATACCTAAAATAATATTTTAAATTTAAAAAAAAATTACAAAAAAGTTAAAAGTTATTATAAAGAATCCACGTATTTATTTATTTGTTTAATCTATAGGATAGTTATGGTAGTCATTCATAATAATATTTTTAATTATGAACGCTTCCAATCCTATCAACATTTGTGAATAATTATGACTCGAATTTTTTATCGTAAGAGAAGACGGTTTAAATTTGGCAAAGTTGCTAAATTTTGAGCTTGTTAATAATCCATAAAAAAAATATCAAATACATAAATACATTTTATTGATCTCTAGTAATTAGAAAAAAACCAAAAAAATGAGCTATCTGTTTTTTGGCCATAACTTTTTATCTATAAGAATCTTTTAATTCTGAATTACGGAGAGAAAAAATTCTGTCGGTTGGTGTAAAAATAAAATAGGGGGCTCGATAAGGAAAAACGAAGTTGCTATGAATAAGACAATAACCAATCGACATAGAAAAAAAATGGAAAACATTATTAAATCTAGAAAAAAAAAAACAATGAGAATGTTTTTATAGAGTTTAAAAAATGCACAAGTCAATGTCGAATTCAGCAGTAGCGCAGAGCAACTGTCTTTGTCCTCTACCTGTTTTCTGTTATTCCGTCACTGTCTGCTACATTAAACGCATGTTTTGTATGAAATCTTTTGAATTACCTTGTAATAATAAAATTATTTGTTGAATGGAGATTTCTTCTTTACCATGAAAGAATTTCCATTAATACATTTTTTAGTGACAAATATTTTAATTTAAGAAAGAGTGTAAGAATTCATTCAAATTTTGCTATCCTTAAATCAGTGCCTATTTTTATTAGTACTTACATTTTATTAATAATTTCAAAGTTAAATAATTCCAGGTGAAATGTTAAATTTGACCCTATCTGGTCTCCAGAAAAACATTTCTATTTCACATTTTGCTGTAAAATTATAAATAACGATACTTTAATTTTGCACGATTTTCACTTTTTGACTTTTTTTAACACCATGCTCAAAAATCTTATTTCTGTTAACGGCATTCTTATTTATGACTAAACCAAAACTTTTTATGAAGAATAACTTTTTTTTGTAATATTAAGAATAAAAAAAGTTTCTCCTCTTGTAAACTCAATCCGGGGACATACTGTATGTTATATATACTTGGGCCGGCGATTCTTTTCACACACGTCATCAATTTGTGACATGATCAACGACAGCACTCTTAAAATGATTATCATAACATCGGCTAAGGTTAGAAAAAGACAAATGATGTTATTCATGTTTTAGTCATCTTAGTTCATACCAATATACTTGATGACGTGTGTGAAAAGAATCGCTGGTCCAAGTGTATTTGCATTATTCGTTTGGAAGATACAAGCTGTTAAAATACAGAATTTTAGTACTATGACGTCGGTCGGTAGGTATTAATCATCACATTAACAGAGATGAAGGGTACTTTGACAGTTTGTATCTTCCAACCGAATGATGCAAATATATACAGAGTGACCCATTTAAAAGCGGGGCACCCCCGTATCTTCCTTATTTATTTTCTGATTAAATCAAATTTTGTTGGTAAGTATAGATTCAAAAAGGTGATTGTATTGATGCGAGCAACTTCGATATTGCTCATTGGCGTGCGACCCTGTGAGGAAAAATTGGGGTCGATTTTTCAAGGAAACATATTAGCGATTTTTTTTTAGAATTTCTGATTTTAGATTCGTATTCAGCATCATCGAAAACCTCCTGACACAAATTTTGAACAAAATATTTTACCACGTTCCCGAGATACGAGCTTACAAAAATATTTTTTTTCTCCGAAGTTTTCCAAACGTAATTAAAAATATGTTTTACAGTAATTATTTTTACTAAATCTAATGAATATTATAAAAATAAACAAAGAATGAAAAATATTTCTTTTCGATAAAGGCAATAATTTTCGAGATCTTTCAACTTTTAAAGAAAAAAATATTACTAGCAGTACTATGGCAGTACCAGCAGTACAGTCTACAGTACTGGCAGTACAATAAAATTATGATAGTACTGCCAAAACTGGCAGTAGGTGTACAAAATTTTGGTTTATGGACGGCCCCTCGCCTATAATGTAAACACAAACTGTATAAAACACTCTTAGCATCGACACACCGATGACAATTCCTAATCTAATTCTTAAAAATAATATAAAATATCCTCGAAAATACCACCTACTGACCTACTAGAATATTTTATTAACCCACCTAGTAGGTACTGATACACTTCCGTCGTCCCTCACGAAACTGAAATTCTAAATTCGACCCCGTATCCAAAGGATGATACGGGAGAAGGAACAAATTGACCGCGAAGATAATAAGTGCGTTGTTTATAGAGGGCGAATCGCGCACTATTATTAGAAGGCTTAGGAATCGGAATCATAGTTAAAACAAGTATGTTTCTGTTAATTTTTTATTTTAATCATGTCAGAACATACTTTACATAAGAATAATGATGTTTCATGTATTAAGTAATACATCAAATTTATTATTTAACGTGATGTAAAATAATAAAGCATACTCCACTCTCTCTTTAAATAACTGTCGGTAGTTACGTCGGCAGCCTTTGAATTTTTTTTGTGCACAGTATTTCTGTAATAAACTATATGTAGATGCTCAATTTACGTCTCGGTTTAAATAATACCATTTTAATGTTGCTTTTTTTACACGTTTGTGGTGAATCCCAAATTATCTGAAAACGGTAAATAGTGCTATTATTAGTCATACTAATGTGATTAAGATTAATGGTTATATTGACTTGTACACCTTTATAATTTGATGGTCCTTGAAATAATGTCTACCTAAGACTCGACCTAAGAGGCAGAGTAATAAATATGCTTAATACGCGGGTTATAATACCTATATAATATAAATAAATTAGAAAACAGACAAAAACTACTGATGTGTAGAATTGGCAAATCGGTCCGCAAGTCACGGGCGGCGATACGGGCGGTGCCAGGTAGAGAAATACCCAAATAGTGCACCGTAAAACGGGGAAAAAGTAGCTTCCTTCTTGAAAAAAAATTTTTTAAGGTACAACCACTTGGGACCTTCACAGCATGATAGCCTAGATCCTTGGCCATCTGTAATGGCCAATTACAACATTTTTTTTGGAGGTCAAACTTTTTTTATTACGAAGAATGTCATAAATTTGTCAAAATTAATTTTTCTTACTTTTTCACACATCCCTCATGATATCTCCGGAACCAATCGAGATAATTATAGGTATTTTTTTTTTAATTGATAAAGGAAATGTGGGCGAAGGTCACTGCTTTAATTTCGTTTTTATGGAAAATTTAATTTTTTTTGTAAAACTAGGTAAAACTGGAACGTTTACCTTCCTTGCTGCATTTTTCTCGGTAAGCGAAAAACTTTTTTTATTTTAAGGAATTTTGTCATACCATATGCGTATGAAATAAAGCTTACACTTCAAGGAAGTTTTTTAAAAAAAAGTCAGTTCTCTACGACTTATAGTTTTCGAGATTTTATTTTTTAAAGTTACGAGTTTTTCGATCCTAGATGCGCCTCACCGCGGCGCCACTCAAGTGTGTGTAGAGTGTAGACTATTGAATACAAGTAATCTTATATTATACATATATTGTCAGTTAGAAACAAACTTTTCTTTGTGTAATGTGAATGCGAATGAGTATTATTTTTATTGAGTTTTTACATATTATTTAATGCTTAACAATGGAATGTTTATTTTATGTTATCAGAATTAAAATCAGGTAATACAATTTTGGTAAAATCTGTTGATACTGATGTCCTGATTTTGCTTTTACATTATTACTGCGAAACACCAGATATGTCCCAAAGGAATATATTTATACAATTAGGACATAGTAAGAATATACATTTTTTGTCAATTAACAATATTGTGGCAAATTTAGGAGAGGAAATTTGCAAGAAAGTATTAACGATTCATTGCCTAACTGGTTGTGATACAGCTAATGCCATGTATAAAATAGGGAAGAAAACGGCATTCTATGTTTTATATAAAAATTTAAATAATTTAAAAGATTTAGAAAACCTTCCTTTTCTGTCAGAGGATAAAGCGATGGAATTAAAGGTAAAATATACGCTTTATTTATATAAGAATAAAAACAAAGATATAAAATCCCTAAATGAACTGCGATGGGACTTAACAACAAGTACAAATCGGCCAGCTTCTGAGCTGCTTCCCTACTGACCATGCTTTTAGACAACATTTAAAAAGATAATAATTATTTTTCTAGATCGCCCATACCTATTAAAAAAAGAAACAAAACACCTACATGTAATTATTCTCTTTTTTAGGTATAATAATATAATAATAATAACACCACATGAAATTACAACCCTCTTTGTCCCTGAAGGTCTGGAATGACCTTGTGTGGGAGAGGGCTACACATTTAGAGACAATGGACACACACCCAATGTCCGAGTATACTACGATTAATCTCTCTCACAGAAAAAATCCCAGTTCCTCGACCGGGAATCGAACCTGGGACCCCGAAGTTTTGAGGCAAGTACATTACCTCTAGACCACGGAGCCAGGTGTCTGTATCAATTAAAAATTTAGTACAATAGCCATATACAATACATGCAGATGGAAGATCCAACTCGATACGGTTGGACATTTGAAGAAAATGTTTGGAAGGCAACTTTTTCTAGTCAAAAATCTGTGCCCGATATTGTAAGGCAAAGTTTGTCAATAAGATGTTCCGACAGGGTCTGTAACAACAGATGTACCTGTTTTGCTCAAGGTTTGAAATGCTGCAGTGAGTGCAATTATGCAAACTGCTGCAACCAAGGAACTGTTTAGATATTTTTAGATTCCGACGTTGACGATTTTTAAAATATTTTTATAACAAGTTTTAAATTTATGTTTTAAAATAAATAATTAATTCGTATTTTTTTTTAATTCAATTTTAGGTTTTAATGTATAAATATAATGGATTTTAAATAATGTGCAATGTAAATAATGATAAGTAAAACCAAAGTGCTTATGAAAATAAAATTTATATTAAAGATATGTCAAAAATAATACTTAATAGTATGCACCCACAACACGCATAGCACACTGATTAAAGCACAGTAGAACCGGGGGGAAATATCCTGCCCGCAGAAACTTAATTTCAAATAACAATAACTTGAAACGTACAAGTCGTAGAGTATTGCGCTTTTTTTTAAAAACTTCCTTGATGTGTTAATTTTATTCCGTATGCATATACTGTGGCAAAATTCCTTAAAACAAAAAAAGTTTTTCGCTTACTGAAAAAAATACTGCAAGAAAAGTAAATGTTAAAGTATTACCTAATTTTATAAAAAAACTAGGTTTTCCATAAAGACTAAATTAATTCAGTCACCTCCGCTCACATTTCCTTTATCGACCAAAAAAAAAAAAACTTGATTATCTCAATTGGTTCCGGAGATATCGTGAGGGATGTGTGAAAAAGTACAAAAAATTAATTTTGACAGATTTGTGACATTTTTCATAATAAAAAAAGTTAGACCTCCCAAAAAAATGTTGTAATTGGCAATTTTAGATGGCCAAGGGCCTAATCTATTATTCTGTGAAGGTCCCATGTGGTTGTACCTTAAAAAAATTTTTTGAAACGTTTTTGTCGGTTTTTCAGTGTACTAAAATATGTAAGCGAGACTTGCTATTTTAGCAAAGACTAACATTTGATTTTAGTCTATTGTTATGCCTCGTGGTGTGTACAACGTTCTTTATTCCTCCCCCGTTGTATTTTTGATAATTTTATTTTTTGTATTTTATTCTTGATATTTATTAAATAATAAAGTATGTCAGACCTGCCCAAGGGTAAAAAACAGCCATAAGTTGATAAAGTGAATAAATTTATCAGTGAATTCCCGGATTTATTCTACAATGGTGCTATAATAATTTGTAAGGTGTGCGAGACAGACCTGATATGCTGGGACAAACGTGATTGTAAACGTCACGTAAATTCTGTGCAACATAAAACTAAAAAAAATGGCGTACCTTCTACAACACGGTTTATGTTTGATTTACTCTTAATGCTGATTGCGTGTGATGTTCTGCTACACATACTCGATAAACAACTATTTCAGGAGTTCTGGAATAAATACAATCCTAAGGTGACGTTACCCCCCCCCCCAAAAAAAACCCCAAAAAAAAAAAAAACAAAAAAACCAAAAACCAAAAAAAAAAAAAAAAAACCAAAAAAAACCCCCCAAAAACCCAAAAAAAAAAAAAAAAAAAAACCCCCCAAACCCCCCCAAAAAAAAAAAAAAAAAAAAACAAACCCAACCCCCCCCCCCCCCAAACAAAAACCAAAAAAAAAAAAAAAAAAAAAAAAAAAAAAAAAAAAACAAAAAAAAAAAAAAAAAAAAAAAAAAAAAAAAGGGGAAAAAAAAAAAAAAAAAAAAAAAAAAAAAAAAAAAAAAAAAAAAAAAAAAAAAAAAAAAAAAAAAAACCCAAAAAAAGGGGGCGGCTTAATTTTTTTTTTTAAAAAAAAAAAAAAAAAAAAAAAAAAAAAAAAAACCCAACAAAAACAAAAAAAAAAAAAAAAAAAAAAAAAAAAAAAAGGGGGACAAAAAACAAAAAAAAAAAACAACAACCCCACCCAACACCAAAAAAAAAAAAATAAAAATAACCCCAACCCCCCCGGGGGCAAAAAAAAAAAAAAAAAAAACCCCCCAACCCCCAAAAAAAAAAAACCCACAACCCCCCCAAAAAAAAAAAAAAAAAAAAAATTTTGTAAAAAAAAAAAAAAAAAAAAAAAAAAACACAAAAAAGGGGGCCCAAAAACACAACAAACAAAAAAAAAAAAGAAAGAAAAAAAAAAGGGGAAAACAGGCTTTTTGGGAAAATTCCTCCAAAAAAACAAAACCCCCCCAAATTTTCCAAAAAAACCTCCTTTGGGGAAAAAAAAAAAAAAAAGGGGGGGAAAAAAAAAAAAAAAAAAAACCAAAAAAAAAAAAAAAAAAAAACCAACCAGCCCCAAAGGCAAAAAAAAAGGGACAAAAACCACCCCCAAAAAGGGGCCCAAAAAGACAAAAAAAAAAAAAGAGTCCAAAAAAAAAACAAACACAAAAAAGGGGGGGGGGAAACCCCCATTTAACAAAAATTTTGTTTTTTTTTTAACCCCCCCAAACCCCCACCCCCCACAACTAAAAAAAAAATTCCCCACCCTAAAACCAAAACCCCAAAACAACAAAAAAAAAACAAGGAGACACCTTTTGGATATTAGGAAAGAAAAGAGGGGCGGGGCCACCCTCCCCAACCAGAACATTTGTCCAACTTTTTGGCTGGGAACAAACAACAAAGAAAAAGCCCAACCCCCCCCAAACCAACAGAAGAAAAACAAAAACAAGTCCCGCCGCCCCCCCCCGCCCAAGACAGAAACAAGAAGTAACAAAAAAAAACCCAGGGTTTAAAGAAAAAAGACCTTGGTGGCCCCGCCTTTTTTGGCGGGGGCGGGGCCGGGGCGCCCCCCCCCCCCCCCCCCCGGGGGGGGGGGTGGGGCGGGGCCGCCCCCGCCCCCCCAAAACGGAGGGGGGAACAGGGGGTTTTTGGTTTTTTTTTTGTTTTGGCTTCCCCCCCCCCCAACCCCATTCTTTTTCCAACGGGGTTTTTTTCCCCCCCCCCCTGTTTTTGGGGGGGGCGTCCAAAACGGGGGGGGGGTTGGGGGTTTTTTTTTTGTTTTTTTTCCCCCCCCCCCCACCCCCCAACAAGGGGTTTTTTTTTTTCCGTTCCGCCCCCGGGGGGGGGGGGGGTTTTTACTGGGTTTTTGGGTTCCCCCCCCCCAAAAAAACCCCCCCCAATAAACAAAACAATTTTTTCTTTTTTTTCCCGGGAGCGGGGGGCTTTTGGGGGCCCGGCTCGGCAAAAACCAGAATCCCAATCCCAACGTGACGAACACGAGATTATTGTGAAAAACATATCGTAAGAGTCAAGCCTTTCGTCTAACACTACGGTTGAATCCACCAAAAATCGAAAATTTTTAAAATTGAAGTTGAAGAGGCGTGACTGATAATTTCAATTGGGAATAAAGTGAGATTAAAAATTAATAAACGTCGAAATCTCATAGTGACATGGACTGATATGCTTAGTTGTTATTATTTCGACAAGGTATTTTTTTAACTATTTTTAATTTTATTAAAAAAAATAATAAAAATAAACCTAGAACACTTAACACATTTTACATATTTATCAGTTTTTGGCTCTCCTGTAAAATTTGGTAAAGGCCGCTTACGCCTTTTTGTCGTAATACCGTCGGAATGCCCTTCTATCAACCATGATGCAGTAATAGCTACCGGTCCTATTGTACACTCTGTTCCAGTTTCCTCTCCCTGATATTGATAACTTATCAATAAGTTTAATTATTGTCCAATGTCTTAATAAATTGCATTTTAATCCATTTTGCCTCGCATTTTGTCGTTATGCGATTACTGATTGAATTCGTTTTTTTTTCTCTAGATACTGAAGTAGAAACCCATTTAAACGCTTTAATGCAATTATTTTTTTCTTTTAATTTAAATCACATTTGCGTTTATTATTATGACAACGTTTTGAACGTTATTTTGTTAAGTGTTTCATTTCATACAATTTACGTTTTTACGCGATATCATCCAATTACTGCAGTCATTTAACAAAAACGCCGCGCTAGACTTTAACTGATCTTAATTTATTGTGTCGTTATCGTTTTTAATTTAGAAAAATACATCATCAAAATAAATAATAAATCTCGTAATAAACTCGTATCTCACATGGTACAATATGGGTTGAGTTACGTAATCTTCACGATAAACAAAGAAAATTAAAGCGCATTCCGTAATTTTATAGCAGTTGTTCTATTGTGTGTTGACGAGTATTATTTCGTCTCTTGACAATGAGCAAGGCGATCTTTGATTTCTCGGATGATATTTTGTATGTCCTTAAGGCTTATTTTGTGAATTTCTTCGATTATCCTATTTTTTAAATCTGCAGTATTGTCTGATCGATTAACATACACTTTCGATTTTAATTAACCCCATAAAAAGTAATTAAGAGGGGTCAAATCGGGAGACCAAGATGGTCATTCAATAGTGCCACGTCTCCCAATCCACCTGTTAGGGAAAACTTCGTTTAAATAATGTCATACTCTACGTGAACAATGCGCTGAAGCTTGTTGGAACCAAATAGATCTGTCTATTTCATTCGGATAATTAACATCAGGAAGAAGTGTTTTTAATGTAGGCACTAAAAAGTTTTTCAACAAATCTAGATAAACATCACCGTTAACTGTCCCTTCAAAAAAATAAGGGCCGATAATTTGTTTATTATTATTAACCAGCCCAATAGTTCACTTTTTGAGGAAATTGTGTGAGCCTCCATCATCCAATGAGTATTTTCTCTGCTCCAATATCGATAGTTCTCGCTACCGTTCCGTTTAATTGAAATGTGGCTTCATCAGACAAAAAAAATTTTGTTTATAAACTACAAATCTGCTAGCATTCTGTTCATCATTAATTCACAGATTTCTTGTCTTCGATCAGGATCATCTTCATTTAACTCCTGAACCAACTTAACTTTATAAGTAGGGCTGTCAAAAATATTCTGTGGGACAGTGGCGTATGCGAAATTAACTAATACGAGAAACAATAAACTATTACAATTTATAACAATGTATGTAAAACTTACCCTCTTAACTAGCTTGCTTATCACAAACTGAAGAAGATGTGTAGCCATTTTGCAGCATCAGGTATGTTTCTATGGTTGTCTCCATGAGTGATGTTCGCTTTGGTGAAAATACATTCTTATATTTTGAAAACGACCGTTCTACATCTACTGATGTAATATACGCATACGTAAAATAGTCTTTGAACTCACTTAACGGATCTGGGGCTGCACCAACACATGTTTGTCTTAATTTGGTAAAACCGGTGTCTTTATTTAACACATTTGCGAACTTTTCTTTAACGCGCTCATTTGTTGCGTCACCTATAGCGTGTAGCAGTAGATTTACTTCGTCCACTATTTGCAGTGACTCTGCTAACGACAACGCACTGTTTTCTAATTTTTATTATGCTCTCATGTAATGGTTTATAGTTCTTCGCAATATTTTTTAAAGCTGTTTCAACGGAAATATCTTCGGATTTTGTCTGGCTTTCCTTAATAGCTGCAGCCTCATCTGGATTGAATTGTACCTATCACAGCTTTTATTTGTTGGAAATATTCAGCATAATAAAAAGCTGCCTGCAACCATGTTCCCCAACGTGTAATAATCGGCTGTGGTGGTTCAGGAATACCGGGACACTTGCTATGAAATGCACGGAGACGTTTAGGAGATTTAAGAAACACTTTTTTTGTACTTGCTATTATTGCATCTACCTCTGGAAAACCTTTTCGAATAGTTTCTGCCACAAGATGTAAAGCATGCACTTTACACGTAACATGTATAAACGTACAACCTTGTTCTTGCAAAGATCGGCCTACCGAACGCATTGTCACGGCGTATCGCAAGTACACTGACTTAGTTTTTTGCTAGTTAGTAACAGTGGAACTGACGGTTTAAGAGGGTCCAGTACTCGTACTATAACATTTAAAATAGAATTTTTTTTACAATGTGTTGTCTCATCAACAGATAACCACAGCCGTGTATTTTTTAATTCACATTTCATCTTATTTACCATGTCTACGTGTACAGTTGGCAGATAGTTACATAACGTTGTGCGACTTGGTAACTTCACCTGGGCATTGTATTTATTCCAGAACTCTCGAAATGGTTGTTTATCGAGTATGTGCAGCGGAACATCACAGGCAATCAGCATTAATAGTAAATCAAACATAAACTGTGTTGTCGAAGGCACGCCATTTTTTTTGACGGTTTACACAGCATTTTTATTTATTTCCAAACATTTTTAAAATTATAGGTACGGGTTTTGAAAAATATATAAAATGAAAAAAAGTCAAAAAACTATTTCCTTTGTGGAATTTATCTATTTGTCTATTTCCTTTGTCGAAAGTAAATAGATAAATAATCAGAAGTGTCCTTGCTGCTTGTACTTTGACGTTAACATTACATTAGGTATATCCGAGGATATATCTTTTATTGGACTGTACCTAATTTCTGTTTTATTTTAAATTTTTGTATTTTGTATGTGTATGTGTAACGCTCGTATACTCCCCCACAATAATTTCATCTGGTAAAATGCACCTGACACCTGGTTTGTCGGAAGTACTCAAATTACAGATATCAGCGGGACTGTTATTGATTACCCCTTCTGGGTGTAACACACTGGTAACATCCTACCCCAGGTGCTACTGACAAGAGACAGAGTGCAGAAGTAAACTTCTACCTTTTAGTGAATTTCTTATCTGAAACATCTTTTACAAAGCACGTTTCTGTCGAGAATATTGAGGGTAGAGGCATAGGGGACGCTCCTAGTAAGGGGTGGTAAATTTTATTTCTTTTGCGGTAGACTAAGCGTTAGGTTACAGAAGATGAAAATGAAATTAAAGGCAGAACTAAGATATTAGGACAAGCGGGCACTATAATTTTTGCAACCGTTCTTGCCATTGCATTTATAATGAGCGTTAAAAAAACTACGTCAAGTTGCTTATGTAGGACTTAGATTGGTTTCTAATGAGTTACTTTCATCATATTAGGTTATTATTTTTCTTATGCGGTTCATCTTTACCGGAATTGCGTAATATCATCGTCCTTTGGGGAAGGACACTCATCAGCAGGGTCAGGATACTATGCCAGAGTTCAGGACAGGTACTGTCTCATATGGTTGACAAAAGGATATACGTACACAAATAAAAGCAAAAGTATAAAATGAATAATGAAGTACATAGCGCTTTATACTGACTGAAGTCCGCCATCGCATTAGCACATCGTCACGTCACAACTAATATTTGTTCTGCATTCGTGGCTGTTAAATTTGAGCAAGTAAAATGAACCTTCCACAACTACCGGAGTTAATGGTGCAAGTTCTAAATAGTTCATATTGGTAGATACTGACCGCGCAAATAATGTTCACGAATTTTACACATTGTTTTGTATCCCAGGTTCCTGTGTAAAAGATTTTTTAGTTTATTGTTTATAGCCCGACTTTTGCTATCTGATAGAGACAAGGCCTTTTGAATATTCAAAATTCTTATTTTAACATTAACAATCTTATTACACCGAAAGTTAGTTGTTGCATCCACTTACACCCACAAAAATTTATATCGTACGTCCTCTATAATATTTCCCAAAACATTTTTATACACACTAGTTAGATATGTATGTAGGAAAACCTGGTACGTATTTTACAAAGAAAGCTGTAAACTCAGCATTGTCGACTACGTTCCAAAAGAGACTACATGCACAAAACATGACATACAAATCATAAGAAAAAATCCTTTTTTTGTAACTGTACGGGCAATATTTTGTCGATGAATGGTCGAATTTAAATATCTTTCACAATCACGGCGTGTATGAAATACGTAACGTCGATTGCATGGAGTACACAGAATATGTGGACCATCTATGCGTTTATTTATATTTATATTTGTTATAAGTGCCCGGCTCTGATAAATGGAAAATATTTCCTGCATCTATTAATTATATCTGTGAATCCCTCTTTTACTTAACTATATGTATATGACTGGTGCTTTTAAAATCTTATCTGGCGCCCAACGTATTTCTCGATGATATCGCGAAACAATACCCTGTAGGTAATTTTTTTTAAAGCACTTACTTACATATTTAATATCGATCTATTTCCGCTTCCAGGATCGATCACCGACGACGGGAGAAAAGCGCATCAGTGATTGGCACCCCTAATATAGACATTTATCCGAACCCTCAGTGCAGAAGGACGTAACGCGCGCGAGCATCCAGGGTCCCGTCGCGTCGGTTAAAGCGAGAGATGATGTGTTGGCTTGCGCTCAACCTCATGGCTTATCACGGCCGTCATCTACTATACCGTTATACTTCTACTACCCGTTTCCTTTTAATTATTTTTTAAAAAATATATTTTTAATCTCAGTATTAAACCAATGAAGAAATGAAAATAAAATGTTTCTAGAGGCCTCGCATCGTTACTTACTTTATATAATTTTTTTTATTTAGTCCAGCTCCATTAAATTATCAATGTAAATAGCATATCAGATTCTAATTTTACATTTTGTAATTTTTAATAAAAGCTTTTTACTTATTTTTATTACTTTTATTGCAAGTGTCCCATAAACTGTTATTTATTGTCTCAAAATTTGCATTCGAGACGCAAGTTTGCAGTGAGAAGGTTAAATATAAAGTAAATGGGAAATTCTACAAGGTTGAAAACTGGAAGTCATAAATGTAGTAAATGAATATGTTGCTTTGTTGGCCTAGGTCCAGGTAGAGTCTATTAGATAGCTATTGTAAATATACGTGGGAACTGTTCTCTGTATTTTGAATTTGGCCTATACCTATATATTTTACAGGCAGCATACGTTAAAAAATAATTAATACAATTTTAAATACACACAACCATAGATGATGGATGAATCTAAAAACAAAGAGCAAGTTAATATGCGTCTTAAGACACCTAACCCAATTTTTGCCCATAAAGCTTGTAAATATAAATTTATGCAAAAATGACAGAACTTCCTCATTTTACAACTTCATTGCCATGTGAACAGATTATTTTAAAATCAGAATTTCATTTCATAACGTAATTTTCAATATCCTCATTTCCAGCCAAATCCAAACTTATGTTCTTTTAAACGTAATTTTGAATTTAAAATAGTCTGTCCACATGGCAATGAAGTTGTAAAATGTAGGAAGTTCTGTCGTATTTGAATAAATTTATATTTACTAGATTTATGGGCAAAAATTGGGTTAGGTGTATGGTAGGTTGCCTGGTGTGAGTGTGAAATAATTTAAAAGTAGTAGTTTAAGTTTTAAATAAATAGTTATTGTTACCTATTTGTGAAGTAAATAAAACATAAAACACTCCAAAAATTAGTACGTAATACTATTTATTATAAATAAATGCATGTAAGTCGATTTTTAAAATATCTCGATTAATAATAATCGATTAATGAAATATCTCAATTACTCCCATCACTAACAGGCACCGAGAAACCGCGCAGATAATTTTCACGCATTTTATACAGTGTTTTGAATGCCAGTTTAGTGGATTATATGCTAAACACCACTTCGCGAAAGTGTTGCAAACAGAGGCTTATTATCTATATCACGAAATAAGCCATTACGTCATAGTTAATATTCATATGAACCAAATCAGCACTGCGTTAGTCAAATTCATGTTTGTTGAAATGACGTCCAAATATAAACAAACTTTACTCGTTGACAGATAAAAAGTAAAAATATAACCTACAATTTGTCCGCTAAAAGTCAGAATAATTTAACGATTTCATCAGTCTTTAAATTTGAAATAATTTTATGTTTTTATATAATTTGCCAAAATGTAGATTGCTTGTAGATTTTAATAATCGCATTTAAATTAAATTGTTAAAAATAAAAAAAAACTGTCTGATGGCGTTTAGCGTTCTATCATTATTATTACACAATGAAACATACCTTTTATTTTGAAGATTAACTATCGTTAGTTCTGAAAAGATTTGTTTTTTATTAACAAAATCAATAAAATAAAGAAAACGGTAATAATCAAACTCAAAAATAAACAAATCCAAATTTGACAGCAGACATGCAGAAACAGGAAACCATCAAACATGTGACAAAGACGCTAGTCAAAAGCGTTCGATCAGAGCGATCGATATTATTCTCGCTTGTTCCTGAGGCGTACGAAATCAGGCCCTCTCTTTCTTTTTCATCAAGGAAGTTAGGTTTTCGTATAACGCATCAACAACGTTAGTCTGAGATATTAACAGTCACATAACGAACATCCTTGCGCTGTCTCCTTCGTTTTATTATTTTGTAAACAAAGAATGCTTGAACAGCGTACATTGTAGATTAGAAATAAATTTATGACATAACGGCATGTCTATGCAGGCTTCCTATCTCAATTTTGCTCAGTACTGATTGCATATATTACAGGTATATAGATAAATGCATAGATATCAACGATACATCATTTAATTCAATTATAAAAAGGCCCTTTAAAAAATGGAATTATTTTATGTAACTGCCGGCCCTGTAAAGTGGAAAATATTTCCTCTACCTATCCATTTACTTTTTATAAATGATTTGCCAAATATTGTTAACGATTGTTTGGTAATTTTGTTTGCGGATGATACTTCCTTTCTAAATTTTGAAGACAACTTACCTCAGTTGGTGGAGACTACAACGATGCAAAATAAAATTAATGAATTTGTAGCAAAGTTTAACCAGGACCAATTACTAATAAATAAGCCTGGCCAAGCGATGGTAGATTCAGGGTCGGGCGCAATACCAGAGTAGAAAACGACCGTACGCTGATAAAGTGAATAAATTTATCGGTGAATTTCCGGATTTATTCTATGATGGATGTAAAATAATTTGTAAAGTTTCTGATCAAGACTTCATGTACTGGAATAAATATGACTGCAAAATTCATGTCAATAGCAAACGGCATTAAAATAAAAAAAATGGCGTCTTCTTTGGAACCTCAGTTTATGTTGGATTTACTGTTAATGCTGATTGCCTGTGATGTTCCCCTGCGCATATTGGATAAACCAGCATTTCGGGAGTTCTGGAATAAATACAATCCCCAGGTGAATTTACCAAGTCGTTCATCGTTACGTAGATATGTACCAAGATATTGTAAATAGGATTAAATGTGCATTAAAAAATATACGGCTGTGGTTATGTGTTGACGAGACGACAGATTGTAAAAAAAAATCTATCTGTTTTAAATGTTATAGTACGTGTACTCGACCCTGTGAAACCAACATTTCCACTTTTACTAGCTAGCAAAAGACTAACTGCGTGTACTGGCGAAACAATTACGCGGGTGGTGTTGGAGACTTTCGAAAAATTTGAACTGTCAACAAGTCAAGTGTTGATGTTTATGACCGACGGTGCTGCGACAATGCGTTTGGTGGGCCGTTTTCTTCAAAGAGACTATTGTAGGTTTTTACATGTTACGTGTAAAGTGCATGCGTTCCATCTTGTAGCAGAAACGATTCGAAAATGTTTTCCAGAGGTAGATGCATTAATAGCAAATACAAAAAAAGTATTTCTCAAATCTCCTAAACGGCTTCGAGCATCTCAGACACTGTGTCCTGGTATTCCGGAACCACCAGAGCCGATTCTTACACGTTCGAGAACGTGGTTGAAGGCAGCATTTTATTATGCTGAATATTTTCAACAAATAAAAGCTGTGATACTACAGTTCAACCCTAACGAGGCTGCAGTTATTAAGGAAAGCCAGACAAGCTTTCAATATGTTTCCCTTGAAACAGATTTAAAAACTATTTATAACAATTATAGAGGACTACACGACGCAATAGAAAAATCGCAAAATACTTCGTTGTCGTTAGTGGAATCGCTGCAAATAGTGGACGACGTAAATACACAGCTACAGACTATAAATGACGCAAAAAATAAGCCCGTTATTGAAAAATTCGAGAGTTTATGCGAACTTTTTCTTTAGATACTGAGTCCATCCTGTAAGTTCTTACATTGACTTGATTCACTCTGTATATCATCGACAAATTTGTCCATATTTGTTCACTTCATATTGTTGTATAGTTGAGGATGCAAAATTTCTTTGTTAAAATTACAAGAAAAAAATATCTTTAATTAAATTCTGATCGGAAACTTCCTTTCCAGGTCGCGGATAAATCTCGTAATAAAAAGATCTTGTGGCTGTTAACATCAGAATCATGTAAATAAGATGTCAGTTGAACGTAAATAGGGTATAGGTGTAAAAATTGCTTACGACAGGCATTTTGTTTATCACAACTCATTCAAGCTGTCGCTGTTGTGTTTTATGTTTAGGTTTATTTCTGTAATTGAAAGAATAAAAGTTTGTTTCAATACGTTTTTTCAAAAGTAGAACTTCTTATCTCGATTTCGTCTTGTAACAAGAATGAACAACATAAGTATAGATAAATTGAGATCTGAAATTAAACTGTTGATACGTTTTTTGAGCCGTTACTGAATATTGACAATCATTGGCATGATACGTTTTAAAACTTATCTACTAGTTTCATTTTTTTCTAAGTGAAATTTGATTTAAGGATAACTTTGGTTATTACCACGGACCGGAAAATTTTCAGAGCCGGCATTATAAAACATACAAATATTAATAAACACACCACAAAAATTCATATGGTGTGTTTATAGATAAATCTGTAATATATGCAACCAGTTAACCAATATCAAGGCGTACAGGCGCAAGGACTCTGCGGGTATCCGGGACTCTCCCATGTAAAATTATAGTGAGCTTGGCAGCTTGTTCGGTGGTTTCTCCACTTAATTTATCTTAACAACATGAAAACGTGCGGTTGTGTTGGTGTTTGGTTTGGTTCTCGCATAAAACGTTCTTAGCAATGGCACAGTTACGGCCGTTTGTGCATAAACTAAAAATTGATTGAAAACTGCGATAATTTGTCAACAGATAATTTATATATTCTGTGTACTCTATGCAATCGGTGTTACGTATTTCATACACGCCGTGACTGTGATATTTAAATTCGGCTATCCATCGATAAAATATTGCTGGTACAGTTACAAAGACGAATTTTTTTTATGATTTGTGTGCCATATTTATTTATTTATTGATAATTACAATACCCAACAGACGAATCCTATTACATGGCAGGAAATTATACAATAAAATAACTTAAATATTAACATAGTCTACAAAAAGGACAGACTCTGAAAATACAGAATTTAATATATCGTACAAATGCTCGCTAGCACTGATGACATCGTCGTGACAAGAAATACAAGACCAATCAACATTACATAAGATATTCTGTGCTACATGCACAGTACCTAGTAGTCATACATCGCGTAAAACGTACTTGCTAAGTGTGTATAAAATTGTTTTGTGCATTATAGAGGACGAAATAAATTTTTGTGGATAACAGTGGATGAAACAACTGACTTTCGGTGTAATAAGGTTGTTAATGTTGTACTAAGAATTTTGAGTGTTTAAAAGGCTTGGTCTCTATCAGACAGCAAAAGTCGGGCTATGAACAGTAAAATAAAAAATGTTTTACACAGGAATTTGGGATACAAAACGATGTGTAAAATTCGTGAAAATTATCTGCGCGGTTTGTCAGTGCCTGCCCATCTGAACCATTTAGAATTTGCACTATTAACCTCGGTAAATGTGGAACGTTAATTTTCCTTGTATGAACATATACAAGGTGCCTGATTTTCGTTGCCCATCATTGGTATCTCACTTATCTTTAGAGATACAAGGTAGCTTAAATGGAGGCAAAGTTGTGTAATTTTATATTCAATAATATGATTCAAGAAAATTTAGTCTACTAGTGATAGTTTTATATATATTTAAAAAAATGTGAAACATGCATTTTCGTTTTTCTTCACAACTTCGTTATTTCCAATAATTTTTCAATTCTGTAAAAACACTCTAGGACAACTTTTTAAGACGAATCCGATGCCGTTAATTGATATTTGAACAACCGTTTCGGTTTCCTTGGATCATCATCAGGTTCATTTTTTCTTATGGACGCCATATTGAATTTTGATGTCATGTGATTAAGCATTTTTTCCTGAATACAGTGATATGACTAATATGTAATACTTATGATTTTGATATCGATTTCAATTCAATTTGTTTCAAACGGTATTTATTTCATTATTCATTTAATGCTTTTGCTTTTATTTGACCATTTATGTCCTTTTGTCAGCTATATCAGGCAGTAGGCTTGGTAGCCGAGTGGGTAAAAGCGCTTATAGCTATTTACTCGGTACCGAATATCGATGGTTCGAATCCATCCCGGAGCAACAAATTTTATTTGTAATTTGCTTCGGATTAAGATGGGAGTGAACTGTCGATGCCCTAGATGTGGTTCGGACTCCACAATAAACTGTAGGGCCTCGTCTCTCTTTACTCAACACAAAATCCTAGGATTTTCTGGGAGTTACTTCGGTGACTTAAGAGGCGGTTAAGAAAACATTTTTAAGTAGTAGCTATTTGTCCTGGATTCCGGACTAGTTTCCTGACCCTGATTATTCACTGAAGAATTAAAATAACGATAACAATGACCGCACAATGAATATAATAACAAAAAACAAGTTCTTATCGTTTATTTCCTGTTTAACTAAAAGTCATAAAACATCTACTATGTGCATTTAAAGATTCGAAATAAATTGGAGGGCGTAATATGATTAAATGTGGGTTTGTGGTTCTTTTATTATCAAGTAATCTAACATTAATTGCAAAATTAAGAATAAAACTTGTTCACATTGGTAATAAATTATGGTATTCTCTGTTGGAGAAACTCTAGCAAAATCAATGATCTTTTTATTATGTAAAAAAAATTAGGACTATGCAGTTCAAACATTCAACGCATTCATGTAGAGAATTGTTTGTTGTACTTGGAATACTTACAGTGCCTGCATTATACTAGTGATGGGACTCGAGTGTGAAAATACTGGAGTGACTCGAGTCAAAATCCGATTCGAGTGACTCTAGTCATATGGCTGTTCAATTCGAGTAAAGTTGTTACTGGAATCGAGTTACTGCTACTCGAATCAAGTTTTAACTCGAGTCGAATTGCAATTCGAATAAAGTTGTTATTCGACTCGGGTTATTGCTACTCGAATCAAGTTTTAACTCGAGTCGAGTTGCAATTCGAGTAAAGTTGTTAGTCGAGTCGATTTATTGATATTCTAATCAGTGAGTTACTATGATTCAAGTTTTAAATCGAGTCGAGTTGCAATTCGAGTAAAGTTGTTACTCGAATCAGTGAGTTAATATGATTTAAGTTTTAAATCGAGTTGAGTTTGACTAGAGTCTAGAGTCAGGGCAGAGTCGAAATCAAACTCGAGGCGAACTATAGAGTAAGTAGTTGGAGATGATTCAGTGGTTTGCTAAACTGTAAGTTTTTAAAGTGTATTTAGGTTTTTCCTTTTGGTAATCTTTCAGCATTTAAAACACTACCGTCTAATTCCAACAAAAGTTTGAAAAATCGAAAGGATAAACATAAATCATAATAATTGAAATACAAAATAATAAATGGACCCAGGTCAAATATTATTTTTCTGGCAAATCAACACATTTCAAATACAAAATTAAATATTTATTTTACATTGTATATAAAATGACATTAAAGGAAAACCAACATAATTTTTTTTATGTTAAATTAACATTAAATTAAACTCTTGTTTAGCACAAAATATTAAATAAATACAGTATTTAATATTTAATACACACCGATTACGGTTTTTTATTTATTTCGAACTAATTGAATCGAAAAACAAATCTTTATGACCATGAATGTGCTAGTTTGATTGCTGCAGTCGTGTGAATCTTGATTTTAAAGAATTCTAAGTTCTAATTTCTAATTTTCTAATACGTCGTAATAACGTCGGTGTCGTATGTAACAATTATAGGTTTGTACGTAGAGGCGATTTGTGATAGTTTTCTGACTATAGAGATGCGAGTATTACGAGAGCTCTGCAATAACAAACGTTCTGATTGAACAACAATGTGCGCATACTTCTGATAGTTTCAAACGGTTGGAAACTGCTCTATGAACAAACCTTTTAATTAATAATTACAATCTGACCTACAAACATGAAACAACAAACCTGGAGGAAAATTCCCGATCCCGATGACCCGATGATATAGTAATTGATTAGTGATTTCATTCATGGTTACATGTTTTCATCTTTATTACTTTTATAAGATTAGTGCCTTCAGTGCCTTCATGTAAATAATTTTTCATATTTATATTATATAAACAAATCACACTGGCACTAAAGAATATTTAAAAATATTAATAAAGTCATAAACAATTAAATTAAAGAAACTTGACTCTAGTCAAAAAGCGACTCGAGTCTAAAGGCGACTCGAGTCAAAAAGCGACTCGAGTCAAAAAGCGACTCGATTCAAAAATCTCGAGTCAAAAAGCGACTCGAGTCAAAAGTCAAGTCGATTTTTTGAATTTTACTCGACCTAACTTTTGACTCGAGTTTAATAACAACGAAACCGAGTTTCAACTCGACTTGAGTTTCAACTCGAGTAAATTCGGAAACCTACCGAGTTATTCGAGTGAAAAAAAGTCACTCGTCCCATCACTACATTATATATTTTATCATGTTGCCTGTTTGTCAAAACCAACATACCAAACCAACAATTTACCCAGTTCTCTGATCGCAGTATACACTATAGCTTAAGAGATACGGACAATGTTTTGGTACCAAAACATAAACTCTCCGTTGTCAGTAATGGAGTCACGGTTATGCCCATTAAGATATACAATCATCTCCCTCGTTGTCTTAAGGAAGTTACTAGCTTAAAATTGTTCAAAATAAAATTAAAAGAAATATTGCTACAAGAAGCGATTTATTCCTTGCAAGAATTTTTTGACATGACCTTTTGAGTTTGGTGTATAGGTATAGTAGTTTGTATTTGTGTTTTTTTTTTATCTTTTTTTTTATCTTTTATATATACCTATGTGTTTTATTAATCTGTTTTTCGTTGCACTTACACTTTATGTTGACTTAGTTATCAAATCATCTTTTGTTTGATAGTTCTTTATATCTGTATATTGACGACTTTTATATACATGTAATGCATGTCTACTTAAATAAAGAATATATTATTATTATTATTATTAATAAAATAATTTTCGAACTACCATGATTCATCTCCTGCATTATCACAAACCATAAAACAAATATCTTTGGTTTCCCACAACATGCAGGAATCCCATTGTTCATTTTTCTTTCGTTTAAATTCTAACCTATCCCAACTTATGTCTGAGGCACATTATTATTATTATGCATGAGCCGTAGTGCCGCATAAGTACTGTCTACTCCTACTTTTGTCTGACTTAGGCACTTATCGATACCACATGTTTTAGAAAGTTATACGCGTGCTTTGCACCACACTTGTACCGGTACAGCCGTTTGGACTTCTATTTATTTGCTGATGAATGGACCTTTTTTCAAAAATGGCCATTAATTATATTCGGTACATGATTTTTAGTACTGTGGTGACAAGAAGTGTGGATGTGACTCAGGATACGTAATAAAACACCGAATGCAAGGATTTATCCGAACGCATAAAATACTTTTATGGTCTCATTAATATTCAAAAGGAAATATTGTATTTTATTTTTGACAGGCTCAATTTAAGTTAAATTTTAGTACATGATTATTATTTTAAAGAGGCAGTGTTGTTAATTATATAATGTAATTGGTTATAAAAATGATGTAAATAGGGGATTTACCAGGAATTTTTAATTTGACTAACACGTTATGTTTCAATGCATAATGAATTTTTGGTGTTTGTATTAATATAAATCAATATTTTTTTTACAATAAAGTAATTTTAATGTAACGTACGACTTTTTTTATCAATTACGTAATATAATCAGAGACGCGCATACAATATGTCGAATATTAAACCTAAATCGTTGACGTTACTCGTTACTGTTTACGTTACGTTACGAATTTCCAAAGGTTCATTAATTTACATTAAGAACCAAATTAAATTTTACGAAAGCAAATAACCGAGCATTTAGATGGGTTAAGCTTTAAATCATTTGAATAGTTTGTAATACAAAGAAGATCTGCATTTATGTTTTTACAAATTGTTTTAATAGATTTGGAATCAAATTAATAGAGCACTTTCGTGTCCTCAGCGTGATCTTGCATTTTTGTTGAATTGACACATTTAAATAGATCTGCTATATGTGGTAAAGAGATAACTGGACTCACACTGACCCTTGAGGAACACCAGATGTTATGGTGCAAATGTTGGAAAAAGTATCTCCAAGAACTATTCTTTGAGTGCGTGAGTCTAAATGTGTCCTAAAGGAATTGGTTGATATGTTGTCAAATCCATAATAATATAATTTCGTACAAAGGGGGCTGTGATATAAAATAAACTGTCAGAGATACAAAAAAAATGAAACACATTCTCGATCTCTTTTTTTTTGAGACAAATTCACTGGCAAAAACAAAAATTTGCTATCGTCTTTTGTTTTCGAGTTAACAAAAGTTCGATTTTTCGACTTTCAGACCCATGTCAATATCTTGGTTATTTGTAAAAAACAACTTTTACATTCTCAGGCACTTTTTTCTGTATAATACAGTAGCGTCGAAGGGAAATCATAGTTGGTGTTTAGTTCAAAAGGAAATTTTTTTATCTTTCAAACTATATATCATATGTGGGGTCGCTTTTGATGTGAAGTATTTAATAGCGAAAATAATCTTTTAGTAGATTACTTTTTGCGTTTTATATTTATTCCAAGTATGCGTGTGTCATCTATGACACTGTTTATCCGTTTGTCAATAAATTGCATATCAATAATTTTGTTTCCGTCGTAATTACACCCCATTTAATCGTAAAAGTGAAGATGTCTTATGAAAATTACGAGAAATATGATATGCTAGAATGACATTTTCAAAGTAATAACAATTGTAATATTGCATCCGAAATATAGTTCAATCGCTATCCAGAAAGAAGACGACCTAATAAAGCTATTTTTAACAGGTTAAAAGAAAATCTCATTAATTGTGGATCCTTCAACAAGCCAAGACCAAAAAATTACAACATTGAAGATGCAGTGAAACTTCTATAACTGTAATCGGAATGGCGGTTGCAAATCAATTCAATTTCAAGTCGTCAAATTGAAACTGATTCTGGGATTTCAAAACGTCGAGCTTTGAGTATTTTGAAGACAGACAAATTCAGGCCTTATACAATAAGGAAACAACTTCACCTGCAACCAACTGATCTTCAGCGGTGATTGGAGTTTTGCGTATGTTACCGTCCAAAAAGTCAACAAGATCCATTCTCTGGAAATGTAGTTTGGACAGATGATGGCTACATTAGCAGTGCCGGAATTTTCAACAGACATAACGAGCACTATTGGTCTGATATGAACCCTCACCGTACCGTTGACGTGCGATCTCAGGGACGCTTTGGTTTTAGTGTTTGGTGTGCTCTACGTGGCAATCGTGTTTTATATCACATATATCAAGAAAATTTTAATGCCCAACGGTACTACGAAATTTTAAACCAGAAAATTATTGAGGAATTTATGAACAATCTACCCTTAATTGAGGCAAGAAATCAGTTCTTTCAACAAGATGGTACACCACCTCATAATATCAGGACCGTTTCATAATTATTAAATACCAATTTTGGAAATAACTGGATGGAAAGTAACGGACCAGTGAGGTGGCCACCACGATCACCTGCCTTAACGCCACTGGATTTTTTCTTTTGGTGCTACATTAAAGACAGATTATAAAAGAAAACCAGTACTGTAATGTATTATAAAATTAAATATAAATATCTGATTTTTTGATCTTGGCTTGTTGAAGGACCCACAATTAATGAGATTTTCTTTTAACCTCTTAAAAATAGCTTTATTCGGTTGTCTTCTTTCTGGATAGCATGGCGGTTGAAATATATTTCGGATGCAATATCACAATTGTTATTACTTTGAATAAGGCATTCTAGCATATATTTCTCGTAATTTTCGTACGACGTCTTCACTTTTACTACTAAATGGGGTGTAATTATGACAAACAAAATTATTAATATGCAATTTACTGACAAACGAATAAACACTGTCATATATGACACACGCCTACCTGGAATAAATATAAAAAACGAAAAAGTAATCTACTAACAGATTATTTTCGGTATTATATACTTACACATCAAAAGTGACCCCACATATGATATATAGATTGAAAGAGAAAAAAATTTTCATTTTAACTAAACCATAGCCAACTATGATTCCCATTTAAAAAAAATACAACTTTATGCCATAACTCGAAATTGCACCTTTTTTTAAATTTTCTCGACGCCACTGTAATATACACAAAAAAAGTGCGCACCCTGTACACAAATATGATATAATCATTTATGGCTTCGTCATTTTGTAATGTCTGCGGTATATCAATATTCTGTTTGGGTTTAATAGTATAATTTTTTTATGGCTTTCCAAAGATCTTTTTTATTATTATCTACTTTTTTGATTGTGTTAGATAGGCTGCCTTTGCACGCCGGCGCCGAGTGGAATCAACAATTAAATTTCTAAATTAGAGAACTATCAAATTTGGAACTCCCCTGAACTTTCTGGAACAAATCTAATATATTTATCAGTAGGGCAAGTTATGAAAAGAATGATTCATGATAATACAAGGTTTTGAAAAGAAATAAAACAGATTAAAAAGTAGATGTCTCTTGATTATTGAGGATTCGCCTAAATGCATGCAATAATTTAACAGGATTGTGGACGATGGTATACTTTCGTATTTTTTATATTGTTTGATAATAACGGACAAATATGCAACATAGGTACTGGTATAGTGCTGTGCAAGTAGGTAAATGCAGAAATCAGTTTATGATAAAATTTGATAAAATTGTTTATTAACTAGCTCATTTCAATCTGTATCCGTGATACACTTATCAGGGTATTAAAAAAAAGTCGGCCAAGATAAATAAAAAGAAGAAATTTGTGAGAGAATATACCTCGTGCAATATTGCTTTCTCGTACGAAATGTATCGATATATAAAGAAGAATATTTATTTAATCCGAGATTTAATCTATCCGAGATTCTATTCTCTTTTCTCTACACAAACAAGAAAATTTCTCTAAATACTTAGACCTAAAGTTGCATATTTTGTGACATGGTCATATTTGGTGATCGGTATTTTTAGATCGTGACATCATCAATATTTTCTGGATCGTTCTGTAATCGTTTTTCAGTACGTTCAGTGAATGCTGAGTGATGAAGCATACAAAATATGCAAATTGAAATTCCTGCATTAATTATATTATGATAAAAAAAAAACGTTTCCTTGTCTTTGAAGAAGTCCAAACTTATAAAATCCATAATTTTGTTAGAATAAAATAATCAATGCCTAGATAGATAGATAGATAGATAGATAGATATTTAATACACTGAACTGATTCTGCGGTTGGCTCCTTGTGAAACATTATTAAATATTTTAGATATATGAAGGAAAATTGCTTTTTAATGTTTCAAAATATTTTATTAGAAACTCTACACGTGTTTCGGCTTTTTAGGCCTTTGTCAAGAGTACAGGGAATACTGAACAGTAAAATTTGTGTCCATTGCTTATATAACTACATCTGGTACCTACTATAAAACTATTGTAAAGTATGTTTTTATAAGTGGAATATTACTTTAGGCCTAAAAAGCCGAAACACGTGTAGAGTTTTTAATAAAATATTTTTGAAACATTAAAAAAGCAATTTTCCTTCATACATCTAAAATAGATATTTATTTCCCAAAACAATTTTTTTTACATTAAATCAATACATTACTTTATTTAACTAAAATTGTAGAAAGACCTAATTAAAGGAGTGGGGAAAAAGTAGTTACAAAGTAATTAAGATTATTTAATGTACATAACCTAAGATTAAATAATTGTGAAAAGTAAAAATGTTATTTATAATTTACTAGGTATATCGGTTCCTAAAGTTGCAAAATGTTCATAATCGCCCACTTTCCGATATTTCACTAAGGATAAAAAATTAAACAAAAAATGCATACAGGGTGTCTCACCAGGAACTGCATCGATCGATATAGGAAAAAAGTACGCACCAGAAAATTTTGAAAATTTAGGGAGCTACTAACGACAGTATGGTCAATCCAACTAAAATAATTACAAGCATCTGGCTCTTCCGGTTATACCGGAAGTCGATTCCAACTTGCTTGTTATGAATGGAACATTCTATATATTTTAGCGTTTTCGAAAAGAGAATAAAATTCTGAGTCAAAAACGTGTAGGATACCCTATGCCTAAAGCGAGCCGTTTCAGAAATATTTGACATTTTAAAAAAATTTTGACAGGTGTAATGGTTTACAATAACCTTTATAACTTTCTTCGTGTAAAAGATACTCATTTGCTTTTTGGCATGCAGAAAGACCATAAGGTAAGCTACGCTCTACAATGTATACCAAGTGTTCCATTTTTGACGTTACATTTTGTAAACTTCAAACCGCGAGAACTTGCTTAAGTCAAAGGGAACACCTTGTATTTTTTTACTTCAAGTTATGTATAATTAAATTCCTTTTTTTCTGATATAAGCATTGTGGGGGTTTAAGTTACAACTTTTTGAAATATTTGCGATTTTCTTAGAAACTCAAGAATTTTTAGTAAAAATTTTATCAAATAAGCCATGATTAGAAACAATCAGTAATGTCAGTCATTCTCTTACGTCAAAAAATGCCACCACGTTTATTACACCCACGAAGATTTTTTGAATTTGTTTATTATTTATGGAAAATGTGATAAAGTAATATCAAGAACTTGTAGTACATTTGTTACTAGATATCCACAAAAACGGAAAATAACACTAAACACTGTAACATGCCCATTAATTGGGTTGAAGACACTTGCATAAACTAAAATAGCTAAGATAGAATCAACTAAAAACATGATTCCATTTTACTTTAATAATTGTTTAAAATTCCGCCTTCGAACCTCCACACATTTTTCACACCTTCGGATTAGTTCTTCATGGGTAGCTGTTCTAATTGAATCCTGTGTTAAGTTTTGAAATGCATTTCTTACTCTCTGTAATAGTTGTTAATGGGCTCTCATAAACTTTATTTTTAATAGTTCCCCAAATAAAATAATCTAAAATTGATAAATCGGGAGAGCGAGGAGGCCATAGGAAAGGTCCATTATTGGCGATCCATTGATCGTAAAAAGTTTCTTGTAAAAAATTATTTAACAAATTCGCGTTATGTGGGGGAGGACCGTCGTGCTGATAAAAAATGTTGCTATGTTCGGCGAGAGGTAAATTTTCTAAATAGTTATTATTCAAATTCTGTAAAATATTTCGATATCTTTCACCTAAAAAAAAAACAAAAACAAAAAAATGAACTATACATATTAGCAGAAGAAGAAATCTTTATAATTTACTGTTTAAATTTTCCTGATACAATTCTAATGCCACCTCTCTATCGTTTCTTATGGCACAACAGTAACATTAAACTGTCAGCTTTCTTGAAAATTTCGGTCCCTGAACACATGAGGATTCGAGTCACTCCAATAATGCGAATTGTGTGGATTAAAAAGTCCATTTTTGGTAAATTTAGCTTCATGTGACCATATAATATTTCCCAAATAAGAATCGTCGCCTACAGACTATTAGAATAAATTCACAAAAATTTTCTCATCTTAGGAAATCTGTTTCTTTTAATCGTTGAACCATTTGGAACGAAAACGGGTGAAATTCATGTTTAATTAAGATTCTGTGAACTGAATCCTTGCATAGTCTCTATTCCAGAGCAACTTGTAGACATCATTGGAAATGCATGAAAATATCCTAGAATTGCTATTTCTATGCTATTTTGTGGATATCGGGTAGCAAATGTACTACAAGTTCTTGATATGACTTTATCACATTCTCCATAAATAATAAATAAATTCAAAAAAGTCTTCGTGGATGTAATTTAAACGCGGTGACATTTTTTAACATAAGAGAATGACTGACGTTACTGATTGTTTCTAATCATGAATAATTTGATAAAATGTTTACTAAAAATTCTTGCATTTCTAAGAAAATCGCAAATATTTCAAAAAGTTGTAACTTAAACCCCCACAATGCTTATATCAGAAAAAATGGAATTTAATTATACATAACTTGATGTAAAAATATACAGGGTGTTCCATTTGACTTAAGCAAGTTTTCGCGGTTTGAAGTTTACAAGTTGTAACGTCAAAAATGGAACACTTGGTATACTATTATTGAATTTCTTTAAACTGTAGAGCGACCTTATGGTCTTTCTGCATGCCAAAAAGCAAATGAGTATCTTTTACAAGAAGAAAGTTATAAAGGTTATTGTAAACCATTACACCTGTCAAAACTTTTTTAAAATGTCAAATATCTCTGAAACGTCGGAGTTTAGGTATAGCTATGTTTTTGACTCAGAATTTTATGCCCTTTTCGAAAACCCTAAAATATATAAAGTATTCCATGTAAAATAAGCACGTTGGTATCGACTTCCGGTATAACCGGAAGTGCCAGATGCTTGTAATTATTTTAGTTGAATTGACCACACTGCCATTTGTAATTTCCTAAATTTTCAAAATTTTCTGGAGCGTACTTTTTCTCTATATCGATCGATGCAGTTCCTGGTGAGACACCCTGAATAAGCAAATGAATCAATAATGTAATTTAATTTTAAAAATTGTCCTGCATGCATCTGTAGGTTTTAACTTACATAAAGGGGGGGAAGGGAAAGGGGGGTTTGGGCTTACTGGAACTGCTTTTTTCGGATAAGAAAAGTAGAATGCCAAGTCGTCGCACTGCCCCAAAATTCAATACCATATTGTAAAATGCTATGAAAATAGGCAAAATAGACTGTCTTCCCTGCCGTGTAATTTTTTATTGTGAATATTGCGAAAATGGATTTACTTAATTTAATATTTAACTGTGTGATATGTTCTGACCAATCCAAGTGATTTTCGAGATGTATACCTAAGAATTTAACACTTCTTATTGGATTAATATTACCATTATTTATTTTACTTGTGATATCATCAATTTTTCGGTATAGTTAATCAAAGTGAAAGCCGCATCAGATGAAATTAATGATAAGGTAATGGTAAGAGAACTTTATATAGATAAACCTTCAGTGAATCTAATAAGACCAAAAAATATATATATTTTTTAATTTCAACCATAAAAAAATGTAAATTGAAAAATACAATTGTTTATAACTTTTTAATAAATTTAAAAAAAAATTATCTCTAAAAAAATTAGTTACATCAAGTAGATACGATTTAAAAAAAAAAGTTAAAAAACATTAATTTGTTTATATGTGATGAATTTTTTTTTAATTTGCGTATTTTTTAGCAAACGGTGCGGCAAATAGCATTTTTTAATTGTAAATATATCGTTTTCTATTGCAAATACGTGAAACAAGATTCAAGACGATTTTATAGATAATTTCTCCATATCTTTAAATTTTTTCTAAAACATTTTTCTGTAATTTTTACATATAATATTATTGTACGTCTCATGAATTACATTTCTCTTCTACTTCCCTCATCTTTTTTATGTCGCATTTACATCTATCGCCTGTCCAAAGTTGAAAAAGAATTATCATGAAGAAGTATTTAAAGAATTTCTTTTTGAGGTTATTTAAGTATTTATTAATTATTCATAATATTTAATGTTATTCCAGCGTTAGAGCATTCACCTTAATATAATGTATTTATATTTTAAGAAAACTCGTTTTATTTGTGTGAAGTTGGCAGTTTTTCTTCTTATTATTATTAGCTCTAAGTTGGTTTCGTTGATGTTTTGAAATTAAATAATATTTAAAAATATTCCTATGATTATTTATAGATATTTTCTGTTAAAAAATAAATCAGTGGCATTTCGATATTTTATACAAGTGGCGATATGAATCAGTTTCCTGATATTATTAAAGCTTTGAACCAAATTGCATGTGATCCAAATGAAAAATCAGCTACTAAGTCCGAAGCAAAAGGTCTTGTGCAAAAGCTAAATAAATTTTAAACAACGATTTTAGCAAAATTGTGGACATCTATTCTGGGGCGATTTAATGTAGTCAATAAAAAGTTACAAAGCATTAATATTGATCTTGTAAGTGTGGTCAGTCTTTATAACTCTTCCGGAATTTTTAAAAAAAGCTACGGATCGATTTCAGTAGCTTTGAAAATTTGTTTTGTTCTGATAATCAAGAATACCAATTTGTTTTAAAGTGTACACAAAAGAGAAAAGTTGAATTTGATGATAGTCATGCTGGAGAGACGGCATTTGAAAACGGCAGTCATCCAAAATTAACACTTTCTATGTTATTATTAGGACTGTCAAAAATGTTCCGTAGGACAGTGCGGTACGCGAAATTAACTAATACGAGAACAATAAACTGTTACAATTTATAACAATGTATGTAAAACTTACCCTCTTAACTAGCTTGATGAACTAGCTTGCTTATCATAAATGGAGAAGATGTGTAGCCATTTTGCAGCATCAGGTATGTTTCTATGGTTGTCTTCATGAGTGATGTTCCCTTTGGTGAAAATATATTCTTATATTTTGAAAACAACCGTTCAACATCTACTGATGTAATACACGCATACGTAAAAAATAGTCTTTGAACGCACCTAACGGATCTGGGGCTGTACCATCACATATTTGTCTTAATTTGGTAAAACCGGTGTCTTTATTTAACACACTTGCGAACTTTTCTTTAACGCTCTCATTTGTTGCGTCACCTATAGCGTGTAGCAGTAGATTTACTTCGTCCACTATATGCAGTGACTCCGCTAACGAGAACGCACTGTTTTCTAATTTTTGTATGTTTTCATGTAATGGTTTATAGTTCTTCGCAATATTTTTTAAATCTGTTTCAACGGAAATATCTTCGAATTTTGTCTGGCTTCCGTTAATAGGTGCAACCTCATCTGGATTGAACTGTAGTATCACAGCTTTTATTTGTCGGAAATATTCAGCATAATAAAAAGCTGCCTGCAACCATGTTCCCCAACGTGTAAGAATCGGCTGTGGTGGTTCAGGAATACCGCGACACTTGCTATGAAATGCACGGAGACGTTTAGGAGATTTAAAAAACACTTTTTTTGTACTTACTATTAATGCATCCACCTCTGGAAAACCTTTTCGAATAGTTTCTGCCACAAGATGTAAAGCATGCACTTTACACGTAACATGTATAAACGTACAACCTTGTTCTTGCAAAGAACGGCCTACCGATCGCATTGTCACGGCGCCATCAGTCACAAACATCAACACTTGACTTTTTGACAGTACAAATTTTTCTAACGTCTCCTGGTAATTGTTTTGCTAGTACACTGACTTAGTCTTTTGCCAGCTAGTAACAGTGGAACTGTCGGTTTAAGAGGGTCCAGTACTCGTACTATGACATTAAAATAGAATTTTTTTTACAATTTGTTGTCTCATCAATAGATAACCACAGCCGCGTATTTTTTAATTCACATTTCATCTTATTTACCATGTCTATGTGTACAGTTGGTAGATAGTTACATAACGTTGTGCGACTTGGTAACTTCACCTGGGCATTGTATTTATTCCAGAACTCTCGAAATGGTTGTTTATCAAGTATGTGCAGCGGAACATCACAGGCAATCAGCATTAATAGTAAATCAAACATAAACTGTGTTGTCGAAGGCACGCCATTTTTTTAAATTTTTATGGTGTACACTATTTACGTGAAGTCCACAATCATGCTTATCCCAGCACATTAAATCTTTCTCGCACACTACAAATTATTTTAGCACCATCATAGAATAAATCCGGGAATTCACCTATGAATTTATTCACTTTGTCAGCAAATGGCCGATTTCTACCCCTGCGTACGTCTGCCATGCTTTATTATTAAATTAATGTCAACAATACAGTACAACAAATAAAATGAAAACACAAAAACAATATGCAATACGCCCAAGTGACTTAACGTGTACACAACTCGAAAGCTAATAATAGACTGGACTGGAGAAAGAGTTTCGCGGTCAAGGTAAATGCCGGCGACAGTAAGTACATCTGTACTCTACGACCATGATACACAGAAACGATTTGCAGCTTTAGTTATTACAGATAATTTGCAGCAAGAATTAAGTCCCCGTTAAAATAGTGTACGAAAATTTGCTCTTTTTCACTTTTCGGAAAAGATAAAAATTGCACCACCACATGAAATAAAACAGTCAGCCAATAACTTATTAAAAATGTATTCAAACGAATTTGAAGACTGCTTTGTAGATGAATGCAATAATTTTGGAGCCCATTTAAATACAATCACCAATGAAAAATTAATTCCATTAATGGATTTGTCAAAATTGATATATGAAAGAGATCTGCAAGAAATTTATCCAAATGTATTAATTGCACTGAGATATTCCTCGAATATTCCTTTACAAACCAGCTACCAGTTGTTCAGACGAGCGCTCTTTTTCTACACTTCGACGTGTCAAAAATTATTTACGATTCTCTCAATCAGTGAAGACAGACTAAACTCTTTAGCCTGACGTACACTGAGGGTGAAACATTTCGTTCAATGGACTTAGATTCAATAATTGACACTTTTGCCGCAATGAAGTCGCACAAAAAAGTGTTCTAGTCTAAGTGCTACAAACTTTTTTATGTATTATTTTTAAAAACTGAAGACTCGAGTGTGCATACAAGATCAGTGTTGATTGGTAAGTCCGTTTGTTCATTTTGGCTTACTTGTTATTTTCTTAATTCCGCCCAACTCAGTTTTATTTTCTATAAAAGACCGTCACTGGCATTTTAAAGTCGGTGTATAATATAGGGCGACAATTAAATGAATGCCTAGGGGCGGCAAATGTCTAAGACCGGCCCTGTGTACCCTGTGGCGTGTGCACTTTTTCCCTAACGCAAGTATTTGAGTGTGTGGCGGCTTTACTGTGATGCAGCTTAATAGAAACCAATTTATGCCCTACGTTTACATTTAGAACTTGGACGACTTAACGTCGGTTTTTTCTGAACGCTCGTAAAACAATTTAGATAAATTTAAATGACCGACTACCAAAATTTAATTTTCTACACAAAACTGTAGTTGCAGATATTCAAAGGACATTTACGAATCCAGTTATAAGTATTTTTCCCACCAATTTCGGAAGAAAAAAATAGTGTTGTTTTTTATTAGTATCGATCAATGAAAAATGCATTTTCGATTAGAATCTGGCGTTTTTTGAGATTCTCTCAGGCATCGGTTAGTAAATTAAAATCAATATTGGGGCTTTTTCGTACTATCAATAAGCTTACCTCACTAAAATTATTAAAATAGACGGCAACATTTAAGAGTTGTGTTATTGGAGGGTTGACTTGGGTGGTCCATTTTTTATTAAAAAAAAAACATACATGCATGCTTGAAAAATAGTTTTGACAAGTTTTAGTTTTACTATTAATTGCATATCGAGGGTATTATACTGTTATATTTTATTTATACTTTTATATTTTCTTTATACTTTTATATTTTATTTATACTATTATATTTTACTTATACATATATAATAAATAAAAATGTGAGTGTGTATATGTGTTGTATATATGAATTATTGTATGTGTATATACGCATATTTTAATTTTTTTTTTTTTTTGGTAGATGTTATGATACATTATGTACTCGTAATACTGTCTCCATAACTCAGTGCTGTTACGTATACTTAATCATCACATTTACCTCATATTTTTTGTGTTCTTTGTTGTATATCATTTTTAACTATTGCCTTGATTATTATAGTATAAGATCATGACTTACCATATGTACAATTATTGTATCTGACATGGTGAATAAATATTCTTATTCTTATTCTTCTTATTTTTATTATGTCATAAGGGCGTATAATCACAACACTAATATTGGTGTTTACGCCCCTATGATGTGATGCCCTCGATATTTACTATATGTTTATGTTATGTTGTAATTTTATTAGACTGGATATTTACAATGTTTATGGAAATAATATTCCTTTGCCGTAAAACTAAACAAATTATGTTATTGATATGATAAGTTGTTACTTAAGATATGTTAGTAATTTGGTAAATATATTACTCAGATAGTAAACATTGAGTAACTGATTTAAATAATTTTTTATTCCCATTTTTGAAATGTAGAAAAAACAAGTAATTAACCAGTCTACTTGATAGTGAATATCCTCATACTGTCTATGATCTTAATATAACTAGCTACTTTAATATAAAAGTTTTTAATAACAAACATAAGTAAACAAAAATGTATATAAACGAAGTCATTGTCTCTTCTGGACAAGAAGTGAACAATATAAAAGTTGTCGATATAATCTGGTGAGTATCAATCTCCCATAATCTTACATATATCGAGACTTTATCATAAACAAGTGGATTAGCATTAATTTGTATATAAACGTAGAAAAGCAGGCGTGGTAGGACATGAACGTTGACCCCTGAGAAAATGCAGTGTAGCATAGCAGAGCAACTTTCCGGTGCTATCTGGCCATAGGAAATTCTAATGCACGCTCCGCGCACACTGCTATGCATGCCAGGCGTGGGTTTTTATCGGATATATGTATCCTTTAGTATGTAACGCAGATATTGGTAAAAAATGAGGACAGAGAATATTGTTATTGTTAGATTGTAAATTGGTCTTTCGTAATACCTGGACAGAGAAATACCGTAGTTGTATTGATTGATAAGTTTTATGGGTTACTTTTAATACTTCGGTGCCTACGAAGTTCTTGAGCAATGTTACTACTGAGTATTGTGGACGTGTTCTATCAACGTGGGAAATTTGGAACGAAGAAGATTTTTAGGGCATTAAATCAAAGACCGCAATTTAAACTAAAAATAAACCGATCACTGATCAGCAGTCAGCATTCCTGAGTTTAAACTGCGATTATAAAACTAGCCCTTAGGGACGGTTTGTCAATGCTTGGTTAAGGGCCGGTCTTTTCACCTCTGAGTAAGTTACTGTTAACTAATTAGAAGATTAAAATGTGAATATAGCCATAAATAAAATGTTGAAGTAAAACCACTTCTAATCATCTTGTTAGTTTTCAGTAATTTACCCAAAGGTGAAAAGACTGGGTAAGTTACTGTTAACTAACTAGATAATTAGAATGTGAATGAATATAAATAAAATGTTGAAGTAAAACCAATTCTAATCTTCTAGTTAGTTAACAGTAACTTACCCAGAGCAGAGACAACCCTGATACGCGCAAGTACGTGCTAAAATTTAATCCGCAGTATTAAATTGGTCGATTGTAATGGAAGGTGAAAGTACATGGCGCAAGAAGCAAACGCCCACGAAAATTCAAAACCCCCCTTTTATTATTTTATTGATATTATTTATAAGCTTTATTTCTGTAGCGGTTGGTGATCGTTTGTGGATCAGAAGTAGTCGATTAGTTAGTTGTTTTTAAATACTTCTATTCGCCGGAAGTTAAAAACTAACCGAGTGACTATCTCTGATGATCCACAAACGGTCACCAACTGCTGCAGAAACAAAGCTATTTTAAAGTTAGAATACAAAACCAGATGTCAATTAATTTTTATGTTAAACTAATCAAAAGGTTAATTGTAACCTTGTTGAACTGCGTACATAAGATTTAAAAGAAATGTGTTTTTGTATTGGATAATTAACATAACACTCAAAACACAAGTAGGTAGGTAATTATACTGTACCAAATTTATTAAAATCAGAAAACTACAATAAAACAAATTTTGGACATTTTGTCAATATATTACAGAAAATATCAAGGAAGCATGATAGTTATTTATGCAACAAGACCGGAAAGTGATTCTTTACTGGGCGAGCTGGCAATTTCCATTGCAAAAGCCCTAGCGAGCCCAGTAAAGTCACTTTCTGGGTGTGTTGTGTACAATGTTTTTTCTGCAACGGTTCCTGCTAGTCTCAAAGAACTTTTTAACTTTAATAAAATATAAAATTCAACTGACAGACATCAGACGCTTACTTTCAAAGAAGACTGGAATAATCTTTTTTAATTGTTATCGGATACTTTTTGTCAACAGAAAATGCCTCTAAACACTGGTCGTTTTCGAACGGTGACATTCTGATCTGATACAGAAGTGCTGGGAATCTCCTCCAAAAATTCACTAGCTGGCTTCACTATGCTAGGAAATTCCTCCTCCAACTCATAAGGTATATTCTTTGAAGTTGAGGCCTCGCTTGAGGCTAGATCTGAAGTAAAATGAGATAGATATTAGCGACCATGTTTATTGGTTCAAATATATATTTCTTTATTTTGAATAAATTAAACAATAGTAAAAAGTCTGCGATAATTCTACCAAGCTAATTAGTAACAACTATGGATTGATATCTAAGGACCCCCTCACCACCAACATTTTGTAAAACACATATTACCTGCTTGCACTTGGTATGTTGCCAACTGACAACATGGAAAAAGTGTGGGGACTGCATTGCGGGGCAACCTATGACTACTTAGGTCGACATAACTCTCAACAGTAAAATGACAGGAGCATATCCTATAATTTTGAAGAGTTTCTTCAGTGTAATGTATACCCATATTCTCTTGCCAAATTTTTTACCTGTAAAACAAAAAAACTGTGCTGTTAGAAGTGTTGTTAATTTAGTGCAGGCCTTAATTTACCTTTCCAACTTTGAAGGAAAATAATAAAGTTTTGCCACATGCATCGTCCTCCGAAGAACCACACACATAACACAATCTAATTCGTGACTCTGTGGCCATCTCAAACAAAAAAATAACCTACAACCAATTTCAAAGTTTATTATGAGGAATGAAATAGGTAAAGGATACAGTTAGCACATTTTCTAATACTGTTTATCCTTTCTGATTAATATATAGGTTAGATATAGCGGATAAAATTATTTATAGTTTTATAACTTACCAGTTATATGAAATTGGTAGTCTTTAAGAAGAGAAATAGTCTTTAACACACAAATATCACAAAATACAACGAGAAATAATCAAAATCACGACAAAATAACAAACACTTCTTTCGTCAGTTCAAGTTGACAGATAAATACCACGGAAAAAGCGCGGGATAAAATAGAAATGACAGCAGTGCAAGTGCTACCCTCTACTTTCACCTTCCATTTTATCGAACTAGGACAGCTATATTTGACTATTCTTATATTAAATAGAGATAGCGAATAAATGTTAAAATCGGACAAAATTTTCTATCCATCCACTTGCACGTCTCGGGTTGTCTCTGCCCAGAGGTGAAAAGACCGGCCCTATAAAAGTGTTAGATAGTTATCCAGCAGATAAGGTTGTCCGGCAGATAAAGTGGTAGTTAAAGTTTGAATCGTTTAAGATTAATCTCTAGACATTCATTATCTGTCAGTTAAGTTAATTTAACCCAGCATTAACAAATCGGCCCTTAGTGGTGACTGGACCATTGGTTAAAAATTAGAACAGTTTAGAAGTTGAAAAAAGCCGTAGGTTATGTCTAATTAAAAAAAAAAATTACTAACCCATCAGAGAGATCTCATAAACCCTCAGAAATGAAATCATTGACCTATTATAGTAAGAAATTTAGGCAATCACGGAATGGTTATAGGGATTTGAATAAAAATCTCTATCTGGTATTAGTTAACCACTTTTGTTTGAAATTTCTACATAAAAGGTACTTTAGTGTTTTTGGTTTTTGCTTGTTGAGTGACGTGACGAATATGGTCAAATTATTAGTGTGAAGGATACCGCACAGCGTACGCCGTAACGTGACAACTGTGTTAAGATGTTGGTTAAAGTGGTCTGAAGAAGTCTTCAAGAGCGCCGCCGCTGATCCGGATGTCCTAGGAGGACTACAGCTTGTAAATAACGTCATCTGAGTAAATTTTCAATTCAACAAAGTGAGAGGATTACGACTTTGGGATCCTGTATTTAGATATTACTTTTAGTATTTATTATTCTTAAATTAACTGCGTGTTTCGCTTTTTCTTATTGTTAAGTGAGATGATTATGACTTAGGTACTACTTTTTGTATTTATTACTATTTGTAAATAATTAATCTCATCTTTTTATTGATATACCTTGGTATTTTAATTTTTATTATACCTTTATTAACACAGTTAATATTTTATCTCAACGTCATATGAGTAATGTTGTATGCATTAGGGTGGAACCAAAGGCGTCTTTATAAACAGCAGATGGGCAAGCGTTTCTCCATTGATCGAATTCGCAAGGAGCTGTGACTCTCCCTTGCCGACGACTTCAGTTAGACAAATTATTTAGTTATGTTGTACGTATATAGTGAGTGTAGGGATGGTTTTTATTTATAATAGAGATGAGATATTCTGGTGGTCAGCGTTTTTATTAACGACATACCGGGTGAGCCAAAGACGAGGCTAAAGAAACCGTACATTTTATTTTTGTTTCTATTGATTAATTCAATATATTAACAACATAATTTCCGCCCCCATACGGCAAAAGTTACTACACTAATATAATAGGTGTTCAGATATTTAGTGGAATTCTACGGCAACCAGGAAATAAAAGATTGTATGGCGGTTATAATACTAATACCAGTTTGACTCATATGCTTATATCATGTAGAAATGTGACTAATTGAAATTAATTTTAGTGGTAGTGGTCAGTGCATTCTTGATAAATTAACATTATAGTTTTGTTATTGTTATCAAAGTATTATTTTTTCGTAATTAATTAATTTTCCCATAATAATCAGGGCGGTCACCAAACATGTAAATACATTCACCCGGATATAATAAGTTTTCAAAAAAAAATATCAATGGATCAGTCTCTCTGATTTGATATAGTTTTTCAGAAGTGTGTGCAGTGGATGTACAAAAACTAGATCTAAATCTATAAAGAGGATCAAAAAATTGTAAATACATTCCAGACAATAAAGTAGATAAAAAATTTATCATTCTAATAGGTATAGGATATTTTAGTAACATTGCTTCCTAGTAGTAACTAAGTTATAACACACAGTTAGTATGTTGTTAAGACAGTGAACATAAGCAGCATCCCGGCTGTGGCCGTCATCGTAATAGTTAACCTAATGACCCCTCTCACAGTATGCATACTGTAAAAGTTAGTGACTTGGAGGACCCACCAGGCGCAAATTGGTGTTAGACATTCAAGAAGCTCCAGGTCAACCGACTTTTGTTCATTGGCGGTGACAAAAAGGATTTTCAAATGCGAGTGCAGGTTGTTTTTCAGCCGTTTTGTTAATTAGAGTTGATAAAAATCATGGTTTCGTTAAAAACAAAAAAATTGCTAATTTTTTCTTTCTTGACCAAGAAATTATGTATAATGAAAGAAAAATTAAATGTCTCAGACCGATGTAATTGGTGGTAAAATGCATGGAGATCAAATTATAATGTATTAAGAGGATTTGGATGTGCTTCATAATATAAAAAATGAATTTTTAATAATCGCTTTTAAATGGAAATGTTTCCCATTTTAAAATTACTGTGAATAGTACCATCTTTACACATTTGATGAGTTTTGTATGTGCAATATCCAACTGAAATTATCGGTAAATATTAAATTATTATTTGTCATAAATTATTATAATATTAATTGAAATTAAAATTTAGATGTTAAACCTTTGAGGAGCAATATTTATTTTTTTTTTTAAATATTTATGTTATTTTTTTTCTTTTATCAGATGTCGAGTCATATGTTATTAAATTTTTAATAACTTTTAATCAATTTATTATTTGAACAATATTTAATTTTTATTACTTATTGCGATTTATTGAATAATTACCTATTTATCAAATACAAATACCATATAATGTACAGCCGTATCCTCTTAATAAAATATATATGCAACACATTGACGCTGTCGCAAATATGAGCTTTTACATGCTGACAACCGACCAACTACAGGTCTGACGGCGAATGTGCGTTCTGCATTCAATTCTCCATAAAGCGTAAATGAAATAAATTACAATTTTTTGTGATCGTTTGCCTCTACACTCATTGGGAGATATACAGTTTCGCAGAAAGCTGGCGACTTATAGGTAATGCTCTCCCATTAGCAAAAGATGGCTAAAAACTATTCCTTAGACACGTTATGTGCAAAAATCTTCATCGAGTACTGCCGTAATATGGAAGACACTAAATCACAAGTTAAAATGTACCAATTGATCACGTGGTGTGCGATCATTTATGAAGACTGTATTTCTATAATTTAGCTCAGCACAATACTACCCATTATATTTTAAATTGAATGACTGGTCGTGTCAACTGATAAACTGTTTACTATCAAGAAAACGTCTTGTGATTTCTTTCAAGTTATGGAGGTAGCCACTATTTCGAAAATCTTCCGAGCGTGCGCCAATGGACGTCTGTAGTTTCTCAACCTGCTCTATTTATATACTTGACTTAAACTTAAGTTTAATACGGCTATGTACTTTTAATAATGAGTACCTTGTGTATGTGTGACAGATTTCCTTGAAAAATTGTTTTGACACGGCTTTGTGAAGAATAAAAAAAGCTTACAGTGTGTGTACAGAAGTTCTTAGTGCTTTACACAGCTCTTGAGAGTGAATTATAATAATTTGTAGTTTATTTAAAATGGTCTAAACGTAAACCACTCGTTAAACCCCCCTTTTACTAACTGATCACATCAATCGAGGTGCTGTTGAAAATAAAACAGTTTTACATTTGTATGTACAATCCTAAATTCTAAAGTATGAGGAAAAAACCGATATGCAGTATAAAAGACGGGTGATAAATGTTGCAGGATGTTGCACATCAATACTAAGAGATCAACAAAAAACACGATCAAGGGCACATGAATTTTCGAACGCATTAATTAGACTATTAATACATATTCGTACTTGACATAGGGGAAACTTATGACTTATGACTCTGACGTGACGTAAATAACAAGGTCGCACTGGGGAGGGATATACAAATTTTCCAGTTATAATGAAACAGTATCTTACCTTGTAAATGTCTTTGACGAAGGAGGCCGCAGAAAGGTGCAACGTATAAAATACAGTCGAACCAATAGCTCCAAATTCTCTGTAACCAGCATGTTTCTGTGCCCTTGATATATACGTTTTAGAAGTGTTTTCTTTAACTAAAATTGTCTCTAACTCGAAAAGTCTCCGGGGAGATTTAGGAGGTTCGAGTCAAGAGTTTAGTTCCATGCTGTTTGCAGAGGTCTGGAAGTGTGGTGTGTGTAACGGAAACGCTAACTTACTTTTTTTAAGGCAGCTGAACTCATAAGAAGCTTATTAACACATACACTACGAAATTGCCGCCACTAACAGCAGATATCCATTCATGTACTCTTTCAACATCTGCGCAGATGGGCGGAGACGGTATACAAAACATAATTTTATTACTCACGATATTAACTAGGTTATGTATGTGATACTTTATAGCGTGAGGTATAGTAACAATATATTAATAAAATCTGCTCCAAATGGGCTGTAGTTAAACGGCGTCTTTTGTCGGAAAATATCCATTTGTACAGAGTCTACAGATGTAATGGGGGGGCATAGCGGAATAGTGAATATTTATAGAGGGACGATTCGTGGATTCCTGGGTCAGCAAAGTCGACTTCTTCTTTCCATAAAAGTTTATCTATGCAGGAGAGGGTACGAAAACCTACATTTACCTGCAACACGTGTTTTATTTTTTGTGTCACTTATTCAGCAGATTCCCCTGGTACCAATGAAATGTATTGCCGCAAATCATAAACAACAATCATTTTCTCTATTAGCGAAAAGTTATCAGTCTGAGGATTACGTTCCAGCTGCTGTATGGCCAGGGGAATTCTTCTAGAGTATACTTATCGTTGAAGAGTGTAATAACAAGCGATTTTCTATGTTATACCTTAGATAAGCATATAAATAAAACAAATGTTCAATATAAGATATTATTACTTATCTTTTAGATGGTACTTACTGCTCTAAATAAAGAAAATCTTATAAAATGCACACAAGTACTTTGTGAAGAATACTGAAACAGCGCGGGAATAGCCTGAATATGGCGTTGGATCTCGGACCACGAGTACGCGTATGTCCTAACCATTTCTATCAAGTAACTATACTTGACCCCCACCAATACGTTGGCAATTTTCGTTAGCGCCAAGTTGGTTGTATAATCCTCGCTAACCCAAATATATTTACCCGCGAGTTCGGAGCGAACATTGCTAATGATATTGCCAGCTACTTAGGGCAAATAGTCATTTCTTAGTGTAGTGGAACTAGGCAGTCACGTTTTCGCATATTGTTCTCCTACACATTTTACTATAAATTTCTTGAATACCGGATAGTCTAATTGCTTCCATAGAATATTACATCTCACCATAAACATAAACTTTAAGGAGTCCACGTTAAATTGTTTTTGTTGGTTTCCGCTAATTATTATTTGGTGTTTTTTCGTCGCCACATGTTGTGTCACAACTGAAAATTCTTAAATATTTCTTCCAAGGGAGAAAAACATTAATAAAATTCTGTGCTATATTCTAACCCTCGAAATTGTCGCCCTTATAATCATGAGCACAAGGATCAAGTTCTGGTGTTACATACAGAGTGATTCGCGAGCAATGTGTCATAGCCTAATGACAGATAGAGCACTTCCAGGCAAGTCTAGATGTACAAGGAAAACATTTTTTTGACCACTGGTTTGGTCTGAGAATTCAACGAGCTATTCTCTGCAGCGGATTGAATGTAAGCGAATGAAATTTACCAGTAACATTCCTCACCTGAGACTTGTCAGAATGGCCTACTTGGTTTTGAAAAATCCAAGGCTGGACTCGGTAAAAATCTGCCCTCGTTTTTGAGAAAAAAGTACATTTTTCTATAGCATTTCTGGAAAATTATTTGCTGATTTGGAAAGTTCAGAAAAAATGCCATCAGAATAGCGAATGAATTTTGACGGCACACCTAAACCGTTTCGACAAAAAATTCACAAAACAATTTAGCGCATCACAACTAAAACTTTGACCGGGAATTGATTATAGAACAGTTCGATAGAGTCTATTCAAATGCTTCAGATCCATATCCCTTCTCAGACATAGCAAAAAAACCTTCCTACCTAGCCGATGCGATAGGAAGAAGCAAAAACAATACTATAATATAGAATACATACACAGTTTTATTTTGAAATTGAAAAGAATAGTAGGTAACCTATGTATTTGTCAATACCTTGACATTATTATTTTGTCTATTTGGTGTTCTAATTGTTCCGCGATTTCTTCGTGTTTCAAAGATGCCTAATTAGTTTACTAATGCTGGATTCGCTAATATCATTTATGCGTATGGGTTTTGCGATAGCAATGTAAGGGCTGCCGTTAGGGAATATCGACAAAGATTTCCTGGTCGATAAGTATCGTCTCGCCACACTTTCATCAGAGTTTTCGAGTTCTTTCAGGAGCATGGAAGATTTTCTGGAGCTCATGAAAATGTAGAACCAGCAGTTAGTCTGGCCGACGAAAACATTGTGGAGATTGCAGAGCAAAAAACCTTCGACAAGCACTAGAAGATAACACACGCGCTAGGTGTTCCGCAAACCCGTGTATGGAGGGCATTAAAAGTGGAACGGTTGCATCCTTCCCACATCAAAAATACCCAGCGTCTCAAACCAGGTGATGAAGTCGCACGTCTTACATTCTACCGTTGGATAATGCATCATCCAAGAACTTTGCCCAGAATTATTTTCACGGACTTGGCCTAATTCACTCGCAATGATGTGTGGAATTCTAAGAATTCACATCTTTGGGGTCACAGCAATCCTCACGCCGTTGTCCAGAAAAACTCCTAGCACAAGTTCTCCCTTAATGTATGGTGTTGAACGGTGAACAACACATTGATAGGACTGCATTCTTTGAAGGCCGATTGACTGGAGAAATCTACTTGGATTTCCTCCAGACCATTTTGCCCAATGTATTATTGGCGCAAAATGTCGACAGGAGAGGTCTTCATTTCCAACATGATGGGGCACCGCCTCATGTCTCACTCCATGTCCGGGAGCATCTCAACAATGAGTTTCCTAATCGCTGGATCGGTCGTGGAAATCCTCAAGTTTGGCCAGCTAGGTCTCCTGACCTAACTGTTCACGTTTACTATGTTTGGGGCCACATTAAACAACACGGAAGTCAACACTAGAGAGGAACTACAGCAGCGGATAGTGGCAGCCTCTGATGACATGAGCGCCCACAGACAAACCATTGGGATGGCCACACAACATTTATTGGTGCAGTGCAGGAAATCCATCGAAGTTGGGGAGGACATTTTGAGAACTTGATCTAGTTTGAATTGAAGCATTCCCTTATCTAATAATATTATGTTAATTTATGATGTTATTATTATTATGATGTTAAGTTTATAAAGAATTACCTATTGTTTATTAAAAGGGTTATCACGTTTATGTGTGCATGTTTTTTCTATGTAGATTATGCCCATAATCCATTCAGATTTTATCATTATGTATACCTGTCTTCTTGCTAGGTATGCTTTTTGCTATATTTTTTTGCTATGTCTCAGAAAGGATATGGATCTGAATCTTTCTGAATCCGCTAATAATTTTACAGAAATGCGATAGAAAAATGTACTTTTTTTGTCAAAAACGAGGAGGGCAGATTTTTACCGAGTCCGGTCCTGGATTTTTCAAAATTTCATTCGATTACACCCAATTCGTTGCAGATAATAGCTCTTTGAATTGTCAGACCAAATGCATAAAACCAGTGGTCAAAAAATGTTTTTCTTGTAGATCTAGACTTGCCTTGAAGTGCTATATTTGCCATTATGCTATGGCACATTGCTCGCGAAGCACCCTGTATATAAGCAACCAGTGTGTCATGCATGACTCTATTACGTAGATTGCATAATTATGCAACGTCACACTAAAATTTATTTATTTATTTATTTATTTATTTATTTATTTATTTATTTATTTATTTATTTATACTACCAAAAATATAAGGTCCATTTGAACGTCTGTATAAAAATGCATTTTCATTTTATGTTATTTTACAGTATTCTATCAAGTAAATGTAATTACAAATAATTATACATGTTTTCACAAAATCTCAAAAATTTTTTTCCAAAGCAGTAAAACAGATTTGTTAACCTGCCAAATCATTTGTAAATATTTATAAATAATTACCATTTCCGTTACGTTATGCATGTAATTGACGCCACTTTAACAAGTAGGTTAGCATTAGCTAAATATGCTTACTATTTAATTAATGGCCAGGATTGGTTGCCAAAACCTCCTTTAATTGTTCTTTAATAGGCTGACAATAAAGCTTTATTGCATGTTTAAAATAGTATTGGATTTGTATGGATTACAACAAACAAGTAGCTTTGTATAACATGTTTTGCTAACGTCAATGGGCCCTATTGTTAAACAAAATTTCTCGAACATGTAAATAATTATAGAAAACACTAATGTAGTTAAACATAAATTGACATGTTTACTTCGAAATTATTGATTTATAAATAATTTAGTGTAAATTAAAATCTAGGCATTTTTTTAGAAACGTTTGTCGTAAAAATATAAATCATCCAATGGTTGGATAGATATTTTCCTTTTTTATATACAGATCGAGGTATATACAGGCTGTCTCCTAAAAAACGCCGCAAGCCATAACTCAGTTATTTATCGTCCAATTTTAAAAAAACAAAGAATTAAATGAAATGGCTCTAAATACACTATAGAGGGAGCCAGTTGCAGCGTACTTATTATTATTTTTTTTAGGAAAGCGATTGTCAACTTTTTTTTCAAATGGCAATATATATATTTTTTAATATATTATAGTGTTCATTCTTTTTCTGAATCCAACTATGTATATGACATTGACTTTTGTGACACTTATCACAGAAAAGCATCAAAATATTAGTCGATACCCCATTAGGCTCCCAGCCACTAATTCATGACAAACGTACTTAGACTAATCATCTATGTCATGGAAAACAAAAAATAATACAGCAAAGCAAGTGAAACTCAGAACAGAATTTTATTATTAACACAAAAAACAATACAATGAATATCAATTAAAAGAAAAGCAACTTAATTAAATTCATTAACCATTATACAAAGTTCAACACGAAATAACATTAATAGAACACGAAACACATTAAATGAAGAACAACAAACAAGAAACAACTAAAGAAACAAGGTAACAATGCAAATAAAATTACACACCTACAAGTGCTGCTCAAATTGGCCACCACCATAATCAAGACATAACTGTCATGTCCTAAATACTGCACGGGTCGCATTCAATATAAAATTTGGGGGTATTTCACGACAAGTACGTATAATTCTTTGCCTAACAATTGCTTCATTTTCTGGCCGTGTTAAATAAACATGATCTTGAATATAACCCCATAACCAAAAATCAAGGGGGGTAAGATCTGGAGAACGGGCAGGCCATCGAACAGGACCATAAGTTCCTATCCACTTATCATTATATGTGGTGGTCAACCAATTGGTATTCACTCTGGCATTATGAGGGGTAGCTCCATCTTGCTGGAAATAAGTTCTATTCAGTCCTGCAATAGGTAATTCATCTAAAAAATTCTCAAATTGTCCCGTCAATATCTGATTATACTTTTCTTGATTTAGGGTGCCGTCTATGAAAAATGGTCCAATCAATCTATTAGCCAAAATGCCACACCACACCACACATTGACAGTAAACCTTCGCTGAAAATTTGTTTCCACGATAATTCGTGGGTTTGCTTGGCTCCAATGCCGGTGGATATTTCTATTAAAAATACCATTTACACTGAATGTACATTCGTCTGACCAAATAATGTTTGTGTGAAAAACTGGGTCTCGTCGCACTGAATTTAAATAAAAACGGCAAAATTGTAGCCTTCGTTCTCTATCGTTTTCCTCTAATGCTTGTACTTTTTGAGGAATGTATGGCTTGAATTTGTGCTTTTTCAATATCGCATGTACGGATCTTTTTGATGCTCCAATATTGTTGCAAATTTCCCGAATAGAAGTTCTTGGGTTTTCTTCAACGCTAAGAAGAACATTGAGCTCCATGTTTTCATTAAACTGCCGTTCTTCTCGCTTTGGTTTCTTAAAAGCACCATATTTTCTCAAATTTTCTTCAAGCCTTCCAAATTTATGTGGTTCTGGAATCTCCCTGTGAGGAAACCGTTCTCTGTAAAGGCGGACTGCTGCACCACGATTTTTATTACACTCAGAGTATACCTGAATCATGTCCGTCAATAATTGATTGTTGTTCATATTTTGTGCACTGGAGCTTATTTAAATAAATAACCTAGTGTTAATGACACAGAAATAGTATAATGCGTAAAAAAAATGGAACGCGACGCTAAAATGACATTTATTTGCTTTGATGTATTATTTTTTGTTTTCCAGGCATACGTGATTAGTCTAAATGCATTTGTTGTTAATTAAGCGGCCAGGCGCCTACTAATGCGGTATTGACTAATATTTTGACGCTTTTTCTGCGATGTGTTTCACAAAAGTTAATGTCATATACATCGTTGGATTCAGAAAAGAAATGTGCATAATAATATATTAAAAAAAATATATATTGCCATTTGAAAAAAAAAAGTTGACAATCGCTTTCCTAAAAAAAAATAATAATAAGTACGTTGCAACTGGCTCCCTCTATAGTGTATTTAGAGCCATTTCATTTAATTCTTTGTTTTTTAAAATTGAACGATAAATAACTGAGTTATGGCTTGCGGCGTTTTTTAGGAGACAGCCTGTATATACAGATGTTTTAATAAACAATGATGCAAACGCCTCCAAGTCTATTAATTGTGGCCACAAAATTATTTACCCTCTTCAAATGCGAAGCCACCTACGATGCAAGATTGAATGAAAAAATGGCAATGTATCCCTTGCATGCGATCTGAAACTCTTTTTATAATTCGTTATAGTCTCTTAGTTTTCATCTCAAGACATATAAAAAGTAATTTTCCGATATATTAAATAACTAATTCTTTTTTTACCTATTTTTTTATATTCAAATTTTTTAAATATTCCGTCTTTTTTTCAGGTAAGTTCATCAAGCATTCACTTGGCCGAGCATGCGTAAGTACAGACTTCAGTGACAGGTTGTAACATCGCATCGCTGTTAGATTCACAGCTAACAAAAGAATTTCATTTTCTGATATTTCAAATAACCAAAACAATAAAATGATTCCTATATTTTAAACACAATAATGTATACGGTAAAAAGACATTGCATTAACTTCTGCCAGCATTTGAATCTTATAAACGCGAACCTCTATTCTATTAATTTTTAAAATCTATTTTTTAAACACTGAAAGTGTCACAGCACAGCAAAAATGTCGATATTGAATACTGTTAGTATTACCGAAAAATAGATTACTTACGTATCAGTTGATTAAATGTTCGAAATGTTTCCCACCAATTTCCATACAATAATAAAGCCTTTGTTCAAAATGTCGATTCTGTAGCATTTCTGGAGTAATTTGACGTAATTCATGCGCGATATATTGCCGTGAATCTTGTAAAGAATTGGTTTAGGTTACGTAAATTTTTCTCTTCAAATGACCCAATAGAAAGAAATCTAAGGGAGATAAGCTGCTCATATAAAGTGTCATCAAGACTGGTATGGCAATGTCATGAAGAGCTCAGAACTCTGGGAGAACGGAACAGAGTTAAATTACTCTGGGTGCCCGTACATTCTGGGATATCAGGCAACGAAAAAGCAGACGGCCTTGCTAGACAAGGATCTGCTGACCCACTTCTCGACCCAGAACCCGTGCTGGGTATTACCAAATGCTCAGCAAGGGGAATCATCAAAGACTGGATCAAGAAGCAACATAACAATTACTGGAGGAACATTCCAGGCAACCGACATGGGAAAACACTAATCAAAGACCCATGCTCCAAACAAACTGGAGAACTGTTGAGAATGACTAGGTTTCAGTTGAAAACAGTAACAGCAGCGCTTCTAACAGGATATATGGCTGTTAAAAAGCACCTGCAAACAATGGGAATGTATGATGGTGACTTAGACTGCAGACTATGTGGGAATGACCCAGAAACCGTGGACCATATCATATTCGAATGCGAAGCATTAGCTCGTAGGAAGTACAATGTATACAGGCAAACACAAACCGGCCCAGAAACCATCAGAACTCTTCCAGTCATATACCTGTACCATTTGATCAGTGGCACAGGGGTACTGGAATGGGTAGAGTAAAGCAAAATAGGGAGTGCACAATAAGCCCAGGAGGCTCCAGTCCCTCGGAGTCAACTCAGATGATTTCGATGGCCACTCAATAGGGCCACTCCTTCCATCCAGTGATCAGGAAATTTTTGATACAAAAATGGGGAGGTGCACCATCTTGTTGGAATGTCCTCAATGTAATGTTCGTCGTTCTCCATAATGTCGGTCAACATTGAAAATAAAATCAAGCGTTTTGTCTAAGCTTGAGTCAAAATGGCATAAATTCGTGTGGACTGTTTTTGATCGGCCACCCTCTATACGGTTCCTAACTCCAGAACAGTTTTACCATTTTTTGACTACTGATGTGTCATCATCGTACATATAGATGTCTCCTATTAAAAATAATGATAGGTCATTTATAAATAGCAAAAATGTAGTGGGCTACTAGTTGAACCTTATCCTACACCAATACCCGTGTCGTATGTTCTAGAATTCTGTGTTTTTCAATTATCAAGGTATTACATTATCCAGATATGTATGTTGCCTACTAATACCTAGTGAATATAAATTTAGGTAAAATAGAATATGCCAAACTTTTTTCGCTATTTCCAAGTAACTCTTGAAGTACTACCATATATTGTCTAGGTTGGCCTGTCGATTTTTTGTTGTTTATTTTGAATTAGACCTGAGCACTTGTTTCTTATAGTGTCCTTGCACCTTTTGTGCGTAAAATAAAAATTGTTTACACTTTTTTATAAACCGGACTGAAATAATTTATGTGCGACACACCTTTGACAAATTTAAAGTCTCGATCGTGCTGGAAACTCCATTGTTGATTGAAGGAATGTCGCAGTTGAATAGTTAAAGAAATGTTATTGCAACTGTACAGGGTGTCCCAACCAAAATTAGGTACCCTGAATAAGTTTGGAGATAACAATTTTTTTGAAAAATTGGTGAAACACGTCGACCTTGTTTCCAAGGGGGACATATTTTAATGTAATACTTGTATACTATACTATCATCATCCCTCTACCCTACACGGCCACCCCCTCAAAAAATTCAAATGGCAAAGAGGGTCGAGTGATACTTTTGAAAGGTCTTTCAATTCTGTACATAACTGTGTATTTTTTTTAAACTTTTATCGATTCGCTCCTGAGAAATAATTGTTTCATTATGTTAGGTTCGGGAAATAAAAATAAAAGAAGCAGTTTAAATTATCGTATGTATTGTTCAAAAAGACCCCCACCGACTTCCATACAGTAGTATGATCTGTCTTGAAATTCTGTACGAACATTTCTGAACACATCTGGAGTCAATAAACGGCATTCTCGAACAATTCCTTCACGTAACTCTTCCAGAGATGCGGGTTTTGTTGCAAATACCTTTGATTCCAAATGTCCCCACAGAAAGAAATCCAAGGGAGTTAAATCGGGTGACCTAGCGGGCCACTTCACAGGACCTCTTCTTCCAATCCATCGCTCAGGAAACCGATTATCCAAAAATTGACGGACTGCTATAGCAAAATGTGGGGGTACCCCATCCTGTTGAAAAAACAGTTCGCCCTCTAAAAGATTATCGTCTTCTTCGAGGATTTGGGTAATCATTGGGTCCATATTATTTTCTAACAGATTGAGGTACCTTTCACTATTTAAATTGTCAGGAATAAAAAACGGCCCGACAATGTGATCCCCTAAGATGCCAGCCCAAACATTTAACTTCTGAGGCCTTTGGGTATGAGTTTCCATGAACAAATGTGGATTGGTTTCACTCCAAAACCTACAATTGTGCCTGTTTACCGCCCCATTTAACTGAAATGTCGATTCATCAGAGAAACACGTATTGTACAGTGGACTGGCATTACCGTTTAATTGTTCACTAAAAATCTCACAGAATTCAAGCCGACGATCGTTTAATTCGTGTACCAATTTAAATTTATATGGATGAAATTTGTGGGCCTTTACAATTCGATGAACACTGCGTCGTGATACACCGGAAGCCTCAGCTACTTTCCTGATCGATTCAGTATTATCCATCCGCAAATGCCCCAGAACTGCCACTTCGACTACTTCATTCCTAATCGGTCGCTGAAGTTCATGCTTTTTGTTTCCTGCAGAACCTGTTTCCATAAATTTTGTAAATAATTGTAAAACATACTGAGAACCAACCCTTCTATCTGGGTGATTTCTATTGAATATGCGCTCCGTAGCTCTAGCACAATTATCGTTTTTAAAATAAATGCTGACAATTTCTATTCTCTCCTGAAGGGTATAAACCATTTTGAGAACTCACTCTGGTAAAATGTATGTCGATTTAAAATTGGTTGTGAACAAATTAATGTTCAAGGACTATCAAATACTTATGAGTGTTATTATTCTAAAACTAAACGGAAAAGGAAAGTGTTTTTTGTCGAAAGAACTCGTGTTGATTTGAGAGCACTAAAAAATTAGTTTTTTTTATAAATTCTAATACCCAGTGCCGTGTATTTTAGATTTTTTTAAACGATTTCGATTGTGTGTAATCAAAAATTATTTTCCTTAAGAACGAATCGATAAAAGTTTAAAAAAATACACAGTCATGTAAGGAAACGAAAGACCTTTCAAAAGATGTTTCACTCAACTCCCCTTGCCATTTGAATTTTTGAGGGGGTGGCCGAGTAGGTTAGAGGGATGATGATAGGTATACAAGTACTACATTAAAATATGTCCCCTTTGGAAACAGGGTCGAAGTGTTTCACCAATTTTTCAAACAATTTTTATCTCCAAAGTTATTTAGGGTGCCTGCTTTTGGTTGGGACACCCTGTATAATATACAATACATAATTTCATATCTGTGGTATATACGTTTTAGAGGGTAACCTACATTAGTTGATAATAAATAATAATATGGATTCATTTAATAAGTATTGTTTTATACGTGAATTATGTATGTGTCCGATTTTTTCTTGATATTTACATTTAAAATTAAAAAAAAAAAAAATTAGCACATGAGCTTTTAGAAAAAAATATGTGTAAAAACACAACTTAAAATAAGTACAAAAGAATATGATGCTCTTGTATTACAAATAACTCAGAGAAACTTTTTTAGAGTAGTTTTTTTTGTAAAACCTGAAAATTTTAAAAATTAGGGCTATGGAGAACGTTACATCAGCCATTTGCGTAAAACACCAGTTTCTCAAAAATTATGTATTATTATGTTACCCCTATTTTTAAATTGTGCGGTACAAATTAAAAAACATCTTTGTGAATGTAAAATCTACTTAAAATTAGCAGTATTTCGATGAATGCTTTCGCTTATAAAAGTTATTGACCGTGGGATAGTACCTTTCTTCAGTTATTCAGCAATTTGGTATAAAATATTGCTCTTATTAAAATGAAACAAGACCGTCATTAAAATCTTCTACAAAATAATAAAAATGAGATGTGTTATTCAGATTGTTTAACATATTCGCCATAATTGTCGCTGTTTATTCTTTTCTGTTTGTTGAAAATATAGATGACATGATTTAATTGATTAATTGTAAAACTATTATATATTTATTTATTATTCAAAGACTAGAAACTTATATAATTTCTCCAAACTAGCAAATGGCATCGTTCTTATGCTTTCTTCTAGGGTATTTCATATTTCGTAGTCTACTGAATATAATTTTGATAAGTCTGTAAGCCAATGATGTGAACTAAATTCTTGTTCTCAAAACTGTGATGCATTATTGTTGATATAGACACCGTTTTATGAGAAACCGAGAAATTTTGGTATTAAATCATTTTGTCACAATTCATTTTGCCATTATTGTTGTCATTATTCAACAGACAACATGTAAAAAATGACTCTTAACACTATCATAGGTCAGTACTGACACATTTTGTTTTTGTTTTTTTGTTTAGTATTCCCATACGAATATGTGCAACGATTGATGATTTTTGAATTCGTATGGTCTGAGCCAATCAGTGCTTGGTACAACCCTTTCCCCTGGTCTCTTGATGAGGGGGAAAAGTATGGTTAACAAAATACAAGACGAACTGGTCTTGTGTATCCCAAGTGTTTTTGGTGTGTAATGTGTGCCCTACTGGCACTGGGAGAATTATGATATAATTGCACATAATATTAGTGTGTTAATATCACTTTAGCGAGTGAAATAACAAACACATTTCTTTTACTGAAGTTGTTAACAACGCTTACGTGTGTCATAACCGTTTTATCCCTACATGACTTACCAAATCAAGCTATATCGTTATGTGTAAAATAAATAAGAGCGGTCTCGGCAGACCTCCTCGCGGTACTCCAACAATTATAATTGTATACCAGACATACTTTTGATTCGTTGGTTTTTTCATTTTACTGCACACAGTCAAACATCATTATGTACCACACAAAGAAAATCCAGAGATTCGAGCGAAAACTCTAATACAGATTATTGCTGAAATGATTCAAAATCAGCTTTTATTGGACATACATAATGTCTCTCGTACCTAACAGCTATTAATTAAAACAATATGAAGCCAAAATTATGAATAAAATAATAAGGAACTGTATTTTCCATTTGTATTGTTAACTAACGATTAAATGAAGAATTTATGTCGATAACCATTAAAAAAATTGTTTTATAACAGGCTTAAAAACCGTGAAATGCATTGTTTGCTGCAAAATAATACAATTGTTATTTTTTTTAAATATAACTCAATATCTTTCTATATTATTAACTATAATTGTCACAGACCGACATAAAAGTATTTCTATTTAGATTTCATTTAAGTATCTAATTAATAATAAATAAAAACATTTAATAATGAATTATGGATAAGGTTATATCAAACGTTGTTCTCCTTTTAGAGTCAGAGTTCATATCTACATCGCTAGTCAATGTCAGATTGTTTATTTTATTTATAACTATACTACTTTTGTTTAGTGACGTAGTAAAGTACATGGGTGTTGTACACTGATTCTAGAGTATCTTAGACGGTTATATATTTCGACAATTTCTGATTTGTATCATTAATTTAGGTATGAAGTGTCTCTTTACAATTTCGGTAGTTTTCCTGGCAGATATAAACCATTTATCATTACTATTAAATTTAGTATAATTGACCCAATTCTTCGCAGCGTTTAATGGAGAGACACCAGACAAATTGAGTAACAAAATTCCCTCTACCTCATACACTAGATCAGTACCTGAACCCTGTAAGGGTATGATTTTATCTAGTACGCAAATGCGTGAGAGCCCTAAATTCCCATTAATTTGGGCACCCTGTATAGTATCATGACTCGCAAGATTCAATATCATTGCTATATTTCTGGTAGATTCGGCCCTGATCCTAATAAATATTATCGCATTCTTTTATTGTTTATTATGTACTGTAAGGTAAATCGGGTTTAGATTATACATATACCCGTAATTTGTATTAAATTGGACATTTTATTTATAAACAATTTGGTTGTCAAACACATGCCTGGGTATCGGCTCAAATTTTTCCAGGGGGGGATGACATTTGAAATCCAGAAGGGCAGGCGTCTCTCCTTGCCCCCTAATGCTGACGCCCATGACCACGTGTTTAATCATAATTAAAAACAGTAATAGGGAATAATGAATAATACTGAGTACATAACGATATTTTAATAGTATAAATTTTCCGTCTATAATTACATTATTATTTGTTAGGTCATAGTTCATGTCTACATGAATAGTCATTGCCAGATTGGTTTGCTTTCAAATGTGAGGACGTTGTTACAGTATTATTAATAGAAATGTAATATTAGAGGAGTAATAAGAATAATAAAGTAGCCATTAATTATTTTTTTGTGAAATGTCATTTTTATCAGACATTTCTTTAGGCACCTGTCCTTTAGGGAGTCACACTCTTTTGTTTTTTCTATTAGATGTGTCTCTCCCTATACGGTGGGTAAAAAAAGACCACGATTGTGGTCTTAACTCGGGTGGTTAATGCGAAAATGTTTTAGGCCCAATGTTGTCAGTAAGGCTGTCAAAAATGTTCCGTGGGACAGTGGCGTACGCGAAATTAACTAATACGAGAAACAATAAACCGTTACAATTTATAACAATGTACGTAAAACTTACCCTCTTAACTAGCTTGATGAACTAGCTTGCTTATCACAAACTGAAGAAGATGTGTAGCCATTTTGCAGCATCAGGTATGTTTCTATGGTTGTCTTCATGAGTGATGTTCGCTTTGGTAAAAATATATTCTTATATTTTGAAAACGACCGTTCGACATCTACTGATGTAATACACGCATACGTAAAATAGTCTTTGAACGTACTTAACGGATCTAGGGCTGCACCATCACATATTTGTCTTAATTTGGTAAAACCGGTGTCTTTATTTAACACACCTGCGAACTTTTCTTTAACGCGCTCATTTGTTGCGTCACCTATATCGTGTAGCGGTAGATTTACTTCGTCCACTATTTGCAGTGAGTCCGCTAACGACAACGCACTGTTTTCTAATTTTTTTATGCTTTCATGTAATGGTTTATAGTTCTTCGCAATATTTTTTAAAGCTGTTTGAACGGAAATATCTTCGAATTTTGTCTGGGTATCCTTAATAGCTGCAGCCTCATCTGGATTGAATTGTAGTATCACAGCTTTTATTTGTTAGAAATATTCAGCATAATAAAAAGCTACCTGCAACCATGTTCCCCAACGTGTAAAAATCGGCTGTGGTGGTTCAGGAATACCGGGACACTTGCTATGAAATGCACGGAGACGTTTAGGAGATTTAAGAAACAATTTTTTTGTACTTGCTATTAATGCATCCACCTCTGGAAAACCTTTTCGAATAGTTTCTGCCATAAGATGTAAAGCATGCACTTTTCACGTAACATGTATAAACGTACAACCTTGTTCTTGCAAAGAACGGCCTACCGAACGCATTGTCACGGCGCCATCAGTCACAAACGTCAACACTTGACTTTTTGACAGTTCAAATTTTTCTAACGTCTGCAGCACCACCCTGGTAATTGTTTCGCTACTACAGTACTACACTGACTTTGTCTTTTGCTAGCTAGTAACAGTGGAACTGTCGGTTTAAGAGGGTCCAGTACTCGTACTATAGCGTTTAAAATAGAATTTTTTTACAATCTGTTGTCTCATCAACAGATAACCACAGCCGTGTATTTTTTAATTCACATTTCATCTTATTTACCATGTCTACGTGTACAGTTGGTAGATAGTTATATAACGTTGTGCGACTTGGTAACTTCACCAGGGCATTGTATTTATTCCAGAACTCTCGAAATGGTTGTTTATCGAGTATGTGCAGCGGAACATCACAGGTAATCAGCATTAATAGTAAATTAAACATAAATTGTGTTGTCGAAGGCACGCCATTTTTTTTTATTTTTATGGTGTACACTATTTACGTGAAATCCACAATCACGCTTATCCCAGCACATCATATCTTTCTCGCACACTTTACAAATTATTTTAGCACCATCATAGAATAAATCCGGGAATTCACCTATGAATTTATTCACTTTGTCAGCAAATGGCCTGTTTCTACTCCTGCATACGTCTGCCATGCTTTATTATTAAATTAATATCAACAATACAGTACAACAAATAAGATAAAAACACAAAAACAATATGCAATACGCCCAAGTGACTTAACGTGTACACAACTCGAAAGCTAATAATAGACTGGACTGGAGAAAGAGTTTCGCGGTCAAGGTGAATGCCGGCGACAGTAAGTACATCTGTACTCTACGACCATGATACACAGAAACGATTTACAGCTTTAGTTATCAGAAATATCGACGAGCATTGATTTTTTATGCAAGACGATTCCCACCCCGTGGGTTTAATTTTACAGTAAATTATTTAAGAGCGAACTGTCAAAATTTTATTACTCATATTGAATGGGCACCTAGCAGCCCGAACTTGAATCCAGTGGATTACGATGTATGAAGCAAACTAGAAGATGTGCACAAAAATGTAAACCTGCACACGAGTAAAGATCAGGAAAATGGGATTCTAGTTTGATGAGGAAATTTTAATCAACGACTTATTAACAAGGAAATTTATCAATGAAAGAAACAAATCCAGAAATGTGTAAACCTAAACGGAGATACTGAATAGTTCTTTAAATATTTTTCTAGCTAAATATCGTTTTATGGTATTGAACGTGTTAAATTAAAATCATCCCAAAAAGAATGTTTAATTACAAGATACCCTGGTTAGCATGTATGGCAGTCAGTATATTTGGTCTAAATTGAAATGCACAAATAAATAAAACAAATATAGGCAAAACGACAATATAGTAATGGCGCCCTGTGTAGTTAACAGCAATTTTGTATCGAGTATAAAATACATATATTTGCAATTTATTTGAAAAGTTCGTATTTTAAATATACAGATTTTGTGTACAGTTTCCTTGTTTGTTTCCAGTGAATAAAAATTTACCCTGCAAAGTATTTACAATAAGAGGGACTAGGGTGACATGGAAGTTGAACACAGTGAGCATCCGTTAAAGCATGGAAACGTCAACTTTAAATGTCAACTATGTATATTAATAATAAATATTTTATCTGGAAATTAGGAAAGGCGTAGCCGCCCATATTAGTGTTTTTTAACATCTATTGTGTTCCAAAGTAAATGGTTATGATACAAGTGTTAAAAGTGTTCGTGGGGTTGCTTGACTTGGCTTCGCCTCGTTCGCAAACTTTCCCACTAACAAAATAAAATCGCTATTAACACGTGTTTCATATAATGTTACTTTAATATCATTTTTAATTCGATAAACTGACGTTAAAAGGTTTACGTTTAATAGCGATCACAGAAAAAGTATATTTTACCTTGTGATATAGCAGGGGTTGCTTGTATATAAACTAAACACACAAGGTGCTAACGAGATGTGATACACACACACATGTTGTTAGTCTGATTTCAAGAGATAAAACCGTTAAAACACGTTAAATTACTACCAAATAATTATGGAATATTGTATTTAATTATTAGATATATTTCGACCGTGAAATAGAAATAATTAATTTAGATTCAATGAAATTCTCATGGATCGATAGCATGAGTGACCTCAAACAGCGTATAAAAATAGCCCCTTGTTATCTCGACCTAGTGACCAAAAGTATGAAAACTACAGGCACGTTAAAACTTTATATAAATATGTTTCTTTTTAAAAATAATCAAAAGAACCATTTCATTTAAAAATTCATTATATAATTTAATGCCTGATATTGATAAAGAAGTTTGGGACATGGGAAATTGTTTGCATATTCTTATGTATTACCGAATATAGGTATCACCAATTTTATTTTACTTTGTATAATTTAAGAACTTAAAGAAATGGCGGAATATAATAGTATTACAAAAATAGAAAGTGTATTCTCTAATGTAGTTCAGTGTTTTTAGTATCCGTTAAAAAAAAAGCCCGAGAAAGCTGCATTTTTTTACACTTTAATTTCATCGTTCTATACAACGCAACGTCTCGAAAGGCCCCGGAGACCCGTTGTACGGTTAATTTTTTACGGTGCTTAAAAGGGTTAAAAAAGTGTTTTTTTGTCGCGAATATCTCCGTCCTTTTAATTTTATGAATACGAACGTTATTATAAGATGGAAAGATTAGAAAACTATCTACATAAAGGGTTCTAACTCGTATTGTCATACGAATTATAAATTTCGAAGAATCTTGATTTAAAAGTTCTGACACGCAAATACCTCGATTTTACTACTTACTGATATTGTAAAATTATATTCTGAGAATAAGTTTAGGTAAGCACGTTTTAAAACGAGCAATGGGATAAACATTTTTTTTTACCCGATAATATTGAATGAAGAAATATGTTTATCCTATTGCTCTGTAGATTTTGGTACAACGTGGTTACCGATGTTAAAAGAAAAATTGAACAAAATTAATATTGGATAATTGTTAAGTGTCAACAGTTCTATGTAAGTAAACAAATAATATGTGTCAAGTTTCACACTTGACATATTCTCTGACTAATCTTTTGACGTAAAGTCACAAGCGCAGAAGTTTATTTTTCCAGTAACATACTGGGCAATAACTAACTATATTTTTTAGAGAACGAAGAGTTATTCATGTGGTAGTAAGTCCCAAAAAAGAAAAGAAAAAACTCATTTATAAACTTGTTAAGCGTAGAGTAGAGTAAAATCGAGTATTTACTTGAGACGTAACTTTTTACATCAAGTTTTCTCGAGAATTATAACTCAACTCGTATGATAAAATGAGTAAGTTCTTTTTTTGTAGATAATCTTTCGATCTCGTAATAACGTTCGGTTTTGTTCGTAAAATTAAAAGGAACAGAGATATTCGTGAAAAAACTCTTTTAACCCGTTTACGCACCGTAAAAAATTTTACGTAGGTACAACGAATCACCGGACACTTGAGACGTTGCACAGTGGTCCGAAATAAATAAAAAGTTGACGAAATTCAAATTTTATAACTATGTTATACATTCCAAGGGACATTAGGGTATATCTCAGGTAATATTTCCCGGAATCTCCACATTGTTCGAGAAATCTACCTGCGGTGACTCCTCAAACATGAATGATTGTTAAACTACGATTTAACTTCACTTTGTTGGCAGATTTCAACGTGTGACTGTGTTTCAGATATTTGTGCTTTTGGTTTGTAATTTTTACAAGACAAACTTTGAGGCAAGTACTTTATTTACATATAAAATGTTTCCACAAATTTTATTTTGAAGCACTTGATTTTATTATTTTTTATAAACGTAATTTCTTTAGCATTTTGTAATTTCTATTAGACCTAAAGAGAGTTTGCCCTTAAAAGCCACGGAGATTTTAATTCTAAAATATACTCTAGGTATCCCTCTATGCTGCGGTTAAATGCATTTTTGCTCGAAGTTGTTCCATTAGAAAAAAACTGCGTTTTTTTATTTCGATACAGGGCGCCTCAAGTTAGTTTCAAATCAAAATAAGATAGTATCATTGCCGTCAGTAGTATGACAAACGCCTATACTATGCAGACTAAAAGCTTTGCACCTGTAGTACATATTGAAGCGATTGTGCCGCCCCCACCCTAGACTACCGTAGCTTAAGCAACCACCAAATTTTAATTTTTTATTTTATAATGCCTACAAGAAGAGAACTGTTTGTCGTTTTATCGGAAAAATCTGGTGAAATGCGTGTAGCACAGAAGACTCACATGGTGGATTACACAGCCCCACAAAAAAAAAAAAATTTCTGACCTAGCAACGAGACGAGTATATTCATATGTATTTTTGATCGCTGATTCCGAATCCGGGGTAAAAAAAGTTGTACACCTCCAAAAAGAAATTTTAGAGCCAAAAAACACCCCCTGAATCGTTTTGTTTAATATTTTCGGGAAAAATTGAATGTATTACGATAAAAATAAAGGTGAATTGCAGCGTTCACCCTATTGGTATGAAACGCACCCCCATAGAGGGTGAGAATCACCCTCATCTGCCATCGAACCAATTGATAACAACAATGATTGAAAAACATCTAAAAATGTTTCGTTAGGTTTGCAATAAACTGACGTAGAATTCACGTAGTACCCCAAAACTACCCCTATATCGTTATGAAAAACAACCCTTAACTTCAATTACAGAAAAAAAGACAGGAAAAAAACATAAAATTTGATAACGATTTCGTTATATGGATGTTCTTATTTGCAGAGATCCTTATGGCTAGGATATTAGCAGTCATTTGTCACCAATCTTAACACCATTTGGGTATAAAACGCATCCCTGAAGGGGGTGAGAAGTACTCTTACGTTAGTAGCTTTTAATTCTTCTTTTTTTAATTATTTTTATGGTATCTTTTAACTTTATTTTCAAACAATCTTCTTACTAACTGTCATTTGTGTTGTTCTTTCGTGTCTCTTTTCAGAGACCAACAGTAGTCTGCTATCATGTGAAGTTAAGGGTTGTTTTTCATAACGATATAGGGGTAGTTTAGGGGTATTACGTGAATTCTACGTCAGTTTATTGCAAACCTAACGAAACTTAAAAATTTTTAAATGTTTTTCAGTCATTGTCGTTATCAATTGGTTTGGTGGCAGATGAGGGTGGTTCTCACCCTCTATGAGGGTGCGTTTCATACCGATAGGGTGAACGCTGTAATTTACCTTTATTTTTATCGTAATACATACAAATTTTCCCGAAAATATTAAACAAAACGATTGATTAAAATGATAACATCATTCTCAGAGCGTTATCTCATATCCCTATTCAGGGAGTGTTTTTTGGCTCTAAAATTTTTTTTTGGGGGTGTACGGCTTTTTTGACCCCGGATTCGGAATCAGCGATCAAAAATACATATGGATATACTCGTCTCGTTGCTAGGTCAGAAATTTTTTTTTTTTGTGGGGCTGTGTTATCTAATCAAGCACTATGGAAAGGCAGGGAATGCTCAAGCAAACGTTCGCATAAGGAACGCTGCATTTGACTTTTGTAACAAAGTTTTTTCAAGACTGGATAATTCCATCTTCTGAGGAAATTGTGACCAGATATCCCGATTCCGAAAGTGAACGTGAAAGTGATACAGACTCGACTGATACCGATGAATAACTGATATTCCTCTCTTTTGTATTACTAAGAGTATACGCATCTTTTTCGTTAAAAAGTTATATACCTCCGTTAATTATTAGTATTGTACTATATTTTTAGCATTATTTGTCTCGTATTTTGTGAATAATTTTAAATAGGATGCATGCAAAAAAATATATACATTTTCACTGTCAAAAAACTTTCCCCTACAAAGCCACCCCTGAGTTTGATATTTTTTTTATTTTTTTTCCCGTATCTCATGAGATTTTAAATAGGGTGTATGAAAAAACGCGTGCAAATAGCCACTGTCAAGTAACCACCTCTTAAAACCCACCCCCAGATTTATTTATTTTTTCCCCGTTTTTCTCGTGATAAGTATGTACGTTATTCCTGATTTATTAAGACAATAATCAGATTTTTGTCAACTTCTTTCTGATTGTGGACCACTGTGCGTTGTTCAGAAGACGAAATTAAAGTGTAAAAATTACTGCTTTCTTGGCTTTTTTCTTTAAACGATATATTTTTGGTCTTAATGCACTGGACTAATAAATAAATATCATGTTAATTATTTTATATGTTTATTATTTAAATGGAAAAATTATATGATTCAATCTCATCCCACATATTGACTACTTGATAATCTGCCTCTTCTAACAAAGAATGTACATTTTTAGAGATAATAGAAAAATTGTACGTCCTTCATTGGCTGCTCCGATTCTCTGACTTAATCATACTTGAGTGACTGTATAGAATTTCCGGTAGACAAAGAATTGTTGACCTTTGAAAGAATTTTCAAACATATGTAAATTGAGAAGCTGTTTAACGAACTTATTTAAAACCGACGAAATTCTTTTCGAAATTGGACAAAATATGACGAGTTTGAAAACAACTATAGCCTAAAATAGGATTAAATAATCTGTATCATTATATATGAATAATAAATAAGCACAACCCGCCTGTATTTTATTTATTGACATATTTTATTATGTTATAGGTGTAAAAATATAATAAATAAATAATATGTAATTACCTAAATGAAATATATAAAAATAGCTTTATTGTGTCAGTTGTTCTAAACAATGTGCATGTTTTTTTATAATTCAATATTCATCGTTGTGAATAGTTGGGAAAGTAGTTGTTTAAAAAGATATATTATGTATGTTACACTAATTTTAATGTTTACGTTTTGTCAATTTTTTTCAAAACAGTTCTTGTATAACATTATAAAAAATGATTATGTGATTATACCCATACAGAAAAAAATGTGCGTTAAAGATGTGCCACAAAGAAATTTGTTGTCATCAACGCAATGGCTTATCAGAAAAATATTGTGAGGACACCCAAATGTGTGTCGCATTACTTCAAACAACTTTTAGTAGTGTCATTTTTTGAAAAAATCGCAATATTTCACAAACTTTACATACTTTACACAGTCTATCTTTTATTAAAGTTTTAAAATGATAAAAAGAAAATAATTATTGATTTAATATAACATCCTAAGAATTTAAGAAGCTTTCTGGCATAGACAATATCAACTGGGTTTAAGTCTATAGTTTTTGGAGATCCAGGTACAAGTCGTTTTTCACATATCCAAACGGCAATTTCACGGAGGTGATTATTTCCTTGGCGCTTTGAGGCAGCATACCATCTTGTAGCCATGTAATGTTTAATCTGTCATTTCTCTGCAACTCGATAATTCTTCTGACTATAAAGTAAATTAATTGTTATCCAAGAAGTCAAAATTTGAGTCCATGGGATTGTTTTCTTCGAAGAACTTTGAGATACCAAATATATGAATTGAAATAGACAACTTATAACAGCTACGAAATCTCCATTTGAATATATATTTCCGATATTCCCAGAGTGTACAGTTAAAAGATATTGATTTTTTAACAGATTCGTAATCTATAATATGATAATAAATGACAGTGTGGTGTATAGTTTCACAAGGACGATTGGAATGTGTCATTTACAAAAGCACAAATCGACATACGCACAGTTACAGATCAGTCATAAATAAGCTGCATTGTATTTCGATCACATATTTAACGTTGGCATATTTCCGCTACCAAGGCCAGTAACCAACACCAGTAGATAAGATTGTCAGTGCTTGTGTAAACACTAGCAGCGTTAACCAAATGTTAGTTTTCTGTTTTATTTTTCAATTAGTCTATTTCTTCATCACTATAATATGTTCAACTCCAAGACAGTATTTGTTACGCGTATCGTCAGTCACACAGATTGTGTTATATCGTCAGGAAGTATTATTACTGAGCCTTATGTGATGTAATCAGGCAACTCGTTGCCTGATTACGTAGCATAAACAAAAGTGTGCCCAGCATTGACCCCCGTGGAACACCTAGGACAACATTAATCTGTTGTAACTGGGTGGCTCATACAATCATTTTTCTTCTTCAGACTTATTTGATTTAATCAATTACAAAGGATTTTCTTTTACGTTAACGTTTAAGAATGTCTCTATTACTAAATTTATGATCTAGTTTATGATTCATGTTTTAATAGGATGGCTGTAGTCCATAAAGCAATGCTGGAATAATTATTGTACTTTATTATTTAATATATCAACAGTTACATTATTATTAACAAAGATATGTTTAAATATAACAAATGTACAATTTTTTAATAAATTAAATCCAAATTTTCCCGTTTTAATGATGGTGCAGAGGTTCTAGTTAAATATCAAGCGGAACAATCTCGATATAAATCAGAACATAACAGTTTTATTTCAAAATTATTTTTTTTAGATTGGTTTTCTATGGTGTAGTATCCTTTTTACTAATATAATTAGTCTACGCATTTAAAATATAGATTTATTCAGGATCATTTTTAAGAAGCATCTTGTGAGGGGACTCAAGAAACTCTTCAAAAATTAACCTCTGTTTCTGTTTAATTTGATTAAATTTGTTTGTTTTCCTGTTTTTTTTTTTGTATAAAAATTATTTGCCTGTTTATTTCTGGTACTTAAACTTCTCTTCTAATTTGGTTTGTCCTTATTTTAAGCCCAGTAACATTTTTCCTGTTCTATAGTATTTATATTTTAAATCGATTCTAAGATTCTCTTTTGTATATTTCATGTTTTTATTTCACATATAATCGGAATCACATTAATAAATTATAGAGGGTGGAGCAATAGTACGTCGGAATTCAATATCTGGAGTTTTACGATAGCTAGAAAAAAATACAAGGAAACTAGGTGAAAAAGTCTATAACTGGAAAGTATTTTCGAATATAGAGTGCGAGCCAAGACGAAATTACAGGATCAAGTGCCTTTTTTTTAAATTGGAATGCTATGTATATCAACACATTTTTTGAAGCCTCTTTCTAGACTCTACTCATTCCTGTATTATTATTGACAATCTCCCAACCACTTGGATGTAATGAATTTTTAACACGCTTTTATTAGCTTCACCTGTATGTTTGTTTGTTTGTTTGTAACCAACTCTTTGGACTCGATTTTGACCCACTTTAAACGGACAGATTTAATTGAAATTTTGTACACTTACGAACAACCGGTAACAATACAATAATTTGATAAGTTTATATCATTATCCTGATCAGGATTGCCTCACGTATCCTCTGCGTGAGAGCAAGAAGCTTAATATTGTAAGTATATTCCGTGATTCTCAGTTCGGTCGTTGCCCGAGCGGGCAAGTCTTAGTCGACGCGAAACGACGGACTTCTCGGGCGTGAGTTCAAATCCCATGGCTGAAGTAACAAAATTTTTTTTTTTCAGAAATATCTGTTGGATCGTAACATGTTATAATATCAGCATCAATAAGTAATATAAATATAGTTTAAAAAAACTACAAAACACGCTTTCATAGCACATCAAAGTAAAAAGTGAAAAATAAATATAGTTTAAAAAAAACTAAAAAACACGCTTTTAAAGCACATCAAACTAAATAGTGAAAAATAATTATTAATATAAACTGAAAACAATAATAAACGAAAAATACTAGTATTATTGTGAAAAAAGCGTGGGGCGCTTTGTGCCATATTTTTCGTATATCGAGCAACCCACGCTTTTTTCACAATAATACTAGTATTTTTCGTTCATTATTGTTTTCAGTTTATATTAATAATTATTTTTCACTATTTAGTTTGATGTGCTTTAAAAGCGTGTTTTTTAGTTTTTTTAAACTATATTTATTTTTTGTTGAAATAATGCCATCTGCAGATGCATATTGAAAAAATCACCAGTCACAATTATGGGTTTTAAGAAAAACTTATGAGAATACTAGTTACGAGACATCTAATTAATGTTTTTGGATCATTTTTACTTCTAAAAAACGTACAGGGTGGCCAAAAATTATTTTTCAAATAAGAACTTTTTAAATTGAATTTTCTCATTTTAAATGGAACACCCTGTAAGTTTTTCAACGATGTGATGTAGAAATATAAAACGAACATTTTCTGTAAATACTTCCATATGGCTAATTGCAACCATTTTCGTTTTATTGAGCAGTAAGTACAAAATTCAATAATAAACTTAAAAAATAGAAATAATTCATTAGAAAAAAATACAATGAGTGCTCCACATGTTGCCCATTTTATTTGACACACGTCTCTATGCGCTTTTGAAAAGGAGTTTCTACTGCTCCTAAAATTGCCGGTGTGCTAGATCTAAAAGCAGTTATTATCCTTTCCTTCATATTTTGTATTGTTGTTGGTGTGTCTTTATAAACAATTTCCTTCACGTATTCCCATAAAAGGAAATTCATTTTTGTAGGATCTGGGGATCTAGCAGGCCACTTAGTGGGTCCATTTCTTCCAATCCATTGAAGTGGTCTCTAACTGCATTTAAATAATGTGGTGAAACACCATCTTGATGAAACCACATCCTATTTCGAATACTTTCAGGAAGATTCATCAATAATTGTGGCAGATAGTTTTCCAGAAAATGAAGATAGATATCTCCAATCAATGGACCATCAAAGAAATGTGGCCCTATTACATGTTCCTCCCCAAACGTTTATAGACCATCGGTGCTGGTTATCAACTAAAAAAGTGAGGACTTTCCGAAACATGATGGAAATTGTGCACATTAACAAATCCATTTTTATGAAAAGTTGCCTCATCAGTGAATAAAACATTACTGAAGAAGGTGACATCTTGCATTTTATCTTTGGCCCAATTACAAAACTGTAGACGCCTTTGAAAATCGTCATCAGATAGTTCCTGGAGCATTTGAATATGATATGCATGAAACTTATTTATTTTTAAGATTCGACCGATAGACCGTCTACTTATTCCTACCAATGAGCTCACTTCTCTCTGACTAATATGGAGATTTTCAACCGTTGCCAGCACCACAGAAAACTCATTTTCTTCGTTCACAACACTTCTTATTCTTTCACTTTTTTATATTCGACATTTCCAGTTTCCACAAATCTATTCAGAAGGTTTTGGAAGCTGCTAACAGTTCTAACATCAGGAATCCTTCTTCCAGGATACCTTTGCTTATAAATTCTGTTGACAAGCAAACAATTTCTATCTGACTCGCCCAAAACAAGTCATGTCTACAAGTTTCGCTTTATTAAAATTCATTTTGTAAAACTCGAAATATTTTAAATTTAATACAAATGATAACTGACGACCGATAAGTGTAATAAATGTTCGTTTGTATAAGACAATTTATACCAAACTGAGGTTTTATTGCGTGTCGAATAGCGAAAACAGCAAACAAATTCACAAAAGAACTATTACAGTAAGGGACCAGTTAAATACTATTTACCCACTTCAGTGGGTTGGAAGAGATGGTCCCACTAAATGGCCTCATTTCAAAAGCGCATAGAGACGTACGTCAATCAAAATGGGCAACATGTGGAGCACTTATTATAATTTTTTCTAATGAATTATTTGAAGAAACCTCTATTTTTAACACGCCTTTATTAGCTTCACTTGTATGTTTGTTTGTTTGCTTGTTTGTTTGTAACCGACTCTTTGGACTCGATTTTGACCCACTTTAAACGGACAGATTTAATTGAAACTGTACACTTACGAAGAACCGGTAACAATACAATAATTTGATAAGTTTATATCATTATCCTGATCAAGATCGCCAGTCCTTTCCTCACCTATCCTCTGCGTGAGAGCAAGAGGCTTAATATTGTAAGTATATTCCGTGATTCTCAGTTCGGTCGTTGGCCGAGCGGGCAAGTCTTAGTCGACGCGAAACGACGGACTCCTCGGGCGTGAGTTCAAATCCCATGGCTGAAATAAAAAAATATTTTTTTTTTTTCAGAAATATCTGTTGGATCGTAATATGTTATAATATCAGCATCAATAAGCAATATAAATATAGTTTAAAAAAACTACAAAACACGCTTTCATAGCACATCAAACTAAAAGGTGAAAAATAAATATAGTTTAAAAAAACTAAAAAAACACGCTTTTAAAGCACATCAAACTAAAAAGTGAAAAATAATTATTAACATAGACTGAAAACAATAATGAACGAAAAATACTAGTATTATTGTGAAAAAAGCGTGTGGCGCTTTGTGCCATATTTTTCGTATATCGAGCAACCCACGCTTTTTTTCACAATAATACTAGTATTTTTCGTTCATTATTGTTTTCAGTTTATATTAATAATTATTTCTCACTTTTTAGTTTGATGTGCTTTAAAAGCGTGTTTTTTAGTTTTTTAACACGCTTTTATTAGCTTCACTTGTATGTTTGCTTGCTTGTTAGTTTGTTTGTTTGTTTGTTTGTTTGTAACCGACTCTTTGGACTCGATTTTGACCCACTTTAAACGGACAGATTTAATTGAAACTTTGTACACTTACGAAGAACCGGTAACAATACAATAATTTGATAAGTTTATATCATTATCCTGATCAGGATAGCTAGTCCTTTCCTCACGTATTCTCTGCGTGAGAGGAAAGGCTTAATATGTAAGTACATTCCACGATTGACAGCTAGGTTGCGATGGTCGAGCGGGTTAAGGCAGTCGATGCGAAACGACAGACTCCACGTCTGAAATAATTTTTTTTTTTTTTTTCAGAAATATCTGTTGGATCGTAATATGTTATAATATCAGCATCAATAAGCAATATAAATATAGTTTAAAACAACTAAAAAACACGCTTTCATAGCACATCAAACTAAAAAGTGAAAAATAAATATAGTTTAAAAAAACTAAAAAACACGCTTTTAAAGCACATCAAACTAAAAAGTGAAAAATAATTATTAATATAAACTGAAAACAATAATGAACGAAAAATACTAGTATTATTGTGAAAAAAGCGTGGGTTTCTCGATATACGAAAAATATGGCACAAAGCGCCCCACGCTTTTTTCACAATAATACTAGTATTTTTCGTTCATTATTGTTTTCAGTTTATATTAATAATTATTTTTCACTTTTTAGTTTGATGTGCTTTAAAAGCGTGTTTTTTAGTTTTTTTAAACTATATTTTTCAAACTATATTTATTTAAGTTTATTCTTGAATTTTGTACTTATTACTCAATAAAACGAAAATGGTTGCAATTAGCCATAGGGAAGCACTTACAAAAAATGTTCGTTTTTCATCACATGGTTGAAAAATATACAGGGTGTTTCCATTTGAAAAAAAAATTAAGAAAATTCAGTTTAAAAAGTTCTTAATTGAAAAATAATTTTTGGCCAAAAACATTAATTAGATGTCTCGTAACTAGTGTTCACATAAGTTTTTCTTAAAACTCATAATTGTGACTTTGGTGATTTTTTCCATATGCATTTGCAGATGGCATTATTTCAAAAAAAAATTCATTACATCCAAGTGGTTGGCAGATAGAAAATAATAATATAGAAATGAATAGTCTAGAAAGAGACTTCAAAAAAATTGCTGATATACATTTAAATAAAAGACCCTTGATCCTGCAATTTCGTCTTGACTCGCTCGGTATATTCGAAAATAATTTCCGGTTGTAAACCTTTTTTATCTCTTTTACTTGTATATTTTTTTAATTTCTAGCTATCGTAGAACTCGAGATATCGAAGTCCAACGCATTATTGCTCCACCCTGTATAGACGGTTACAAAATATAGCTTTCTTTTTTTATATAGAAAAAACGTGTTTTTACGATCAGTAAAACATGTTGGTGTAGAATTTTCTCTTCGACTTTTATTTTTAATTCTCCAGCATCTCTGGCATAAGAAGTGCCACTTACAGTATCCTCTTCAAAACACAAGCAAGCCTGTTTAAAAATACAGTTATTCTTTATCTTTTTCCTTTAGGTATTATTCTTAGAATATGCATTAGTGAATTTTTTTTAAATCTTCATTGAGAAGCTTATGTTTCCTCTGTGAGATACCTTGTTTCTGAGAAGATAATTTAATAATGAAATCAGTTATTTATTTAGTTTTACAATACCTACACTGACCGGCACGAAAGTGGAACAGCAAGGGAAAATTGGTAAGGTTTTAATTAAATTTTTTCAGTGTAAACAAAACGTGTAGAATTGTTTCATGGTGTCTTTTCTAAACCTCTCTTAAAACCATCGTTATTTTAGAAGGATAACTTCAATATTTAGGACAAATAGGTGTCCGACGAGGATTTGGGTACATGACATGAACAAAGAAGAGGCGATTATAAAATGAAATTTCTTTATTAATAACGAGTAGTACCTCCCCTAGCTCTAATTAGGCTCTAAGTCTACGTTGCATGCCTTCAATTAAGTGTTGGATGGCGTCTTAAGGAAGACTGGGATAACTACTCTTCCTGTGGTGCATCCCAAAGCTACTGCAGTGTTAACAACTGCCCACGATGTTGCCTGATCCGTCTTCCTAGCATATCCCATACGTGTCCTATGGAATTTAGGTCAAGACTACGTGCTGGCCAATCTAGGGCTTCAATACCGACATCATGGAGGTAGTTTTTAACAATTTTGGCCATGTGTAGACGAGCATAATCGTGCATTAAAAGAAATTGCTCACCAATAAATCCCGTTCATGAGCATAAGGATCAAGTTCCAGTGTTACATACAGCGTGTCTCAAGACCTTTTGCAAATTGGGCGTGACTAGTAACAGAGGGTTATCTCTGCTAATAAGTGGGTTATTGTGCAATAAAATACAATCTACGTTAGGCCCCTTCTCTAACCAATAATGCATGTTAAGGCGTGTCATGTGTTGTAAATCGCCGCCCTTACGGCAGACTGAGAAGCTCGAGGCTGGGCGAGGCTAGTTAATATGTTATTCACGTGCTCACCTGACTCGCTGATAAGGCCGGTTAGTTGGGCTGCGTAGGAATGTGCGCATATATACAAAATACTATTGCAGAAGCTCTTGAGACACGGTGTATAGGCAACCAGTGTGTTGTGACTCTATTGCATATGTTGCATAATTATGTGACTAACACTAATATGATCCATTAAAAATCAATTTTTTGCTAACTAATGATGACACTATGAACATTATTTACAACAAAATTCATTTATTATCTCTCTAGCAACCAGGCTGCTGAGCAACTTGATATTTTTTTAATTTAGTTATTTGCACACGATAGATTTAATAAAAAATAGGTGATATATCGAAATTTTGAATTTTGATTTTATTGTGACGATACCAAATTATAAAAAATCTTACATGCAACAAGTTGTAAAATTCGTGTTTGTCGCACACGACATGTTGCCTAATTCGCTACGCTGCCAGTGCGAAAAACTACCATTTTGCAACTTGTTACATAAATAGCTATTTTCTTGTGCATATCAAAATATATTTTGTATAAATAAGGTAAACGGCAATACAAGAAATACACCCACACAACTGCAGACGTTGAAATAATGCATCATCATTTTATTGTGATTCCTCATATCAAAAAGCAAACATATATTTGTTATAATACCAACTTGTATATAGTATAAAGATAAATAATACGTTTTGTTGTTCATCGTAAATAAGTTCTCGCATTTCTGTTATCCTAATTCCCGGAAGAGACATATTTAGGGTTTTTAAAATATATATGTATATGTATTTGATGTCGTATTGTATTAAATTACGATACCCAGAAGAGATTTAAATGCTCAAAGATATTATTTTTGGATAAAGTAGAACAATTTCGATGCTCCTGATAAATAAGTAGATTATATTTGTTTGTGTTTATGATACTCAGGTGATATTTAGATATTTATTATCCTGTTATCCTGTTCTCGAGAATGGCATATTGTGATCATAATTACTTGGAGGAGATGTAGATATATGTATTTAAGTGCATATAGGATTGTAAACAAAAGTAGGTAGGTATTTCCAAAGTTAATTGAAATATAGTGTGCGAAACCGATATAGTGACGGGACGTGCGGAGTAAGACGCTACGAAACGCAGAGCCGGATTTAGCCGTATTGTTCGCTCGTTTACTTTTTCAATGTAGGTTTTGTGCTCAGTTTGGCTAGCAACAATTTAACAATTGTACAAAAAAGTAATAATTTGAAATAAAAGCATTGAATTTAAAGTATTGACTACACATACAGCAGGTACAGTATTCAAGTTCACTTATAAACATATAAATTGTTACTACCCAGCAAGAACTGCGAGGAGGTATGAGCCAGGAAAGGATGGGTATGGAATATTAGTATAGAATAAAGAAGTTATTTAAAAATAACAAGAAACGTTTAAAAACAAAATAAAAAACCATATACTCTCAAAATAGTAACAGAAACAAATATTTTCTCAATAAATAAACTAAAAATTAATTCTGATAGTAAAGTTATAACTATAATAATAACAGAATGACGTATTTTTGTCAAAATGGAAAAAAAATAATAACAATTAATAATAACATCCTAAAAATAATGTTTCTCAAGCACTGAACTACGAAAGCACAAAAACGGAATTAAATAATGCAGTTGATATCATAAATTTCACTTCTTCACTTCACATTGCTCACTTTACTTCACCTCACATTGCTTCTTCTTCTGAATCCTCGCTCTTCTCACCCTTTTCTTCATTTTCAGATAAACTACGATTCTCGTGCAAATTTATAATAAATTTATTTTCACTATTTATCTGAAATTTGGCAATTTTTATGTAATTATCTTCAATTGTAATTACTTTCTTAATTCTTTTTCCCAATCTTCCTTGTTAATTTTCGACACTTCATTTTGAATTAACTCTACATACCTTCCAAAATTATTTTCAAAAACACACCAGCAAATAAACATATAAAATAATATAATTATTACTTATATTATACTATTACACAACTCACTGCAACACGATAAACTTCTTAAATTATTTTCAAAAACACGCCAGCAAATAAACAGATATTAAATAATTATTATTTATCTTATAATATTATACTTCCAGTATATCAGCACTACTGGAAGGAATCCTTAACAAAATAATTGAGTGCGGCCCTGAAGTATCCCAGCATGTAAGCTAAACTCCGCCTCGGTCGCGTTCCAACAAAGACAACAATCATCGTTCTTGCTTTAACGTAAGCGGTGTAAAAGACTATACACTATATCGGTTTCGCACACTATACATAGTCCGCTTTATCGGTGAATCGCGGGATTTTTCGTTATTTCCACCTAGATTAAATAAAATGTGTTCAGAAAATTTGAGAAAGTTATCGCATTTGGTGAATTTGATATGTATGTATATCGCAAACACGAGATAAAATAGTCACTCAGTAGTAGAAAAGAGTAGTAGACTCAGATCAGTAAAAGCAAGCCCAATGTTGCTAGTTATGGCGGATTGGCCGTTCTACAGATTTTTTTTAATTTTCACGTAAAATCAAATTTAAAATATCTTATGTAGGAAACCCTATGCCTAAACCCAGCCGTTTCAGAGATATTTGACATTTTAAAAAAATTTTGACAGGTGTAATGGTTTACAATGACCTTTATAACTTTCTTCGTGTAAAAGATAATTATTTGCCTTTTTGTCATGCAGAAAGACTATAGGGTGAGCTACGCCCTACGATTTAAAAAAATTCAATAATAGTATACCAAGTGTTCCATTTTTGACGTTACATTTTGAAAACTTCAAACCGCGAGAACGTGCTTAAGTCAAATGGAACACCCTGTATTTTTTTGCATCAAGTTATGTATAATTAAATTCCTTTTTTTCTGATATAAGCATTGTGGGGGTTTAAGTTACTACTTTTTGAAATATTTGCAATTTTCTTAGTAATTCAAGAAATTTTAGTAAAAATTGTATCAAATTAGCCATGATTAGAAACAATCAGTAGTGTCAGTCATTCTCTTATGTCAAAAAATGCCACCGCGTTTAAATTACACCCACGAAGACTTTTTTGAATTTGTTTATTATTTATGGAGAATGTGATAAAGTAATATCAAGAAGAAGATTGTATGAAATGCATTTTAAAACTTATCACAGGATTCAATTAGAAAAGCATGAAGAACTAATCCGAAGGTACGAAAAATGTGTGGAGGTTCTAGGGCGGAATTTTGAACAATTTTTAAATTAAAATGGAATCATGTTTTTTAGTTGATTTTATCTTAGCTATTTTAGTTTATGCAAAGTGTCTTCAATTCAATTAATAGGCATGTTACAGTGTTTAGTGTTATTTTCAGTTTTTGTGGATATCTAGTAACAAATGTTACTATCAAGTTCTTGATATTACTTTATCACATTCTCCATAAATAATAAACAAATTCAAAATTTTCGTGGGTGTAATTTAAACGCGGTGACATTTTTTGACATAAGAGAATGACTGACATTCTGATTGTTTCTAATCATGGCTAATGTGATAAAATTTTTACTAAAAAATTCTTGAGTTTCTAAGAAAATCGCAAATATTTCAAAAAGTTGTAACTTAATCCCCCACAATGCATATATCCGAAAAAAAAGGAATTTAATTATACATAACTTGAAGTAAAAAAAATACATTTGAGTTAAGGAAGTTTTCGCGGTTTGAAGTTTACAAAATGTAACGTCAAAAATTGAACACTTATAATTATTATTGAATTTCTTTAAACTGTAGAGCGTGGCACACTTTATGGTATTTCTGCATGCCAAAAAGCAAATAAGTATCTTTTACACGAAGAAAGTTACAAAGGTTATTACACGTCAAAATTTTTTTAAAATGTCAAATATCTCTGAAACGGCTGGGTTTAGGCATAGGGTATCCTATATGTTTTTGACTCAGAATTTTATGCTCTTTTCGAAAACCCTAAAATATATAGGGTGTTCCATTTATAATAAACAAGTTGGTATCAACTTTCGGTATAACCGGAAGTGCCAGGTGTTTGTAATTATTTTAGTTGGATTGACCACACTGCCGTTAGTAGCTCCCTAAACTTTCAAAATTTTCTGGTGCGTACTCTTCCCAATATCGATCGACACATTTCATGGTGAGTATATTTACTAAAAAAAAAAAAAAAAAAAAAAACTGAAAGGCCACCCCAAAACTGTATTCGTTTATTGATAATTACGAATGTATTGTCAATGTATGGACTAGTTGTAAACAAAATGTTGCTAATTAACCAACAGTCGAAATATCTATCAAAAATACACCGACCACAACAACCTTTTTAACACGCTTTTATTAGCTTCACTTGTATGTTTGTTTGTTTGTTTGTAACCGACTCTTTGGACTCGATTTTGACCCACTTTAAACGGACAGATTTAATTGAAACTTTGTACACTTACGAAGAACCGGTAACAATACAATAATTTGATAAGTTTATATCATTATCCTGATCAGGATCACCAGTCCTTTCCTCACGTATCCTCTGCGTGAGAGCAAGAGGCTTAATATTGTAAGTATATTCCGTGATTCTCAGTTCGGTCGTTGGCCGAGCGGGCAAGTCTTAGTCGACGCGAAACGACGGACTCCTCGGGCGTGAGTTCAAATCCCATGGCTGAAATAAAAAAATATATTTTTTTTTCAGAAATATCTGTCGGATCGTAATATGTTATAATATCAGCATCAATAAGCAATATAAATATAGTTTAAAAAACTACAAAACACGCTTTCATAGCACATCAAACTAAAAAGTGAAAAATAAATATAGTTTAAAAAAACTAAAAAACACGCTTTTAAAGCACATGAAACTAAAAAGTGAAAAATAATTATTAATATAAACTGAAAACAATAATGAACGAAAAATACTAGTATTATTGTGAAAAAAGCGTGGGGCGTTTTGTGTCATATTTTTCGTATATCGAGCAACCCACGCTTTTTTCACAATAATACTAGTATTTTTCGTTCATTATTGTTTTCAGTTTATATTAATAATTATTTTTCACTTTTTAGTTTGATGTGCTTTAAAAGCGTGTTTTTTAGTTTTTTAAACTATAATTATTAACTCGTTCTGTTAGAAAGTTTCATCTAACAGTGCGCTTGACGAAAGAATGCTTTCAAAATTGTTTATAGATGATATTAAAGTAACGCATCAAAAGAAGTAAAAATTTATTATTTGTGACGTTTGTGAGCTACTGGTCGAAGTAACGATTTTTATGTTATTAGGTGACTGGTATTTATAATTTTTTTTCTTTCGCTCGATGGATTCAAATAAATAGTTAATCTCAGACCCTCAAACGTCAGGGTCCGCTATTGACTGAACATTACACTAAGTTTAGTTTTTCTCTGATTTTTATGATCCCATTGATTAAGTGGTCAAAAAGATAGGATATGTGTGTAGCGTAACAAGATCTCGGTGGAATATTTGTTACAATGGCTCGAATCATAATATTCCTGCTTAAAATGATTGATGTATTATGATTATGACGGTGTGTTATTTGTTGATAATTTAGAATAATTTGCAGCCTGTGGCCAGACACCCAGCCGGCCTGACCGTGACCCGCACGTTCTGTGACTTACAAAATGGCCTCCTGAGAATTTTAGCGTTCCCTCTTGCCCATCATTGTTTTATTTGGATTCCAAGAACACTCCCAGCCATGCGTGCTACAGGTGTCTGGAGAATTTTTTAACGCGATACAGTTTTTTTCAGACAAGTGCAAATTAAGCGGTATTTGCAAAATAATACTACATATTCGTTTTTTAAACCGGTAAGAAATATTTTAACCTTTCAGTTTAGTTTTAATTAGCTACGAGATGCATTTAGCAAAATACTTGGGAAACGGAAATTGGCTGTCCTGAGAACATGAAGAGAAGCAATTTTGAGATTGTTTTAATATGTTTAATTTATTCGCACTTAGTTGAGGGTTAACAAAACAAAATACTACTTGTATTTATAAAAAAAAATGCTCAGATTCAACATGGATTTCAGACCTTGTTATCTCAATAAGTCCCGATAAAAGACTACAGGGTGTTTAGAAAATAATTTTTGCAGAGGCTCTTACCAATAAGTTTAATTTATCAACATAAAGTGTCACATTTAAAATGCATATCAAGCAAATATTTCCGAATTTTTGCTGCTTTTTAACACCCTCGTGGGTTCAAAATTCAAAATAAGGAATATTTTAATGTTTTTTTTGTTTTGTATTTTATGTCATCAATGGAGTTTACTTTGAAGTAAGAATCCCACAGCAAATAGTTCTCACTAGTTTTTTTTTGACACATTTTCGGATGTTCAAATTTACCGCATAATCATTGTAATATTCTATCTATACAAACAGATGTAACGCTTTCTTTGACCCCTTTACATTGGACAAGGTGAATAATAAGTGTATCCCTCTGGTGGTCAGAGCTACTACCCGTTATACACCACTGATGTGATAGTGATTGATAGTGACCTGCAAAGCAGGTACCAGGAGCTACGACCTCTAACTCTGGTGGGCTAAACTATGTACTGAATAAGATTTACTATAAAACAAGATAGATTTATTGGGGTTCAAAATAAAACAAAGAAGGTTTAGTGCCATATCCCCCAAAAAAGAAACAATTATGCAGCTACGGACACGTGTTTCGGAGTTATTGCCCCTCATCAGCGTAGCGTAGCTAAGGAATTGGATCTAGGATGGAATAGATCAGGAACAAGAACTAAAATAAGGCTGGAAAGTAGAGTACACAATACTCAATTAGTGTCTTCATGTTCCCATGTGCCACATTTGGGGCCTCGATGAGCACAGTCAGCACACAGAGCCCTATGTGTACTTTCCAGACTTATTTTAGTTCTTGTTCCTGATCTATTCCATCCTAGATCCAATTCCTTAGCTACGCTACGCTGATGAGGGGCAATAACTCCGAAACACGTGTCCGTAGCTGCATAATTGTTTCTTTTTTGGGGATATGGCACTAAACCTTCTTTGTTTTATTTTGAACCCCAATAAATCTATCTTGTTTTATTTGTATGTGCCAGGTGGAAATGAGCAGTACACATTGGGCTCTGTGTGTTGACTGTGCTCATCGAGGCCCCAAATGTGGCACATGGGAACATGGAGACACTAATTGAGTACTGTGTACTGTACTTTCCAGCCTTATTTTAGTTCTTGTTCCTGATCTATGCCATCCTAGATCCAATTCCTTATCTACGCTACGCTGATGAGGGGCAATAACTCCGAAACACGTGTCCGTAGCTGCATAATTGTTTCTTTTTTGGGGGATATGGCACTAAACCTTCTTTGTTGTAAGATTTACTATGTCTGTGGAATTGGCAAATGATCTTAGCTACCAAACAAGACTTGCAAGTTTAATTCAACGTAGGTCGGGGCTTTTGTCCGCTGAGTAGTTATTTTCTGTAAATCTTATTCAGCATACCCTTTACATTGGATAACTAACTGGAAGATATATGAAAAAAAAATTAAAGAGTGTTTTTGTTCATAAAAGACAGCCCGATTTCGTGGTGCCAAAAAAAACACTATACAGGGTGAGTCAAATTCGATCCCCACCATTGGGATCGCGGAAACGGTAAGAGATAGAGAGTTAGTTAAATGGGGGCAAAGTTGCTCAATTTTATGTCCAATAATATGACATAAAGAAATCGAGAAAATCCTCATTCATTTTTGAGATATTTCAGAAAAACCAAAATTTTAAGTTTTAATTTTTTTTTTGGTTTGTTTCAAAAGATATAAAAAAACTGAAAGAACTTCTTCATTGCGACTTTTTTGTGCTCTAAAATATGGCATTAAACCATTTTGAATACGACGTTTCGTCAGATGGGAGCCACCATTAACTTTGGTTTCTCAAATATTGACCTGGTATATATATTTTTTTATTCTTTAGGATTATTCATCCTGATTCCAATGATCTATGATACTCGATGATTTTAACAACATTTTAATCTCCATAACTGAAAATAAATCTTAAAGTGATTGAATTCGCTTAATTACAGCCCCAATTTTTTTGGTAACTTTTTTCATCTATCTTATAAGTGATATTTCCAAATACCTACAAATTTAAACTGCAATTTCAATTTGCTATGTCCATTTATTCAATTTATTTTGGCGAATTCAACTAATTATATTATCGTTTATTTTAAATATACCTACCCTTGCAACAACGGACTTGATTTTTTTTAATTTGTTACTGTTTTTCATTCTGAATCCAACGATTTATTTTTTCGTCAAGTGATAATCACTATTTCCGTATTTTCAATTCGATAGCTTCAAGTGAGTTAAAACTGTAGTGTTACTTTTTCGAATAATAATTGAAATAATATCTACTATGGAAAATAATGGTTTAATGCACAACAAAATTTAAAAAACATACGATATTTTATACTAATTATTTTTCACATCAAATGTTCAATAAGGTTACCATCCTGGGCAATGCATTTTTGAATTCTTTTTTTCATATTATTTATCGTTCTTAGATCCCTTCTTCGAATGGATCTAAATGCCTCGTGTATATTGTTTCTTAAATCTTCAATACTGTTGACCTCGTTTTTGTACACTCGATTTTTTTAAGGTACCTCCATAGAAAATAATCCAGGGGCGTTAAGTCAGGTGATCGAGCCGGCCATCTGACTACGCCGTTGTTCCCTATCCATCTATTAGGAAATTCATTGTTTAAAATTGCGCAAACATTTCTAGCATTATGAGGTTGGGCTCCATCATGCTGGAACCACATTGTTTGAAGCTGGGCCCAAAGGAATTTGATTAACAAAATTTTGAAACTCTGTTTGAAGGAAACCTAAATATCTCTCAGCATTTAGCGTTTCGACAAAAATGTAAGGTCCGAAAATTGTATCACCTTTGATTCCAGCCCATATATTGACTGAAAATCTTCTTTGCCGCCTGATTTCTCTATATTCCTTTGGATTTTCTCTAGCCCAAATATGTTCATTATTGTGGTTAAATAAGCGACAACTACTAAAAGTGCACTCATCGGTCCATAGTATTCATTTAAAAATTCTGGATTTTCCTGTATCTTATTGGACAACCAATTACACCATTCTATCCGTCGTAAGTTATCACCAGGAAGCAATTTTTGTGTAACATGGAGTTTATAACATTTGAATCTTCCATTTTTTAGAACTCGATGGGCTGTAGTCTTAGGTAAGTTAATATCAGATGCTATTTGTTGTGTCGATTTAGTTCTATCATTTGTTATCTAAAAATGAAATAAAAAAACAATCGCTCGGTTAAGAGCTCACCTGGTCATTTTAGTGTCAAAACATTCCCGATTCAAAAATACGGAAATCATTCGGAGATAATTTCCGTTAATATTCGACATTAATATGCAAAGTACCATTTAATGTGAAAATATAATTCAAATGTTGTCATGACCATTAGTAATTAACTTAATAAAGAACGTACCTCTTGAACATTTTCTCTAAAATTTTCGGATATTCTGCTTACCATATTTTTGTCTCGGTTTTTTAAAAGCACCGAACTCCATCAAGTTTTCATCTAAGTGTCGAAAAATCGTGCGATCCGGCTGTCTCCTTTCAGGATATAGTTCATGATACTGGTCAAGGGCTAGTATTGAATTTGTATTCATTGCATAATACACTTTAACCATATCACGTTTTTCCCTATTGGAATACATAATTATTTACAGCTACTTTCACAAAACCATGTTTTAATCTGTCATATTTGTTGATATTGACGTTTTTCAATTGTTTCTGCAATGATAGGTGTAGGTATATTTAAAAACAATGATAATTAATTGAATATGAATTCGCCAAAATAAGTTGGTTAACTGGACATAGTAATTTGAAATTGCTGTATAAATTGGTAGGTATTCGGAAATATCACTTATAAGATAGATGAAAAATTTACTAAAAAATCAGGGCTGTAATTAATCGAATCACTTGAGATTTATTTTCAGTTTTGGAGATGAAAATGTTGTTTAAATCATCGAGTATCATAGATCGTTGGAATCAGGATGAAAAATCCTAAAGAATAAAAAAAATACCAGGTCCGTATTTGAAAAAACAAAGTTGATGTGGCCCCGTTCTGGCGAAACGTCGTATTCAAAATGTTTTAATGCCATATTATAGAGCTCAAAAAGTCACAACGAGGAAGTTCTTTCAGTTTTTTTATATCTTTTGAAACAAAGCAAAAAAAAAAAAAAATTAAAACTCAAAAGTTTGGTTTTTCTGAAATACCTCAAAAACGAATGAGGATTTTCTCGATTTCTTTATGTCATATTATTGGACATAAAATTGCGCAACTTTGCCCCCATTTAACCAACTCTCTATCTCTTACCGTTTTCGAGTCCCTATGTTGAGGTCGAATTTGACTCACCCTGTACATGAATATGAATGCAATAGTGACGTTTCGTACGCTGAAGTTGTAGTATTAACAGGCCTAAAATTTTATGGTAAGTATTCGATTCAGTGGTTACGACAAATTGTTAATAAATATTATTTTTTTCATTTTTAATGTGTTTTTTTAGTTTTATTACTTTTCTTGCCAGTATGTATATAATTATGTTTGTTATTATGTAAAGTAAGAATGATTAAATGATTACATGTTGTTGTTGCAGCAAGTTACCCTTTTAATGCAGTAAGTATAAGTAATTATAACGATTCTTTGAATTCTCATAATCATGTCAAATAACACAGCATGTAATAAGTTTTGAAAATATGTACCTATATTCCTTTTCTTCATTTCCGAGGTGCTCGTGTGCCCAACAACTACAATGTGACCGGTTTGAAAGAATTTTTTTGAACAAAAACAGGTCCTTGTTGCCAAGTGACTGAAAGGTGGCTGTGGATCGTTTCTAAAAAATACCGAAATCACGTCTTCGTCTTCGCGATATTCAGCTGTCGTTGTTGTCACTGCACATCTTTTATCAAGACGGCCGTTGCTCATGTTTTCAACGTCAATAAACAAACGAATGCGGTCTGTATCCGGTAAAGCGTGATTGAGGGATATACTGTAAAGGAACGCCTTAAATAAATAAAAGTGTGGTTCAAGATGACACAAGATGAAACTTATCCAAGTTTTATCTTGTGTCATACTGTATCTACAGAAACAATACAGAGAATATTGAGTCGTATTGTTCAGGTATGAAATTAATATGCATACATTGACTTACATGTGGTCACGCATATGAACTTAATCATAGCCCTAAATTCTGCGAAATAATTACATGGCGATTATTTCATGGCGCTTGGGATTTCATGGAGGTCCACAACTGGTGATTAGAGTTACCAAATTGCGCTACAGATCATGAGCGTTGGATACATGAATGTATAGTTTATTTCAAACATATTTGCAACATAAAAACGTCGGCTTCTTTGACGACGGTAAAGGGATCAAAGAGGCTGACGTGTTTTTTATGTTGCAAATAAGTTTAAAATAAACTGTATATGTAAACGGGATGTACCTGCTATTGATGAGGTAAACAGTGTTGATGGGTTCGACTGTATATCTGCCACATTTGCAATGTCTGTATTTTCCTTGAGACGTTACGTTGCGGTGAATAAATGTTTCTGTAGGTATAAAGAAAACGATCATTCTGCGTCTACAGATATTATATTGACATGGTTGTGCTTCATTACAAACATTAAAACTTAAAAAATTTAAAATTTGTTTAATGTGTTCATTACTAGCTGGGCCAGTGCCTTGTATCCTTTCACTGGCTAATAAAAAAGGTAGCCGGCGATCCAGTCGGACTCAAAGTGCGTACCAAAACGTTACCCACACTGCGTTTCATAGAATCAGTAATCTCATTAACAGTTACCCATAATTTTTTATTGCGGAACATTTATTACTCTTTCTCAATAAGAAATAGACTATAGATTCGGACTCTATCGCGGATATAAAGAATTAACATTACTACAACAATAAAAAGTAATTTTTAGATAATAACTTCAAAGTAATTAATTACATGTACTAGTAATGGATGGTGAAATTGTAACCAGTGGCGGATCCATCTCAAATTTAAAGGTGAGCCGCTGGGTGGGCTACAAGTATTTCTATTGGGCCAGAAAACACACTATGTGAGAATGAATTTTCATAAACTTCAATCGTATAATTTTTTTCTGACTGTTTAGAAAGTTAACTGGTTTTGGTTAATTTTTTGAGTGAAAAATACTTCCTTACTGGTCTAGCCCAGTAAAGTCACATAAAGGATCGGTAAAGTCTTTATCAATCCCTTGTGTTACTTTTGGTTGATACAATAGGATAGATACCTAATTAAGCACTTTAGACAACAGCGTCTGGCATCTGTCAATTGATTTTATGAATTTTGTTTCAAAATATTTCAAGTAAAATAGTATTTTGAGTATAGCAAAAACGGTTGCAGAAAAAATATTGTAAGCAACACACCCAGAAAGCGTCTTACTGGGCTCGCCGGCTTACAGGAATCGCTAGTGCTCGCCCTGGAAACTGCCAGCTCGTCCAGTGAAGAATCACTTTCCGGTCTTGTTACGTAAATAACTATTTGCATTTTGCCTTGGTCGTTATATCTTAAAATATAGCATGGGTCCCATGCTCCAATTGTTTGATATAGCATAACCCAAAATTCACCAGCCGCCGCTGGACGACCTGCAGCTTTGCAATTTTTTTTTTCATAGTCTGGTCATGTTAGGCCTGGATGTAAAACAAGAAAGTTGCTACAAAGGACAAAAAATACTGTTTTGGCCTATGGACAAAACTGTAGAGGTGTTTCAAAACCTTATGAGCCGTGAAATGCGCAAAAGGCGGAGCTTATTCCACAATATAATTTGCAAACATTGACTCAGCTATCTACCATCTGTATACAACGGGAGCTCGGGATAAATGTAAACAATAAATCTAATGTTTTTTTAGGAAGTGGTGTAACTAAGCCGACGTGCGGAGTTATACCTCTGCGCATATGAAGGTCGCAGCTCATAAGGTTTTGAAACACCTCTAACTGTATTTTTCTTGACTAGCAGGTGGGCGCCAGGGTGGGACATAGATTTTTTTAGTTCCGGCACTGATTATGATCTGACAATAACAATACCTACTTAATTTTGTTGTTAGACCACATATTTTAATTATAACAAAAATTAACAAGCCCGGCGCCATTTTGTATATCATACCATGTCTAGTTTTTTTAAATATTTATGATAATGACAATTTAAATTGGAATGGTCATGTTGACTATTTGGGGAAAACACTTACAAGTGTAGTTTTCTTATTACGCAAATTGAAGTTGGTATTGGGTTTCAACACACTACTTTCTGCATATTTTGCATTGTTTCATTTGCGTATTTCTTATGCAGTAACCTTATGGGGTAATTCAAGTCATGCCATAAGAATATTTCGTCCTCAAAAGAGAGCTGTCAGAGTAATCAGTGGAATTAATAATAATAGGGAACACTGTCAACCACTATTCTTAAAATTTGGTATAATGCCTTTACCATCTTTACATATATACTTCTCTCTAATTGAAATGGATAAAAACGTCAGTAGTTTTGATACCCACTCTGTTTTACATAACTATAGTACAAGATCTGCAAATTTACTAAGGATACCTCGTTTTAGGCTGAAAAAGTCTGAAAGTAATTCATTAAATTTTAATTTGTATAATAAACTACCCGCTGAAGTAAAGTCACTAAATTTAAATCGTTTTAAAAACAATGTTAGAAGTATTATATTAAAACATTGTTTTTATTCAATTGAAGATTATTTACGGGCATCACTCTGATAAACAAAAAATTGATGAATAATAATAGATGATAAAAGATGATTACCCATTTAAAATCGCATTGTATTTATTATATTGATGTGGAGCAGAACTACCCGATATTTAGTTTAATTTTGTTAATTAGTTTAATTTTGTTTTATGTGTTCATAGGTGTATGTATGTGTATATATGTATGCTTGTGTATATGTATATGTGTGTATGTATGTACGTGTATATGTATGTATATGTGTGTATATATTGCATGCATGTGTGTACATGTGTATGTATGTGCATATGTGTCTGTATATATGTATGTATGTTTGTATGTACACTGGTTTGTCATATATGTGTTTTTATTTATACAGATATACTATATACATTATAGCCTATGTATTTGTATTTGTGCTTTGTATATTTTTATTTATATATATCAACCCTGAATGATCGTTAAATTTTTTTTTTTTAACTAAGATTTTGTGCTCTGACTTGCTACAAATATACAAACCTGTATATACTGTGGTTAAATAAACGATATCTATCTATCCATCTATCTAATAAACCAAATACCTATAAATGCCTACTTCCGTCTCACGATGCGAATTCCCAAACGTGTAGGCCTCTTCCGCACAGTTTTACTTCAGGGGTTGTTAATGTGGGTTGAAATGTAAATATCACGTTTTATTTTATTTTTGTTTGTTACTTATTCCTGTATGTATTTGATGCAAACACCTCGTTGTCAACTGTAGTTAAACAAGGGTTCGTCTGATTTTATCAAGTAAATTAGCCACCAGAAATTTGGTAGGTAATGTTTTTCATTGATTTTCCTATTATATGCAAGCAGGGTTGCCACATTCATTACAATTGTAATATTTCATAACAATTTGAAGTGGATGTTACATTGTACAATAATCTTGAATTTACGTAAGATTGATTACAAGTTATCATAAATACTTAAATTATTTTTTTTTGTCGGTCAGGTTTTAAGCAAAAAAAAATTAATTACTTTAAAGTTGACAATACGGTGAATTATTGTTGCAACTATGAAAATAGTACGTAAAAGAAAGTAGTATATTCAATTGGGAGCCAGAATGGGTCTCCAATATGGCGGATTTCAGCGAATTACTTGATGCAGATTGGCCGAAGGAAATTTCCACGTATGGAAATACAACAATAGTTACTCAAGATAGCGATATTGATTAGTCCAAATCTAAAGTCTAAAATCGCCTTCTTGAAGACCCAGTTTGGTGTATTTCGATTGGTGGAAATAGGATCTGCTTTTGGTAGTAATTTCCTGCTACCAATCCGCTCCAAACGATTCGCTGAAATCCGTCATATTGAAGATTCATTCCGGTTCCCGATTGAAGATTGACTTTATGAAAAAAATGTTGAAATTTTTTACTTTGGAATTATATTAAAACGATGAAAAAGTCGACGTAATTACATATTACATTTGGAAAATACTTACATTATTTTTCCAGTCAGTGAAAATCCTGATTCAATGTAGCATTATTTCAGTGTCGTTTCAACGTTTGATAGACACATTGTCAAATAATTATTTCACTAAATGTATTTAAATTAGTTAAGAATGGATGATTCATGTTCCTTGGAGTAATTTAATTACTTATGCCCCTTGAACATCTGGACCAGTCCTGTAATAAATAAATTCATTAATTTATTTCGACTAATAGGAACATAATTATAATATCAAATTGCCTGTCTCGCTTATTCTAAACACGTTGGTTCATTTTTTATAACGTAAATGCCAGCCAACTCGTTATTTAATTACCTTCTCATAGTTCGAGCTTAATCCATCTTCCAACATTTTGTTCCTGAAAATAAAAACTTTTGTTACTTTCAGTAGGTTCAGTACAATTTGTTTTTTTTTCTTAATGTTTCTGTGAAAAAAATCTCAAAATTATTCAGAACAAAAAACAAAAAAAAAACCACGACATTATTATTTTTCTTAATATAATTGCACCAATAATTAAAAAAGGCATTCTATGTTGAAGAGTAAGGTTATATTTTAATATTTACTGCTTTTAATTCATCTAATAAAGTAGAAAGAATAGGGCGTGCAACAAGAACAACTAGAGGGTAATAACGAAATTTATTTAGACGAAATGAGGAATAAATCCCTTGCACGTCCTACAGTCAATCTGCACATTCGCCTGAATACTTTTTCATGAATTTCAAAAAGGTTACTAAGCGTCCTTCAGAGTTCGCAGTATTTTGCGTTGCTGTCTTGAATGGAGATAGTTTAAAAGTGACATTTTAAACCATAGATTATTTATTACCAGTAGAGTTGGCGCAACGAGATTAATTCCAGTGTCGTTGCCTTAAAGATATAAAATAGGTAGAAGGGTAAGAAATAATTAACTGCATTTATTTTTCATTTCTTCCAAATAGCTGCTTCTATAGTTCTCTTTCTCTCTCTCTCTATTTCTCGCTCATGTAAACGCTTTTGCTTCGCTGTAAATGTCGCGCTGTATTTTGAAAATGAACGTTCTACATCCAAAGATGTTATATTCGCACTCAAAATACTGCTGGATGTCATTTTCAGAATTTCCGTCACTTAGGCACTGCTTAATATGGTGTGGTTGCACAACATCTGGATTTTTTTTTACGTCAATAAATTTTGCGGCTGTTCTGATACCAGTTCCGTTAAATTTTTTAAACCCATGTTTAAGTTATCCACTATAACAAACGATTCAATTAAGAGGGCTAATCGAACCAGTGTTTGTAAGGTAATTTTTCAAAATTTGTTTCTTCCATACGGTTTGGTCAAATTACATCAAATTTGGAGGATCGGTAGTTGAAAGTGTACTAGAGGGTACATGTATATCTATTTTAATTAATTTTCACTCTATGTAGAGAAAATTTATACTGTAAATATAAGTGAAATTTGAACGTGATTAGCTTCTGAATTATGATATCAATCGGTAAAATTCGAGGTAAAATTCATACATGTCTTCTAGAATGAATCTTCATAATTATGCTCAGCAAGTTTCAAACTTTTATTCCGTACTATTTGGTTAAAATGAATTTTCTAAATAAATATCTTTGTCACTACAAATGGAGCAAGGAAGTGTTACCTCTATCGGGAATCGCACCTCAATGAAGTCGGTGAATAAAACGTCCAGTCAAGAGCAAAATTATTCAGCGGCGCATGTATAAAAACTTTCTAGAGAGTGACACAGCTATCCGAAGCTTTTTCCCGACTAGGCCCCTTAAGGATAAATCATTATCTTGTAATTGTTCAACAGCATCTGCTAATATACTAATTGCATTAAGTTTATATCTTTCGGTCGATGACTATAGTTCTCATAGTGCGCAAATCTGCTTGTGGATTTTCAAACTGTTGCTGACTTTTTCTGATAGATTTGGACTCTTTGAGGTCGAATTTGGAAATAACAGATTTACCTTCAAGGAAATGTTTATTATAATACAAAGCTGTCTGCAACTATGTCCCATTTCTTAAGCAGGCATTGTGAAATTCTTTAATACGTTTTGGAGATTTTACAAAAATCCTCTTTGTATTTGTATAATTTGTCGACATCCGGATAGGTACTGCGAATTTTTTCTACCATGAGTTGAAAGCATAAATTAGGGTAAAACTTTTTTAGTGATAATCCTGCTTTAAGCATATACGAAGCTCCACCGGTTATAAACATTAAAATATTATATTTATGTATGCGAATTTTTTTAAGACTATAAGCAGTTATCCACAATTTTTTGTTCAGTAATTTAATTATTTCTTTAACACGAGGAAAATGACGTAGTTGCCCTCTCGTTGGTAATGGCCATTTAGGAACGCACTTTTTTCCAAAACAAACGAAAATGTTCTCCGTTAGCTAGAGCGGTGCTTCCGTTCCCCACGACGGCTAACAGTAAATTATATTATCGCGTACCAGTCGAGAGTATCGCAGTGTTGCCAAGCCGATAGCGGAGAATTATCATACTAATGTCTTTAAATTATCGTACACGTTATACTTTATACCGTACACAATAAAGTAAGAAACTCAACATTAAATTTATGTAAGGAATTATAAAAAAGGAAAAACAAAACGATTAATTAATCGGGCTGCATCCACATGGATACGTGATACGGACGTACGTATTCATGATCACGTATCCGTTATATATAATTGACCTTCCTAATGGAGTCTCCACAAACCACATACGCGTTTTGCCACATTTAGGTATTCTAACCTCAAAATTTATAAAAATACATCATTAAAGTTATGAATTCGTTAAGTTTGGTGTTAAATATCAGTAATTTGTGTAAAACGTCGAGAAAAGCATTGGGGGACCAGAAAATGACAAAGGAAAAAATATAAGACAAAACGTGCAAAATGCGTTGGTTCAAAATAGTCACGATCTGTTCATGATAGGAAAAAGTTCAAATTGACCAACTTTCGTACGTTGCGACCTTGAATTACTCCGTGATAATCTAGCTGCTTTGCTATTGGCCTGTGGTCGCCACGGATGCGTAATCACGTATCCATGTGAATTCGATCTCAGACTGATATTTCTATTTCTTCAAGTATAATATTTGCCTCTTCTTCGTCTTCGTCCTCTTGAGATACCTGCATTTTATTAGGGTATAAATTCGATGTTTCTACACTTTAAAACTTTCACCTCTCTTTCGTCTTTTATACTCGGGTATACTGGTGCTATACACCGTTTTTTTTTCGCATTACTATCCGATTCCGAACTTGACATTATTAACGTTAATTTTACAGTATCAGACGTGCAAGACACAACGTACTAGAAAGCACTATAACTGAGCATAAATATCTAGGTAGGTTTGTTAGATCATCTCATTAGTCATCACAAGATGGTTTGCGTCGAATCGTAGAACTAAAATTGCATAGTCCGGGAATAACCTATATTGTCGTACTACTCAACGTTTGGCCAAAGTAGTGACATATTTATTATAATAAGACAAATAATCTCTTTGTTCTATTTGAAGCCAGCAAATGTCAAAAATGTACATGGACACTACCAGAGGGCGACAGTGATTTCATGTTTTTTCTTCATTAATGCTGCTCATCCAAATTATTTTACATATTTATTGAAACGTATAATGGACTATTACCTAGCAAAATGTTAAAGAACAATATCAATGCAGTAAGAAGGATATTTTAGTGGCGCCCCCTGGTATTGCCCATACTCATTCTTGATATTTGCGGGCACAATTATTAGAACCAAGAGATTATTTGTCCTATTTTAATGAATATGTCATTGACCAAAGATTAAATATATGAATATATATTTAATCTTTGGTTTCGCTATCAGGAGCACATCTATATTTATTTTCTAATGGGCAAATTATTAAGACATGGTAACAATACTGTGAATACGAGTTAGTTACAAAATTATAGAAAATTCAATATAAATTGCTGTTTATGTGTAAATTATCGTACCTCTGGCAACACTGGAGTGTCGGGATTTTGACTTGCTCGAGCCCCCGTTCAGCCGTGTGCTACTGTGTTGAATCGCATTGCACCAACTGTAATTATCAGTAAAACTGGCCGAGGTCACCTGGTCGACAGAGCCGTCATATGACTCATATGTTTACATCATATAATACTTGAATAAGTACAATAAATGGAAATAAATTTTAACAATAATGTTACATTTTATAAAAATTTGTATAAAACTCACCCTTTTAAGCAGATTTATGAAGTAGTTTGGTTGTCGTCATCACAAATGGGGAAGATCTATAGTATAATAGCACAGGTATGTTTCTACAGCTGACTCCGTCAGCGATGTTCGCTTTGGTTAAAAAATATTTTGTATTTTGAAAATTACCGTTCGCCATCTACGGAGGTAATACAGGCATAAGTAAAAACAATCTGTGAACTCACTTAACGAAGTTGTAGATGCACCATCACAAATTTGTCTTAATTTGCTAAAATCAGGATCTTCTGTAATACTCTGTCACTAACGATATTATTTTTTGCGTCATTTATAGTCTGTAGCTGTGTATTTACGTCGTCCACTATTTGCAGCGATTACACTAACGACAACGAACTATTTTGCAATTTTTCTATTGCGTCGTGTAGTCCTCTATAATTGTTATTAATAGTTTTTAGATCTGTTTCAAGGGAAAGTCTTGAAAGCTTGTCTGGTTTTCCCTAATAGCTGCAGCCTCGTTAGTGTTGAACTGTAGTATCACAGCTTTTATTTGTTGAAAATATTCAGCATAATAAAAAGCCGCTTTCAACCACGTTCCCCAACGGGTAAGAATCGGCTCTGGTGGTTCAGGGATACCAGGACACTGTCTGTGAAATGCTCGATGCCGTTTAGGAGATTTGAGAAATACTTTTTTGTATTTGCTATTAATTCATCTACCCTGGAAAACATTTTCGAATCGTTTCTGCCACAAGATGTAACGCATGCACTTTACACGTAACATGTAAAAACCTACAATTGTCTCTTTGAAGAGAACGGCCTACCACGCGATTGTCGCGGCACCATCAGTCACAAACATCAATACTTGTTAAAGTTCAAATTTTTCGAAGCTCCAACACCACACGGTAATTATTTCGCCAGTACACGCAGTTAGTCTTTTACTAGCTAGTAAAAGTGGAAATGTTGGTTAACGTTCTATAATATTTAAAATAGAATTTTTTACAATCTGTCGTCTCGTCAATACATAACCAGAGCCGTTATTTTTTAATCCACATTTAATCCTATTTACAGTCTTCGAACAGCTGGAATATCTAGAGGATACTACTTGGTAGCACCTGGGGATTGTATTTATTCCAAAACTCGCGAAATGGTTGTTTATCCAGAGTAGCGGAATATTACAGGCTATTAACATTAACAATGAATCAAACATAAACTGAGTTAACATGCCATTTTTTTATTTATGTGCACGGTATTGCAACTTTACAAATTATTTTGCATCCGTCATAGAATAAATCCGGAAATTCACCGATAAATTATTCACTGTGTCCCTACGGTCGTTTTTTACCCTTTGGCGCGTTTGACTTTCTGTATAATTTATAGGTACAACCTCACGCATTAACCTTTCAAATAAGACTGCAGCGTAATTCACTTTTAAATCGGCACGTGTACGCCAGCGTAAGACCGTCTGTACTCCAGCCACCTCGGCCAGCTTTAATTATCACTATCAGTAATGCATGTCACTCTGTAAAAGGGTCGGACTACTCCATTTCACTCAATTTACGGATGCAATATAACTGTTATTTTGCTGTACCAACAAAGAATAAAGCATGAAATAGAACATATTACTATTAGCCTTCTCAAAAGTATTTCTGTTGGAAACCACTGATTAATTCAGATTGGCAAATTAAAAATCATTGATTCATGGTACATTTTTTATGGCTCAAATTTGCATAACAAATGACATTCCAAAGTAATTGCGCTTACATTAATTTTAATGTAAAAAATTTACAGTCTGCAAATTGTTTTATTTGTTTACTTAAATTAGGTTATGAAGGATGCGCGAAGAATATTGCCTTCCGGTTAAAGAAAATCTAATCCGAACGAGTTAAAGACGCACGTGGGTTCAGTGTTAATTATACAGGATGTCCTGATATGTATGTCAGTTATGACAGTTTTTTTTTGGTGGCTAATGCTGGTTAATTATAACAAAAACTATGATATAAATTACTACCTTGTTAAAATGTCTTGTTAATTAACAGTATAAGTTTATAAGCAACTGTAATAACATTTTTGTTTCATTTTTGATTGAAAATCCAAGTAACAGAACTTGTTTATCCAAGTGTGCTGTGAAGTTGTTAGAAAAATAAAAAGAAACAAAAGAAATCTACGTAATGCTGATAATATATGCATTAATTGATGTATGTAATGAACGACTAATGAAGTATTAACGTAAGAACAGTCCAGGATTTTGTTTTTATAATGTTTTGTACTAAATAACTTACTAATTTTACACTGGCACATTACTCATGGATTTGATGGTGTTTTGTTAGTCTTTGTTATATTCTACTTCAGTTTTATCTTAACAATAGAGCTCAAATAGTCTTCATAAAGGCATTTGATAATATCATGTTAATAATAATTACTTTTCCGAGAAATACGTATGGGTGTGCTCAAGGCTCTGTGCTTGGGCCACTTATGTTTTAATGTGCATAAATAATCTTCAATGTATATTCAAAATATCAAACCTATACCAGTATCACTTCCTGTTTTACACTCATAAATTTATTTGAAACATCTTGTATGTTTTTTGAACTCGATGATTTTTTATCTTTTTGACCATAACTCGATGGCATTTGTTTCCAGAATGACACAATAGCTTTAATGTGAGAGGTCAATTTGACGTAATTATGAATAAGCACATAACAAGTAAATGATGAAGCCAAAGAGAATTGAAAACTTACTGCGTTTTGCTTTTGTTGTCCTTGTTTTTAATTTTATTTTGTTCGAAAAACATTTTTTTTTAAATAATAAAAAACATGTTTGTTTTTTATTTAATTTTCAGGGATCTTTTTAATGAAATTTTTAGGCAAATGAGAGTTTATTCGCGGTAATGCTTTATTATGAGAAGAAATCTAATCTCGGTTCACTCATTAAGAAATCTAAAGCAGTTTTCACTACATTTGCCGCTTCCTTTTAGCAATTATTTGAGGTAATTGCAGCGCAGTGATTCACCAGGCATGTATTCACGTATATACGTTACTTTTACTCATGATTAAATTCTTCTGAGAAATTTGAAAAATTCCACACGGAAAATAACAAACTTAACAGCAATCATTAACCATAATTTGTAATTATTTTCATTTGCCTGAAGTTATTTTCTCAATTAAGAGTTAACACTACCTACCCATTGTATTTTTCAACTCGTTGATAATCTTTTGTCTTTACAGTTTTGCAGAAATTGAGTTCAATGTTTTTCAAAAGTAATAGTTGCATTGTTAATTGTTCTTGACTAATCATTATTTCATTATGAATATAAATTTCTCACCTATTTGCCGCGTTTTTACGTTATCTAATTATTATAGGATAGTTTAGGTTAATTATTATCCTATACAATAATTAAACAACAGTCAGCTGGCGAAAGGAGATCCATGCATAAAATTAATATATAATTCTCGTATCAATTTTAAACATTAGAATTATAATTTAATTATTAAAAATACAGTAATGTACAGTTCCTGCTAAACGGGAAAAACTGTTTCGACAGCACGTCATTAAACCCCAGCATGGTGTCTTCTATAAGAACATAGAAATACTGGGTTTATCGACCATGCTAATGCCGGATTTACTGGAATTACTCTTTCTTGATGGTCAGGCTAATCCAAGCCAACATAGTCCTCCTCGACCGTCAAACCATGGTGATGTTTGTTATCGAGTTCTCTGCCCCTACCGAGAAAAGCACCTTGAAAGAGAAGGAAAAGCGAACCAAATATTGCGAGTTCTGGTATGAGCTCCAAGTGCTGTACCAAGGCTACTCGGTTAAGATGGTTGTCCTCGTCAGTGTACTTGGATGAATAAAGCCTACGTTGCTTTCGGAATTGAAGAACATATCGACCTGCCAAAACTCAGCCGAGTGGCTGACAGGTCAGACGCAGAAGACGATTCTGGTATATACAGTCAGCAACCCTGCGGAATGTGGGGAGTAGCTGTAATTAATGCGCTGGCGCTACTCCCGTGAGGTGTCGGAGTCCACAGGAAGACTGGTCGGCATCGGTTCTACAAAAATAATACTGATAATAATAATAAATCAGAAATTAGACAATCCCGAATCCAAAACGGAAACTGTCTAGAAGGAGATTACACGTGGACATACAGCCTTAAAGTATATGAGATGAAATTATCTATACAGGATGTTTCAGTAAAGGATTGATGGCTCAGTTAACATCGCATATATTTAAAATGTTGGTGAACATAGTAATTATTGCAAAAATGATAGTAAATGCTACTGTTTCGAGCAGTCATGGACTTCTTCCATAGAACACCCTGTATATTTATACCTTGCCAGATATTTAAAACAAAGCCGATGTTCATGATACAACAAATGACTTCCAGATGGCGGCATCTTACTTAATTCTATGTCGCCGACATATATCAGCTATATGGAGTCTACATCCATTGCTATTGTACAGGGTGTTCGAAGAAAAGTTTGCTTAATAAACTGATGTCCTAATATCAGTTTTTGAGATATTCAAAGGCAACCAGAAACATACAAAACCTGCCAAAATTTGCTCCGAGGTTGAGAATTCGGGGTAGTTAACAATTTTATTCCCGCTTCCAATAGAATATAAAATGGAGATTTAGCATACTCTTGAATACTCCCTTAAAAGCAAAAGGAAACATCAAAAATCCGACTAATTTTGTACGATGGTAGGAAATGGGTTTGGAAACCCTATATTAGGATCCATTAGGACTAAAAAAAATTGTGATATGACACATTTGTAGATATTGCCACAAAGTTGCGGAAACAATACATAATTCATCAAATTTTTCGTGTGGGAATGTGTGACACCTTTTTCATTTCGTTGTGTGCCCCTTGCCTCATCTGGGGTAAGTTGTGCGAAAAAAAATACGACGCAGATGCGGTCCACTTTGAAAATAAATATTTTCCCTGTTTACTTCCCCACCCCACATACCAACATATAGTTGAACCAGAAACTGCACTTGTAATGTTATACTTTTCAAAAGCTTTCGATACAATGAATCATGATTTGCTATGTGCCATACTGTTGTACACTACATCCGCAAATTTCTTTAAAAATTATTTAAATAACCGTTTTCAAGTAGTTGTAATAGAAGAAGAAAAAAATTTCTGTGTCTGTCCCATTATATCAGGGGTTCCACAAGGTTTTGTTTTGGGACCAATTCTTTTTTAAATATATACCACCGACATTTTTAAACGTGAAAAACTCAAAAGTATTATCCTATGCGGATGTTTTGTCTATTAGATATTGATGCAGTTTCAAACAAATTTAATGCTGATCTGAAATCCATTTCGGACCATTCAAAAAACAACAATTTAAAAATAAAATCAGATACGTTATTCAAATATGTTAATGAAAAAAATGTTACATTGCATTAAAATTATATTAATTTAAGTAGTTTAAACTTTAAAATGAGGAAAAAACTGCCAACATGCCAATATTACGCCAATATTACATTATAGTTTATTTTCATTGTCTAGATAACAACAAAAAATCGTCTTCAACATATTCAAAATAGCTGCTGTAGATTTGTATTCAAGCTGAGAAAATTTGACCAAATTTCACATAAAATAAAAGAGCTTGGTTGGCTTTTAAAATAGAAAATCTATTTAAATATCACTTGTCCTTATTTGTACATAAACTTCTTCATACTTCGGCGGCCTTGTACCTTCGAGACAAAATTAGTTTTAGGTATGATACACACAATATAAATTTAAGATTTCCTGTCAAACTTGCGATTCCCAAATATCGATTAATTCTATATGGGCAGTCGTTTTCATGTAACTCTTTCATGTTGTATATTATTTTATAGTTTATTTCAAGTTAATATGCAACATAAAAAATGTCGGTTTCTTTGAAGGCGGTAAAGGTATCAAAGAAGCCGCTGTTTTTTATGTTGCAAATAAGTTTGAAATAAACTGTACCTACTCACTTAAATCTTTCTCTGTAAACAAATTCCGCAACTGTGCCAAATTGTATTTCTTTGAATTGCAGTGAGTGTTCTGTTACATAAACCCTTTTTTATTTTATAAATTTATTACACTTCATATTTTTAGATTTTCTTTGCTTTTTTTACTTTTCTGCTTTACATTTTATTATATTATTATTGGATGTTAATTGTAAATCATTATTCTGCTTATACGCCATATTCTCTATTTGTATTTAATATTTCTCAATTTCTATGCCATTTTTGTGTATTTTATTGTTTATTTTTATTGAAGATTAAGTTGAATAGCTAAGGCTAGACTGCGCCTGTTTAGGGAAACTAAATGTAATATTTTTTTCTCTGAATAAAGACGTATTTTTTTTTTTTTTTCGGTTTCTCGATGCCGGTCAGTCCTCCCGTGGCCTCCGACGCCTCACGGGAGTCGCGCCGGCGGATCAACTACAGCCACTCCCCACATCCCGCAGGGTTAGTGACTGTAGATACCAGAATCGTGTACCCTAAGCAGACGGAGAGAACCCAGAATGACCGCCTTCTGCATTTGACCTGCCAGCCACTCGGCTGGTTTTTGGCAGGCCGGTATGATCTTCAGTTCCGAGAGCAGCGTAGGCTTTATCCCTCCGAGTACACCTATTATAAGGACGACCATCTTTATCGAGTAGCCTGGGTACGGCACTTGGAGCTCGTACCGGAGATCTCGATATTTAGTCCGTTTCTCCTCCTCCTTCAAGGTGATGTTTTTCTCCGCAGGTGCCGAGAACTCGATGACATACATCACCTTGAGTTGATGGTCGAGGAGGACTATGTCAGGCTTGTTGGCTTGGATTAGCCTGACAGTCGGGAACGAGTAGTTTCAGTAAATCCGGCATTTCTCGTTCTCGACAACGGACTCAATATCTCCGGGGACGTAAGGCAGCACTGGTGTCTGGTCTACTCCGTACGAGTGCCTTAGATGGTAGTATAGCACTCGTAACGCCGCGTTATGCCGGTGGATGTAGGCCGAAATCGCATATATAGGGCATGCAGATAGTAAGTGCATGAGCGATTCCGGCGCCTGATGGCAGGTCCTGCAGTTGATATCAGGAACCTCTACACGCCACACGCGGCTACGGTAGACCAAGGTGTTGATAACACCATCTTGACAGGCCATAATGAATCCCTCGGTCTCCGACTTAAGCCCTGCTGACCTTAGTAAAGCGAAGGTCAGCCTGGTCGATAAACCCAGTGTTTCTATGTTCTTATAGAAGACACCATGCTGGGGTTTATCGACGTGCTGCCGAAACAGTTTCTCCTGTTCGGCAGCTCTAATTCGGGCTTTCAGACGATTTGGCTGAAGTTCGGTGACTGACTCAACATCAGCACCTCGCCGGCCTCCTCGCCTGATGTCAAATGCGAGACCGAGTTCATCTGCGGCTCTTTTTGCTGCCTTGAACAATCCTGCTCCCACTCCTACAGTTTCGTGATGTTTTACGAACCGCAAGACGGGATCTGAGCTCCTGAGTATGTTACATGCCATACTCAGTACTACTCTGCCATGCGTACACTCCAAGCTCAAGAGTCCTCGGCCCCCCCTTTGACGTGGGAGGTACACACGAGGAACGGACGATCTAGGATGAATACTTCTGTGAATATTCATCATCTTGCGGGTATCCCTATCTAATTGGCGCAGCTCATCTACCCTCCACTTTACACTCCGAAGGAGTAGAGCAGAATCGGAACGGCAAGCATATTGGTTGCAGACACCTTGTTCTTCCCCGAAAGTTCGGAAGACCAAATCTTTCGGAGGCGGTGTCTGTACTTGCCGCGGAGAGAGTCTTTTATTTGTGATACATCCTGGATGTGCCTTTGTTGAACACCCAGATATGTATAGGTCTCTCCGGCATCCAGATGTCTTAGGATGCTTCCGTCTGCGAGCTGCGCATTTTCAGGGAATTCCCCGCATCGTCCTCTCTTGAGGTGGACGACTGCACATTTATCCAACCCGAACTCCATACCAATTGCCCGCGTATATTCTTCGACCACCCTAAGAGCATTTTGTAGTTCGCGCTCTCCGGAGGCATAAAGTTTAAGGTCATCCATATAAAATAGATGGGTGACCTTATGCCTCCGGTCGCTGGGTGGCCCACATTGATATCCGCGGGTTTGGCGGAGCCCAACAGACAACGGCAGCAGTGAGATGCAGAAGAGGAGAGGACTCAGGGAGTCACCCTGGAAAACTCCTCTCCTAAATGCCACCTGCTCTGTCGTGACCCGCTGTGCACCTGATGTTATGGTGAAGCGGGTCTTCCAGAGCGGCAGCAGTTGTTCTATGCATCTCACTGGTGGTGCTGGTACTGCAAGACATTCGAGCAAGTACAACAATAGCTCATGTGATGTTGTATCAAATGCCTTGCGGTAATCAATCCAGGCCATCGATAGATTCCGCTTGTATTGCACAGAATCCTGTGTAATACAGCGGTCTATCAGCAGGCGGTCCTTGCAACCTGCCATGCCCTTCTTGGCACCACGCTGTTCGTGTATCTGCTGGAAGACCGGATCAACAGACCTCAGTGTCCTAGCATACAAGATACGTGTAAATATCTTGTAGCAGGAGTTAAGGCAAATGATCGGCCTATAATTCCTCGGGTCGGAAAGATCCCCCTTTTTGGGGATTAGCACAGTACGTCCCTCGACGAACCAGTCCGGAATCTGCTGCCCCTCGTTCAACCATGAGTTGAAAACACGCGCCAGACGGCGGTGAGTGGAAGGAAATTTCTTCCACCACCAGTTGTTAATGCCGTCTGGGCCCGGGGCAGCGAAGTTCTTGGTACCAACAAGTGCTTGTTGGACTTCCTCCGTACTGATTGCCGGGCACACTTCTTCTGGCTCTTCAAGATGTCTGTGGCACAGAGCCTCGAAGTGTGCAATTGATGGAGTGTCGCTATTGAATGGACGCGGCGTTTCGTAGATTCCCTTCCAGAAGGTTTCGACATCTTCTACAGTCGGCGGATTCTCGACGACACGCTGTGGCTCTTGAAAGAGGCGGGAAGGATTCGTACGGAACAAATTGTTTTGTTCCATACTCCTCACCCGCCTCCTCAATGTTTTCTTTATCGCCATGAGTGCTCGGATCCTATCTAGACAGTGCTGCTTGATGGTAAGCATCACTGTCAGATTTAGAGTATGGTGTTGACGTCTTAATCCGGCTGCTATGCGCCGGATTCTGGGAGTAAAAACTCTCCCAGTCGTCTTATATTCCACCACACTCTGGACCCGAGAGGCGTGTTGTCTGGCCGACTGTATTTTGCCCTCGATTTTTTGTACACGCCGCTTGGCTTTCTCGACCCCGTGATTGATTGACCTCTCACGGGGGACGAGTTGCTTCGCGGCGTTGTACACAGCACAGTTGATTTGCCAGATGTCTGCATCTTCCGGAATTTCCTCATCGATGACCGCGTCCATTCTAGCCAGGTCTTGTGGCTTTAGGTTAGCCCTGGTGTTAAGGCTAACTCTCGTCCTTAAGTCAACATCGGCGAACTCTAATGGATGTTCCCCATCAGCTGGTAATTGCCGCGGTGGAACTGCGGCTGGCAGTTCTTCCAGCTGATGGGGTGCCCTTACGTAACCTGTCCTGCGCAAGAAGGATACTTGGTCTCTCAGGTGTTGTTGAGAGAAGGCGCGATGTTCTGGATGCATTTCGCACCAAAGTGCATGCAATCGCGCCATGTATCCCCTTCGCTCAGGTTCGCTACTCTCGTGGCAGGTCAGCAAGTCATCCTTTAGTTCCCTCGTCCACTTAAAGAGTCCATGTACAATAGCATTGTTGTCGTCGTTTGGACCGTCCGGTAAGGCCCCTCCCATCTATCCTTGACCTCCATCCGGCTGAGGTCGATTGTGAGGGGCCCTTCTGAGGTTATAGGTAACCCGAGCAGTAAGAGTACCAGGGTGGTTAGCCTTGGTACCCTCGGCCGACATTAGTCAGGCAGAGTTACCTCTGCCTGTCCAGGGTGCACCAACGTGGAGGTTGCCGACCTTGCACCCCAAAGACGTATTATTATTATTATTATTATTTTTTAAACATGGAGTCTGGAGCCAGTATTTCTGACATTGAAAGAGGTAGCAACCCTGTACGTATTACTTTTCCCAAGGTTCCAGAAAATTTAAAGAACTCGTATGAAAGATGTTTTTTTTTTAAATTTTATTTCACGCCTAAAATGGAAGGAGATACTACAGACCGGTTTTATCATTGGCTTTGTCTCAAATGTTAGACCGCGTAGGTGATGATTTTTTGTAGAGTATATCGTCAATAGCACACCTTAACTGACAGTTTAATTAATGAACCACCCCCGGATTGATTAATGCAGCAATGTAGCATAAATTTAAGGTGTTTCTTTGCAAATTAATATACCAAAAAAATTCCGTTTAGTAATAAGAAAATTATCGCAATCATACAAAATTTGTTGATTTGTTATTTAAATGATTTAATATAGTAGAAATCCGTTAATCACAGCTAGCTGTGTTGCAACTTATCTTGTGACTCAATGAAACTTTTTACTTGGAAACATAATTTTAGTATTGCATGTTTCATTAGGTAGAAGTTGTGAATATTAAAATATGTCAAATTGTTATCGACACTAATTTAACATAATTTTCAAACTGGTTGATTGAAAACTAGAACTACCGTTTACGTAATGTACGTGATAATTATCCAAATAGAAAGTGGTAGAAAAAGTTTTTTCAAGCGCGTTGCACCATTTTCCTCATCTTTGTTATAAAATTATTATTCCTTGTTAGAATATTGTCTTTACACTAACGAAGCACAAAACAGAAAAAAAGATAACGAAGGGCGTGGTAGCCGAGTGGGTAAGCAATTTTATTTGTAATTTGTTTCAGATTAAGATGGGAGAGAACTGTCGATGCCCTAAATGTGGTTCGGACTCTACAATAAACTGTAGGGCCTCGTCTTTTTATTCAGCACAAAATCCTAGGATTTTCTGGGAATTACTTCGGTGACTTGAGAGGCGGTTAGGAAAATATTTTAAGAAAACACTTTTTTAATATTACTTTATACAGGGTACTGACACAGTTTAAGTTGTATTAACTATTAAAGAAACAAGCGTATGATTTGTGTGTATAATCCAAGGAGCAGGTCGAAGGAAATGGATTTAAACAGAAAATAGATCGGAAGCTTTGAAACTTGTTTATTTTGTTGATTTGAACATCCATAATAACCAGGTCTCGGAAATATTTGCCATTTTTCAGAGCCGGCAGTACAGTTGGCAGAAATGTGAAGCAGGACATAGGTGACGCATCACAATAAGCGTAATAAAAGAAATTAACTAGTAACAAAAGCAATAAAGAGTTACAATCTATAACATGTATGCACAACTTACCCTCTTGAACTAGTTTGGTTATCAGTTATCACAAACTGGAGAAGATCTGTAAAAACTTTGCAGCCTCAGGTATGTTTCTATGGTTGTCTCCGTGAGCAATGTTCGTTGTGATGAAAAAATATGCGTATATTTTGAGAACGACCGTTCGACATCTATTGATGTAATACAGGCATACTTAAAATAGTCTTTGAACGCATCTTGAGATGCACCATCAGTACCATCAGAAATTTGTCTTAATCTGGTAAAACCGGTGTATTGCTTTAACACACGTGCGAACTTTTCTCAACGGGCTCATTTTTTTGCGTCATGTATAGAGTAGCAGTCGATTTATTTTGTCCACTATTTGCAGTGTCTCCGCTAACAACAACGCACTGTTTTGTAAGTTTTATATGGCGTCATGTAATTTTGTAAATAGTTTTTAAAACTGTTTCAACGGAAATATCTTCGAATTTTGTCTGGATTCTCTTAATAGCTAAAGCCTTGTCAGGATTAAATTGTAGTATCACAGCTTTTATTTGCTTTGAATATTCAGCATAATCAAAAGCTGCCCTCACCATGTTCCCCAACATGTAAAAATCGGCTATGGTAGTTCGGGAATACCGGGACACTTGCTGTGAAATGCGCGAAGACGTTTAGGAGACTTAAGGAACACTTTTTTTGTACTTGCTATTAATGTATCTACCTCTGGAAAACCTTGTCGAATAGTTTCTGCTACAAGACGTAAAGCATGCACTTTACACGTAACATGTACCCACCTACAACCATTTTCTTGAAGAGAACAGCCTACCAAACGCATTATGGCGGCAGCATCGGTCACAAACTTCAACACTTGACGACTGGTTGACAGATCAAATTTGCGTCTCCAGCACCACTCGGTAATTGTTTTGACAGTACACTCAATTAGTCTTTTGTTAGCCAGTAATAGTGGAAATGTCAATTTAAGAGGGTCCAGTACACATACTACAACATTTATAATAGAATTATTTTTACGATCTGTCGTCTCGTCAACACATAACCACAGCCGTGTATTTTTTAATACTTATTTGATCTTATTTATAATGTCTTCGCGTACAGTTGGTACATAGTTACGCGACTGGGTAACGTTACCTGGGGATTGTATTTATTCCAGAACTCCCGAAATGCACAGTATTTACGTGACGCCTACAATCATATTTATCCCAGCACGTCAGGTCTGTCTCGCACGCCTTACAAATTATTGTAGCACCATTATAGAATAAATTCGAGAATTCACTTATAAATTTATTCACTTTTTCAGCGTATGGCTGTTTTTTACCCTTGTGAACGTCTGACACATTTTATTATTGAATTAATATCAACAACAAAATATAACTAATAAAATTATCAACAATACAACAATATAAAATACAACGCAGAAGAATAAATTAGCGTATAGACACAACACACAACAGTAGACTAGTCTCGCGGCTCGCATCGATTTGTCCGCCTGCCGGTCATTGCCTCACCAGATAACCTGCTGTTGCACCACTGAATAGCCGCACGAGTTGCCAACTCTTGTTATATAAATAAATCATATTTTTTAAAGTCTTTATATATTTAAATTAATTGATACGTATGTATTTATATCCCTGTATTATATGCAACCAGTCGTGCAACCAGAATCTTTGCTGTAAAACGGGTTTGTCCCATATAATTTATAGGTAATTAAGCAAGTGTTCACCTGTTCCCCGCCAGTTTGCCTTGCTTTATGCGATCGCGTAGAATTTACATTCTCTGGTAGAGTTAGTTACTTTCGCGCAACGGTGTCTGATGATTCGATACGCTACACAGTAAAAAATATTAATCATTTTAATACTTCCCAGTGTGTATATAGTCCAAAGTGCTCATTGTTGTATATATTTTTTTACTGCGATGATGGACATGTTGCCTCAAAAAACGAAAATGTTGTATGAATAATAAAGCAAAAACCCTAAGACGGGCTGTAAAGTATTTTACAGCTCGGCAGGCTGTAAAGTGGCACTTTAAGCCCTCAAACCAAATATATAAAGTGACCATTTAAGACCGATTGTGCATAAAAACATTTTATTAACTAAAAACACATTCAAATTTATTTAAATCAAAGTTGTCAAAATCTTGTTGATCCTAAATATTGACAGTAGTTCTGGCAGCACACGTGCTGGTCCACGTGGTACATACAACTGCACCATGATTGGTTAATAGCTAATACCCAGTTGTACGAGTACATCTGACCAAAGCAAGTAGATACCGAGTTTTACATCTGAGTTAGATTTCAACATCTACTTTACCATGCAAATTACAAATTTATACACCTTATTGGCTAAATAGTTGTAAACAATGCATTCTTGTATTTGAGCAACATGAACCCCGTTTTTTAAATTTTTACAAAAACCAAGTTTTGCATTTAGGATGCACATATGTAGAGACCAAATCCCTTAAATTTAACAGCCACGAATGCAGACGAATATTAGTTGTGACCATGTATGCTAATACGATGACAGCCTTCAGTAATTATGAATAATACATTGTATTAAGCAGTATGTTATTTCATTATTCATTTTATACTTTTGCTTTTATTTGTCTTGGTATGTCCTTCTGTAAGCCATATGAGGCAGTGGTAGCAACCGGTCCTGGACTCCGGTCTAGTTTCCATTCCCTGATAATCACCTCACGAATTGTCAATTCTAAAGTTTTATTTACTATGTAGATTAATATATTCGTTAATAAAAAAAAGGAGTTTCAATAGGAGCGCAATATTTAAAGGTTCAATAAAACATGGTTTTCTGTAGCAAAGTATTGAAATATTTATTGACTTATAATGTAGACATTTGGGAGTTATGTTTTGAATAACACATCTGGTAAATGTCGCCACGGCTTTGCTGGCACATGCGTACTCTTTTGGCGAAATTTTGAATAACGGTGTTGCATACATGTGGCGGTATTTCGTTGATATAGCGTCTAATTTCGGTTTCAATGCTTCGATTGTCGCGGGCTTGTTGGCATAAACTTGTGACCTCAGATAACCCCACAGCCAAAAGTCTAAAGGTGTTAAATCACAAGAGCGTGGCGGCCAATTCTGCTCACCAAATCGAGAGATGACACGACCAGGAAAAGACTCGTGCAAGACCGTCAATGTTTCACGGGCGGTATGGCAAGTGGCACCGTCCTGCTGAAACCACATGTCGTCGAGAGCAATATTTTCCAATTGAGGTACAAAAAACTGGGTTATCATAACGTTCGCCATTCACCGTTACTGCATTACATGCCTCATCTTCGAAGAAAAACGGCCCAATGATTCCTCCAGACCACACCAAACTGTGTTGCATACATGTGGCGGTATTTCGTTAATATAACGTCTAATTTTGGCCTTCAATGCTTCGGTGGTCGCGGGCTTGTTGGCATAAACCTGTGACTTCAGATAACCCCACAGCCAAAAGTCTAAAGGTATTAAATCACAAGAGCGTGGCGGCCAATTCTGCTCACCAAATCGAGAGATGACACGACCAGGAAAAAGACTCGTGCAAGACCGTCACTGTTTCACGCGCGGTATGGCAAGTGGCACCGTCCTGCTGAAACCACATGTCGTCGAGAGCAATGTCTTCCAATTGAGGTACAAAAAACTGGGTTATCATAACGTTCGCCATTCACCGTTACTGCATTACTTGCCTCATCTTCGGAGAAAAACGGCCCAATGATTCCTTCAGACCACAACGCACACCAAACTGACGCGTTTTGGATGAATCATTCGTGGATTTTCTGAGCCCCAAATGCGGCAGTTTTGCCTATTAACGAAGCCATCGAGAAGAAAATGGGCCTCTTCACCGAAAATGATTTTGTCCGCAAAATCAGCATTCACTTTTTGTTGTTCAAGGATCCAATTGGTGAACTCTCTTCGTTGTGCATGGTCTGATGGCAGTTTAAAAATTTAGAAACTGCATGTTCGATTTTGTTCGGTTAATTTAATTTGCACTTTACTTCTGTTAGTTTGATTGATACGTGATAATCAACTTTATAATCATTTATCGTTTATTGCTAATATATTTCTGGATTAATCATAAATTGCTGACAAATAATTTATAGGTTATTTATAGGTAATTTATAAATAATTTAGTAGTATCATCATCCTTTTACAAATATTTTATGTTTTTTAATAGTAATATTTCATTAGATCTGTCTATAATTGTTTATTGATCATTAGATCTATTTACAACAATTATGTTGAGAGTCACGTGCCAGCACCTAAGAGGCAATTCTAGGCAAATTATCAAAGTCAATAATCATCTGAATAAACTTATCGATAGGGCTGTCAAAAATGTTCCGTGAGACAGTGGCGTACGCGAAATTAACTAATACGAGATACAATAAACTGTTACAATTTATAACAATGTATGTAAAACTTACCCTCTTAACTAGATTGATGAACTAGCTTGCTTATCACAAACTGGAGAAGATGTGTAGCCTTTTTGCAGCATCAGGTATGTTTCTATGGTTGTCTCCATGAGTGATGTTCGCTTTGGTGAAAATATATTCTTATATTTTGAAAACAACCGTTCGACATCTACTGATGTAATACACGCATACGTAAAATAGTCTTTGAATGCACTTAACGGATCTGGGGCTGCACCATCACATATTTGTCTTAATTTGGTAAAACCGGTGTCTTTATTTAACACACTTGCGAACTTTTCTTTAACGCGCTCATTTATTGCGTCACCTATAGCGTGTAGCAGTAGATTTACTTCGTCCACTATTTGCAATGACTCCGCTAACGACAACGCACTGTTTTCTAATTTTTTTATGCTTTCATGTAATGGTTTATAGTTCTTCGCAATATTTTTTAAAGCTGTTTCAACGGAAATATTTTCGAATTTTGTCTGGCTTTCCTTAATAGCTGCAGCCTTATCTGGATTGAATTGTAGTATCACAGCTTTTATCTGTTGGAAATATTCAGCATAATAAAAAGCTGCCTGCAACCATGTTCCACAACGTGTAAGAATCGGTTGTGGTGGTTCAGGAAGACCGGGACACTTGCTATGAAATACACGGAGACGTTTAGGAGATTTAAGAAACACTTTTTTTGTACTTGTTATTAATGCATCCACCTCTGGAAAACCTTTTCGAATAGTTTCTGCCCCACAAGATGTAAAGCATGCACTTTGCACGTAACAGGTATAAACGCACAACCTTGTTCTTGCAAAGAACGGCCTACCGAACGCATTGTCACGGCGCCATCAGTCACAAACATCAACACTTGACTATTTGGCAGTTCAAATTTTTCTAACGTCTCCAGCACCAACCTGGTAATTGTTTCGCTAGTATACTGACTTAGTCTTTTGCCAGCTAGTAACAGTGGGACTGTCGGTTTAAGAGGGTCCAGTACTCGTACTGTAACATTTAAAATAGAATTTTTTTTACAATCTGTTGTCTCCAACAGATAACCACAGCCGTGTATTTTTTAATTCACATTTCATCTTATTTACCATGTCTACGTGTACAGTTGGTAGATAGTTACATAACGTTGTGCGACTTGGTAACTTCACCAGGGCATTGTATTTATTCCAGAACTCTCGAAATGGTTGTTTGTCGAGTATGTGCAGCGGAACATCACAGGCAATCAGCATTAATGGTAAATCAAACATAAACTGTGTTGTCGAAGGCACGCCAGTTTTTTTTTGTGGTTTACACTATTTACGTGAAGTCCACAATCACGATTATCCCAGCACATCAAATCTTTCTCGCACACTTTACAAATTATTTTAGCACCATCATAGAGTAAATCCGGGAATTCACCTATGAATTTATTCACTTTGTCAGCAAAAGGCCGTTTTCTACCCCTGCGTACGTCAGCCATGCTTTATTATTAAATTAATATCAACAATACAGTACAACAAATAAAATAAAAATACAAAAACAATATGCAATACGCCCAAGTGACAACGTGTACACAACTCGAAAGCTAATAATAGACTGGACTGGAGAAAGAGTTTCGCGGTCAAAGTGAATGCCGGCGACAGTAAATACATCTGTACTCTACGACCATGATACACAGAAACGATTTGCAGCTTTACTTATCGAACCACACTACTAAATCTGCACAAAAGTATTTAAATAACGTAAGTCCTTTTCAAATTATATGAGCACTTAAAAAAAAAAAAGAAAACGAGTATTTTTCTTGAAAATTTTATTCAGCTCCTCAACATTAGGTGTCGCCATCGTGGGGCTGCAGGTTATGACAGTACAAGCAATATTTTACCCTACAAAACCGTTGGTTATGAATTCCAAACATTTCTTGGTATAATAAGACCACAATATACAATATTGTCTAAGTATAATAAAATTACTATAATGACAATGAAATTATGTTGTAATAAACTGATTTGTTTCTTTGCTGAAGGGAATTATAGTAGGGCGATACGAACTGGACAGATTTTGTCAGTTGCTGCTTTGCCGGTATTACAAACGATTGCGTTAGTTAGTTCAGTTTTTGAACCTAAACGTGGTACAATATATATTGCAAATAATATTTGGGTATGGGCGTCTCAATTCAACGCGCGCGGTGTTGCTCTCATTAATGCTCTCTCTCTCGTACGCGCTGGACTAAATAAAGCTCTCTCGCACTCATCAAAATGAATTTTGTGGTATGGCACCACACAATCGGTATGGCTCTTTGCATATCATCTTTTACTTATTTTTCGAAGGTACTGTTCAAATTTCAGCCTTGTCGGAATAAGTGAATTTCACCTCAAAACGGCAACCTTGACCTGGTATGGTAGGTAGTTTCCACCAACCAAGTGGTATGGCAATTTTTGTTTCATTAATAGGATGATACTAGCTATCATTACAGCAAATTTCAGATTTGTCGAAATGAATAAAATTTTCCCTATTTTTAAAAATTCAAGGCTGCTTACCTCACCGACGTCCTTTAGTCATATCGGCCATTCCTTCTTTGATGCGATCTAAAGTAACATTTTTGCATATTTCCAGCCTGGTCGAAATTCGTATGTTGTCGAGGCCACTATAGGGTTTTCGTAAATTCTGTAAAGACATGCAGATTCAATGGCCTGCATGTGTATAAGTTAAAAACATAATAACAAAGATGAAATAATTTGATTGAGAATATTCCCCTGTATTTAAATAAATGCCCTTTCACTTTGATATATACCCAATAAATATTCTGTTTTACTCTACAGATTTTACAAAAAACACTGTAGCTCTTAGACTTATTATTTACCTCACTATGCAGATTTTAGATTAAAGACATCCATATTGCAGATAACTAGAAACGTATATCTTTTGGGACATGCTGTATAGTATTACTTATTATCTAATTTTAAACAGCATTTTTAATGATTTCGTCTTAAATAGATTTAAAAAAAAATATTTACGCTTCTTGGTTTAATCATACATCATTTGCTCTCTTATTTATTATTATAATATTTAAATTAAGTTATGACTCAGTTGAGCATGAAAAAGGGTGTTTAATGAAACGGTTCATCGCAGATTTTGTATATTTTTAAAACACATGTCCGGCCTTAGTCCTGTGAAATGTTAAAAATTTTCTACCTCGTTTGTATAGTCGCCCGAAAAAAAATATGTTTCTAGCAACAGGGTTTATAAACGCTGTACAGGAATTGCAAACCAGACGAGGAAGTTTTGATTAAAAACTGATAAATCAGCCATGAAATCTGATTTTAGTAAATATGCAATTATGCTCTTAAGCGACATAATCCAGTCAAATTGGGGGAACTAAAGGGAAATAACTGATAAAGTTGTGAAACGTGGCAAATACGTTAATTCAGGCGTACTATTAAATATACTAAAAGTCCTGAACTCAATCTGTTGCGCTCGAGCGCCATCTTGGAAAAATGGTTATCCGATATTTCGCTAAGCATTCGCGATATCTGAATTATGATTCATATAAAAAATAAATTTTAAATTCTCTACAAAAAAAAGCAACTAAAGAAATACCTACACATAAAAAACATGGATACAAATAGAGATGTTCCCCGTTTTCTACCTGCGCTCAAATCTGGGTATTAACTCAGGGATTTGGTCTCACACTGTATTAGGCATGGTGGAGGGGGTCGGATGACAGATGTTTCTCTTAAACTGCATTCTTTGCTTGGGAAATTTCTGAAAACCTTAAATTAATCAAAAATTAAAATAAGTTGTATTATTTACTCAAATCGTACAAGTTTGATTACTTTTACCAAAGATTATATATCTTTGCTTTTATTATTAAAAATTCGTGACCCGCTGGCGTACCATCCGCCGATGTATTCTCATCAGCCGGTTAATCAGATGATGAGTCGTTGTTCTCATCAAAATCTCTGTTCAATGAACTGTCCTCTTCTATTTCAATAATCGCATTTGAATTCAGGTAAGAGGTTCCATGGCAATGTCCCCATATAGAGCCTTGCATTTCATTCCTGCTTTTTTGCATCCACAAGATGAAGTGTAATCATTTTTGCAGTTACAGGAGATCATTGTTAATAGAGCTGGAGCAAGGACCTGAAACATATGAAACATAATTCTAATATGGCTGATGGTTAGCGAGATAAAAGCAAAAAACCGAATCGGAGCACCATTTTTGTCCAAGACGGCGGCTCGAGCGCAACAGATTGAGTTCAAGATTTTTAGTATGTTTAATACTACGCCTGAACAAATACTGGGTATACAGTGTGTGGCAATAGTGTTTCCGACTTTGATATGTCGAGTTCTATGATAGCTAGAAACTGATTTAATAAATTATAGTTTAAAAAAACTAAAAAAAAAACACGCTTTAATAGCAAACCGAACTAAAAAGTAAAAAATAATGTTTAAATATTAAGAATTTGTTCAACAGCGATAAAAAGTCCACTAACTCAATATAATTAAATGATTTTTAATAATTTATAATAAGAATGAAGTGATTTTATTGTAAAAAGCGTGGGGTGCTTTTTACTATATTTTTATGATAACTCTACTTTTATTAATAGCTACCAATAAAATATTTATAACAATTGGTATCAAGTACCCCACGCTTTTTACAATAAAATGAATTGAATGGACTTTCAATCGCTGTTGAACAAAATCTTAATATTTAAACATTATGTTTTACTTTTTAGTTCGGTTTGCTATTAAAGCGTGTTTTTTTTTTTAGTTTTTTTTAAACTATAATTTATTTTTTATTTTTTAGTCATGAAACGAAAACAAATGTAATAGTCTTCAAGAGACTCGATTTTTAATTAATATATGTCGCTGCAATCACGAAACGACGTATCTCATATTCCAATTTTAAGAATACGATTTAAATTTTATTTATAAACTTATTGCAAAAAACTTTTAGCGTTATTATTTTCTCTCAAATTGTCATTAAAAGCATACCTTAATTAAAAATTAAATATATAAAAAGTCCAATAAATACCCAAAAATATCACGATATATCCTGGGATTTTAATATTTATCACACTAACATTCAAGAAAATTAAAACCAAATATTGAAATTTTTTGAACTTCCACCCCTACTTTAATACATATTTAGAACTTTATCTTGCCTACATTCAGAATTCCTTATAAATTTTACATACTTGAAAGTACTATCTTTGATAAAAATAAGAATATTTTTCGTCTACGAACCGCATTTACCTTTTGTTTGAATTAGCTTCCTGAGTCTTTACTAAAACCTTATTAATCTAAGAGAATTAAAACTTAATTTCCCTTCGAATTTCATAAAAAACACCCTTTACCAACTTATTTTACTTACACAAAAGGATATTTTTGAAACCATACTCTTTCCTTTTCTTGCAATTTTTATTATATTTTTTAAATATTCCTTCTTCAAAATTCTTAAAAAAATATTAATTTAAAAAAAGAAACACACTAAACAAAAAATAATAAAAGACAAACTTTTAGATAAAAGAAATAAAACTAACAGGCCTATAACGGCACTCACAAACTATCACTTCAACCCCTACAAAGCGCTGAATAGAAGGCAACCACACCACTCCTAAATCCGATCTATTTGGAAGGAACCAGAGCTGGACAATCTCACCCAATAAATTAAAAAGAGACAATTGTAAAAATTAGGAGTGAGCCTAAAAAGGGTCCACAAGGACCCACAAATAACCTAACCTAACCTAAACTTTTCAGAGACAAGAAGCGGAGAACATGAACAAAGGTACGACATTTTAAAAATAACACTAATATTTTATCACTCCTAATTTGTTAGGAGAGAGAAACATCTTTCTAAAATGGAACTATTTTATCGACACATAAATTACAGACAAATTTCCGAACTTATACATTTTTACAACAATTGGCAGGCAACAGAGATACGTCCGTACAGGTTACGGAAATATCAAACAGAGACCTCTACAATGAATTTCAAAAGTCACCACTATATTGAATCACTCATATTTAATATTTTATGAGTTCCGTGGGATGAAAACGCAAGATAGTCAGTATCTCGGTTTTGAGTAGCACTTGTAGCGACATATGTGTCAATAGACCTAAAATTATTTCATTCATGTTCACGTAATCTAATGGTTAAATTTCTGCCAACTTATCATGGATGCGATATTTTGGCGAATGCGCCGACCACACAACTTTGACATCCGCTTAGAAATTTTTTTTTAAGAGAAATGCGTCGATACGCATTCAAATTATTGTATTGTCATCGGTCCTTAATACGTGTGCAAATTTTCAATTTAATCAGACGTCTTGAAGTTGGTGAAAATTACGTTGAAAGATTCCGTTATTTTGGCGAATGCGCCGATAACACAACTTTGACAGCCGCTTAGAGCAAAATTTTTTAAGAGGTGCGTCGATACCCATTCAAATTATTGTATTGTCATCGGTCCTTAATACGTGTGCAAATTTTCAATTTAATCAGACGTCTTGAAGTTGGTGAAAATTACGTTGAAAGATTCCGTTACATAGATAGATACATACAGGTGAAGCTAATAAAAGCGTGTTAAAAACAAATAAACTAGACAAAAAAAGTCTATAATCGGAAATTATTTTCGAATATATAGGATGTGCCAAGACGATTCTACAGGGTCAACTAACATTTTTTTAAATGGATTGCCATGTATATCAAAAAAATGTTTGAAACCTTTGTGGCCTCCTTCCACTTCTGTATTATAATTGACTCTGTCCCAGCCACTTGGATGTAATGATTTTTTTGTTGAAATTATGCCATTTACACGTGTATATGTTAAAAAAAATCACTACAGTTACAATTACCGGTTTTAAGAAAAAATATCACTCAGCCATTTTCCTTCCTAAAAGTATACAGCGTGGCCAAAAATAATTTTTAAATTTACAACTATTTGAACTGAGTTTTCTCAATTTTTTTCAAATGGAACACCCTGTACATTTTTGGACGATGTGATGTAGAATTGAAAAACGAACATTTTTTGTACGTATGACTATTTGTAACCATTTTCGATTTGTTGAACAATAACTGCAAAATTCAGCAATACAAATTAAAAATATATATTTTTTTGTAATTCAAGAGAAGATATTTTAAAAAGTGCTCCACATGTTGCCCATTTTGATTGCCACACATTTCTATTCGTCTTTGGAATGAGGTTTCTACTGTTCATAAAATTGCCGGAGTAATACTTCTAAAAGCATTTATTATCCTTTCCTTCAAATTTTGGATTGTTGTGGGTGTGATGTTTTTATGGGCATCATGTAACACGCTTATTATAATACCTTCTCTTGAATTATTTGAAAAAAAAACCCCTCTATACAGAAGTTTTCTAAAATCGAACACACTCAGAATTTATATAAATTCTTCTGTATCAGATGTAACCCGTTTTATTTTGAACGCTTTGTCAAGGCTGCGTGTATATAAAAATATTTCAACACACAGCAATATATTTTCTCTTTCACGTTACATAATAGGAAGAAATAAATTCAAAACCGTTTCTTAAATATGTTTTTATGTGTATGTTAATGTAGCAATTTCTTTTTATAATATTTAATTTCGCAGTGGTAGTCGAAGTATAGGAACGTTTTTCTGCTATATTGTCGATGACATTTTGTAAACCACTGTTCATTTAAATGTACTATAGCTAATAATAACAAAGTTTTGTTTTTCTTAAAGCCACTGAACAATTTCAGCTTTTCGTCAAGAACTTGTTGCTATTTTTTAACATTTCTCAAGTGGGATTTAACATTACTATTATTGAGTCAGACGGAACAAGCTCCAACATTTGTCCAAAATAATCCTCAAAACATCTGCATTTATAACACTGACATAGTTTTCCACAAAATACCAAAACGTTATATGCTGCACTCGACGCGCGTTTCGCCAACCAAGTTGGCATCATCTGGAGAAGATTAAAACAAACCTTATGCTAAGAAGCTACCCTATACTATACCTAAACTACCGTGACCCACTAACCAATAGAACGGGCTATTTGTGATTGGCCCTCTGTCACTATTCATGCTATTTTTACACTTTGGTGATTTCCAGGCTTTCAAATGCATCCAGCTGTCTAGTATTTGTTACATTCCTAATTAATCTATAATTGCTAATGTCTATTTCATGGTTGTTCTAAAGCACATATTTGAAATGAGCCATATGCTCTTTGTAACTAGTTTGAATTGATTGTCTAGTTTGCCCCACATAGTATTGATTACAGTCCTTACAGCTAATTTCGTAAATCCCCGGCTTTTCGTTTGTTTTGTCTTTTGGATTGCCTAAAAGTTGTAATTTATTTCCCGATGAATGAACCACTGTCATACCTATATCTTTAAAAATCTTACCAATACCACGAGTGAATTAAGGATCCAATGAAATCGATACAAATTTTGGATTTTTTCTTTAATTCTAAAAGGTTGGGGAATTTCGAAGTGTCTCTAAATTTACGTTTCTTAATAATTTTATCAATTAAACTTACAGAATATCCATTACTCGCAGCTATATCCTTAATCAATGACTTTTCTTTTTCAAACCTCTCCTTATTGAAGAGAAGCTTAATAGGCGATGAACTACAAAATTAAAACTCGCAATTTTGCATTGAGCACAACGGTAAGAGTTCTTAGCGATAACTTTTTTTCATTATTTTTAATTACTAATACATCCAAAAATGGTAGTTGCCCAGAGTTTCCAATTTCATATGTGAATGTAACTGGCGCGAAACGACTGTTTAATTTAGAAACAAAGTTGTCAATATCAGTGAGTTTGTATCAAACACTGCCACATCCCACATACCTAAACAAAATCCGGGGAAAATACTCGAATTCGTCTTTTGCTTTTGTTCGAATCTGTTCATGAAGAGACTGGCACTGAATGGCGACAAAGAGTTACCCATTGCTGTTCCTTCATGTTATTCGAAGAAATTATCATTGAATCGAAAGCAAAGTTTAGTAGGTTCTTTTATTATATCTTGACCGAGATTGTTTGATTCGAGTAGAGGTAGTCCAAGGTCTGTGGTGTCGGAACGCTTGGAAACAATGGACAATCGTCAAAGATCAAAATTTCACCTTCTTGCAACTTGTCATTGTATTAATGAAATCATTGGAATTAATCACAGAGAAACTAAGTGGTGCAGTCGATACACTTTCTACCTACTCTGCGAACCATTTTGATAGGTTGTAAGTCGGCGATCGAATTGCTGAAACAATAGGACGAGTCGACTTTCCTGGTTTGTGTATCTTGGACAAGCAGTATTTAAATATTTTTTGTACAAGTTTTTAGGCAGAATTTGGAAGAATAATGTCAGCTAAAAGGCTAGCGGATCATCGTCTTAAAAGTGGTAATAATGTAATATTTTGTTTTGGTATAACAAATTTAAATTTATTGAAAAGTCTAATTCGTATTACTATTAATAATATACTTTAAATTCGTATATGTTCCAATAATCTTAATAAACTTTACCTACACCAATCAATAACCTACTAATCAATCAAATTACAATAAACATTCCTACGAGTATCCATGTATACATATACCTTTTGTTACGAAGTATGCACGTCGCATAATAATTATTATACATACTTCGTTTTCATGTAGTAATTTCAACAACTAACAACAATTCTGCATACGTTTTATTGGTAATTATAATGGATTATAGGTTGTTAGGCAATAACAACATTCTTTTAGAAAACAATATTTCAGTTGCCGGTTTTTAATATTCCTAACGAGTTCAGCATTTATTATATCGTTATAACGACCGACATTCACGAATCGTCAATCCATTCGTCTTTTGGTAGGTTTCTAATCTAAAATTCTTCAATTTCTGTAAAAAGAAATTATGTTTATATGAATTTATTTATGGTTTGGTAAAAATTAAAAAAATTGTTAATATTTCCATCACCTATTTAGCAGTCCAAGGTCCATTTTTAAGGGGGAAAAAGGGGGGGGGGAAAAAAAAGAAGGAAAAAAAAAAAAAAAAAAAAAATTTTTAAAAAAAAAAAAAAAAAGGCGGGGGGGGGAGGGAAAAAAAAAAAAATCCCGCGGGGGGGGGGGGGGGGGGGGGGGGGGGGGTAAAAAGGGGAAAAAAAACCCCCGGGGCCCCCCGGGGGGGGGGGGGGGGGGGGGGGGGGGGGGGGGGGGGGGGGGGGGGGGGGGGGGGGGGGGGGGGGGGGGGGAAAAAAAAGGGGGGGGGGGAAAAAAAAAATTTTTTAAGGGGGGGGGGGGGGGGGGGGAAAAGGGGAAAAAAAAAAAAGAAAAAAAAAAAAAAAAAAAATAAAAAAAAAAAAAAAAAAAACCCGTGGTGGGAAAAAAAAAAAGAAAGGGGAAAAAAAAAAAAATAAAAAAAAAAAAAAAAAAAAAGGTTAAAAAAAAAAAAAAAAAAAAAAGGGGAAAAAAAAAAAAAAAAAAAAAAAAAAAAAAAAAAAAAAAAAAAAAAAATTATGATGGGGGGGGAAGGGGGGGGGGGGGGTTTTTTTTTTTTTTTGGGGGAAACGGGCCCCCCCCCCGTTCTCAAAAAAAAAAATTTTTTTTTCTTTTTTTTTTTGGTTTTAGTTTAAAAATAAAATTTATTTTTTTTTTTTTGGGTGGGGTTGAAAAAAGGGGTTTTTTAGTTTTTTAAAACTATATTTATTTTATCGTTAAATTGTTGGTGTACTGGAATCCAAATCGATTTAACTCAGTAAGCCTATAAAAATGTCATTTTTTAAACAGTACACAGTGTATTTTTTCCAGATTATGTATAGAAAATAGACAATCCTCCACTTCTAGTTTTAAATTTATTCTTTTAAAGGCCGGTATATCCAGCTCCTGGCAAAGTTACCGAATAGATAAATTTAAGAATAAAATTGTTAAGCCAGTACTATAATAGTTACTATTTACCTATTTTTGCAGAACATTTATTCTATATGAGAATATATGTACCTCGCTGTGATCAGTTTTTTTGCAAAAGTAGACGTAATAATTAATATAAATCTATTTGGTAACTAACATCCACTCGAACATATGATGGATATACCGGGCCTATAAATCAAGTTTTTTGGCCTAAGTATCTCCATAAAAAATAATCTGATGGAATTAAATCTGAATAACTAGCAAGCCTATCCAACGATCAGGAAAAACGTCATCAAGATATACGATATACAAATACCGAAATTTAATTATACCGAGCGATTAACAAAGACAAACGATCAGTGGCACCTATGAATTTTCGAACGCACGTTCTATTAGACTATTTATATTGTGATTTTATTGCTACACGGAAAAAATCTAAACTATTTTTAAGACTACTATTCGTAAATTAAGACATTATTGTACTCATATATCCGCAAGAATAGATATTTTTCCATCAAGGAAAACGTTATTCTTAAAAGTCATTATCTTAGTTAAAGGAGACACTCCTTCTTTTAATGATAGCTAATTGTTAACTTTAGAATAATGGTTCTACTTCAGCTAAGAGAAAGTTTCAAACAATATTCAATACTAACTTATACTTAGAAGTTTTCATTTATTCAGTTCAAAAGTAGAGATTATTGCGATCTGTTATCTTAACACTTTATGTAAGAAATGTGTCATTTCGTTCAACAACTGTATTATTTATACAAAACTGATGAATTACTTGAATCAATAAATATTTGATGTTGGCTGAAATCTTTTCTTTCTTGATTTAATATTGCGATCTATTAAATTTACCACTTAATGTAAGGATAAATTTCATTTCGTTCAACAATTGTATTATTCAAATAAAACTTTTTTTCGTTTTCTTTTTTTTGAAACTTACTACCACATGAATAATTCTTCGTTATCTAAAGAATATAGTTAGTTACCAGTATGTTACTGGAAAAATAAACATCTGTGCTTCTAACTTTACTTTAAAAAATTAGTCAGAGGGTGTTTTTTTGAAACGTTAAGGAATTATATTATTATTTTTTTGTCATATTGTCCAAAAAAACACCCTCTGACTAATCTTTTGACGTAAAGTCACAAGCGCAGAGGTTTATTTTTTCCAGTAACATACTGGGTAACTAACTATTTTTTAGATGACAATGACTTATTCATGTGGTAGTAAGTCCCAAAAAAAGGAAAGGAAAAATTTAGAGAATGCCACAAATAACGTTCAGACAATATTTAAATAAAACTGATAAATTATTTGATTAAAATTTGAATTTCTGGGATTGGCTAAGGACTTTTCAGAATTAGAAGAAGTTTTTATGAAGAATGACGTTTTATTAAGAAACCAAAAATAAATTTTAAGTATAAGTCCGTTCGTGAACACACTGTATATGAGACCTCAAATTTTCCACAGGAAGGCACATTATTTCTTTATAAGCTTTTAAGTGTTTTATGAATTTTATTCTCTTTCCTATTTGAAGAATAAGTTCTATAATCTGTTCTGCTGAAATTCCAACGTTAGTTAATTTTCTTGACTAAGATACAATTATTTATGTTATTAAAGTATAAATTATTTAAACAAATCATTGTAGCTAACTATATAATAGAAAAGTATGCTCGAACTTTCAAACAGGTATGGCATAATAAGTTTTGTACATATGAAACCGAAATTTGTAAGCCCATTTGAATATTCACAAAATTTCAGTGCATATATACAAACTGTAAATGGGCAGCTAAAATACATAATAATTAATATGTTAGCATTTTTGGCAAGAACAAAGAACTTTAATCCTATACTGATAATAAATTAATATCAATGACTTCAGAAAGTCATTGATTAATAATGTTATAGGTAGAGCTGTCCGATGTGCCTGGAGTACAGCCACGGTCTTGCGCTGTCGTCACACGTGCCGATTTAGAAGTGATTTACGCTGCAGTTTTATTTGAAAGGTTAATGCGTGAGGTTGTACCTATAAATTATACATAATGTCAAACGCGCCAAAGGGTAAAAAACGACCGTACGCGGACACAGTGAATAAATTTATGCAAAATAATTTGTAAAGTTTGCAATCAAGACTTAATGTGTTGGCACAAAACAGATTGTCGTCGTCATATCAATACCGTGCAACATCAAAATAAAAAAATGGCATGCCTTTGACAACTCAGTTTATGTTTGTAATATTCTGTAATATTCCGCTACACATACTGGATAAACAACCATTTCGGGAGTTTTTGGAATAAATACAATCACCAGGTGAACTTACCAAGTCGTACATCGTTATGTAGATATATTCCAGCCGTTTGTGAAGACATTGTAAATAGGATTAAATGTGGATTAAAAAATACAGGGCTCTGGTTATGTATTGACGAGACGACAGATTGTAAAAAAAATTCTATTTTAAATATTATAGTACGTGTACTGGACCCTCTTAAACCAACATTTCCACGGCTTTTTATTATGCTGAATATTTTCAACAAATAAAAGCTGTGATACTACAGTTCAACCCTAACGAGGCTGCAGCTATTAGGGAAAGCCAGACAAGCTTTCAAGGTGTTTCCCTTGAAACAGATTTAAAAAGTATTAATAACAATTATAGGGGACTACACGACGCAATAGAAAAATTGCAAAATAGTTCGTTGTCGTTAGTGGAATCGCTGCAAATAGTGGACGACGTAAAAACACAGCTACAGGCTATAAATGACGCAAAAAATAATCGCGTTAGTGAAAAATTCGAGAGTGTATTACAGAAAGATCCTGATTTTAGCAAATTAAGACAAATTTGTGATGGTGCATCTACAACTTCGTTAAGTGAGTTCACAGATTGTTTTACTTATTACATCCGTAGATGTCGAACGGTCATTTTCAAAATACAAACATATTTTTTCACCAAAGCGAACATCGCTGACAGAGACAGCTGTAGAAACATACCTGATGCTATTATACTATAGATCTTCCCCACTTTGTGATGACGACAACCAAACTACTTCATAAATCTGTTTAAAAGGGTGAGTTTTATACAAATTTTTATAAAATGTAACATTATTGTTAAATTTTATTTCCATTTAATATACTGTTACGCCACTGGACTGTGTAAACTGGTTAGATAAGACTGGAATTGTATGGTAACGGCCGGGAATATTCTGGACTGCTCTAGATTGTGTGAGTGGATGTATAAATAAGACACACGGTGGGCCGAATCTTAATCTGAATTCGAACGTGAACGAGTAAAGAAGAAATACGAAAGAGACTTATAAGTGTTCAGTTGTGATTATAATTAGGACAGTGATTAATCTATTGTTGTTAATTGTTAATTAGTAAATAAAGTAGTGAGTAAGTGTTACCTGGACTTTCAATCAACGAATCTACGAGTATAGGTGTTTGTGTGGATAGCAAACACGTAACAATACTTATTCAAGTATTATGATATGATGTAAACATATGAGTCATATGACGGCTCTGGCGGCCAGGTGACCTCGGACAGCTCTAGTTATAGGTACACATCTGGGTGCATGAATGGTAAGTAGCCGTATTCCTTTCAAGGGATGTTAGTAGAGCTCATATGCAACTGATTTAATTATAATATGCATAATGCAAAACCTAACAGTTTTTGAGATATTTTATTATTATTATTTTTTTTTTTTAGAAACTTCCCTTGCCCTTATGTGTTTCAAAAAACATGTGTCATCGCTTAAGCGGGGATTTTTCACTCAAAAATAAGACAAATAGTTACTATCAACATGGGTCCATTGCTGTTTCGTACTTAAAATGCAGAATGTTGAAGTTTATTATTATTTCGATTAATTTTGTAAAGAAAATATATACACCACTGACTACATTGGTTTTAGATGGCACAGTTATGTAGACAGTTAATTGCTCTTAATTTTTGTTAGATTTTGGTTTCGTGTAGGAGATAATTACAATTTTTTTTATTAAGGGTACTTAATAGCAATATTTCATTATTTTTTTTTTAAATAGACTTAAAAGACTTTAAAAATTGCCTTTATCTTCTACACGATGCCGATATCTAAAAAAACGTCAAGAGGTGACATTTTTTCGGCGATTAACTTTCTACATAATTGGGCCATTAAAAACTAAAAAAATCAGTGGCGTATATATTTTTTACAGTTAATGCAAAGAAAAATAAAACTTCAGTATCTTAGAAACGAAGCAAAAATGGACCTATGTTGATAGGAATTAGGCATATTTGGCTTATTTTTGAGTGTAGAATCTCCGTTTAAGCGATGACACATGTTTTTGGAAACACCCTGTATCTCTTTAATTTGAAAACAATGGACGCTCTAGCTGTACCTAGTACTTGTATTATTTATGGAAGTAAAATATAGTTTTTAAAACTTCATATAAACCTTATTCATTCGAAAAGTAATAATAAAGTATAGCAGTTTTTAAATAATTTGCACGTTTAATGCATTATCAAGTTTTAAAAATAAATTCCTATGAATGTACGATAGGGTTGAAATTTTTTTCACAAATGTAGTTTTTCAGCTCGTCTTTTTATCTTATTAAAGTATTTAACCTAGTTTTTGTTACATAACTGTAAACTAACGCAGGAAACTGGAATATAAAAAAAGTTTTATTTTTTTATTTAAAAAATAAAATATCTCAAAAACTATTAGATCTCTAAATCAATTGCAAATGAGTTCTACTAACTCACCCTCAAAGGAATAAGCCGATTTACCAGTCACTCTGTATATGTATCGTATAATAAAACGCCACTACAATAGAAATGCAGATCTTGACTATAGATTGTATATAATATATAAGCAAAAATGATCAAAAACGAAAATAACTTGATAAATCTATACACAACCATTAAACTTCAGATGAATACCTTTTCACTTACAATATAGTGACGTTGTGTATTCATTTCTTGTAAAGTATAACGTAATTAAAATAGCTTGTATGCAGTAAAACCAGAATTATTAAACTTACCTTCTAATATTGAAATAAAGGACTCCAATTTCCAACTTGCTAATAGCTCTTCCATCGTAGACTCATTAACTTCTATTTCGCAGTTCATAATATTCATATACTTCTTTTTCAAGTGTAACTTTACAAATATAAATTATTTCATAATAATCAACATCTATGAACAAAGTAGAGCACACAATTTGACTCGTAGTAGGTAAGGTATGTCGTCTTTGTTTGGCAAAGGCATAGCTTTCTTCTACCTCCCACCACTGCGTGATTCACTTGTTCCAATATTAGAACACATTGAGATTAGCAAGTATTCAATCAAGAATAACAGTTATTGGATTAATAGTATGTATAATTCTTCCAGCAAAGTTGTTTGTAGTTTTATTCCAAGAGTAGTATTTTTATGTCAAGAAAAACATTTAAATAAGAATTTACTTCAAGATGTCCTCACGGTTAACAGTACTCGAAAGAACTGTACTATTAAGAGTATATTTAATACATACTTATACTTCGAAGGAATCAAACTTATATTGACTTAAAGTCTTGCGCTAATGAAAATCAAAAATATATCTGTTCTTGGTTTACAATTGGTATATTATTGAAACAATAATGATTTATTATGCCAAGTAATACTATTCTAGTGACAAGTAAAAAAATTCAAGAATAATCGATTAATTTGATATAGAATAGTTTTCTTTCCGTGTATGTCAGGTACTGAAATTTTTTTCCTATTGGGAGGAAAAAAGGTTCTGGACAACCAAGTAAAAGTACGGAAGAAGTGGTTGACAATGTTAGAGGTATTATGGAAAAAGATCCTTCTAAATTTTTGAGGAGGTTGAGCCGACAGACGAATTTGTCTCATGGCATCTGCTAAGCAATCTGGATCCCCCTCCCTTAAAAAAATCATTTGCCAAAAGGCTTCGCTCCGCGAATGAATTTTCAGTGACGGAAGATTTATTCGCCTCGATTACTCACACCAATATTATTCTTTCTGCTCATAAATTTTAAAAACTATGACCGTCTAGTTTTTCGACTCTAAAGCCACAATTTTAAAATTGTCACGTAACAGAGCGTTTTTTATATTTTTTTCAGTGCTTTTGATGACGTGGGACATTTGTGTGTCAAAACTCCTCAAAATTGATTGGCGGTTAATAGTATAATCAGCTTCGGAAAAGTAATATGTCTACACTTCGGAAAAGTAGTATTTCTACACATTAAAATAATGGTAATTTATTCTTATTCGTTGGTTAATGACCGACATTTTATGGCATCCTCTTTTAAACAAATGAAAAAGTGAACAATAGATTTGAAGATATAAACAAAACAATTGAAATAGGTAGTAAAAAACGCAATCCCTCTATAGATAAAAGTACACATATCATAAATATGCGACCCACATGATTTTCAAGTGGTTCTTATACACGTAAAGCATAAAATAAAATAACTTGTGGCTATTTTTGTATCAGTCGAGGACATAACCACGCAGTTTTGCTTTTTTCACGACGAAATTTATACGCCTTAGTTTTAGTTACAATATCGAAAGAGGAATGGCCTGATATTTAAGTTTATCATGTTGTTTTATCTCAGCGTAAAACTAATAATGACAGTGAGGTTATCAAAAATTTAGTAGATGTAATGGCCACAATTGACAATAATTAGAAGAAAAGTATACGTGTGGACGGCGAATAAAGACGATTTTTTTGTGATTTTATTGTTTCTGTGAAGTTCCAGGTTGATTCAAACAATTACGTATCACATTCGAAAGTCATCAAAGCAAATTTCATCCTCTGGTTTAATAAAGACGATGAACACAGACAATGTTATAAGAAGACATATTATTATTATTGTATTGTAACACGTTAAATTTCCTCGTAATCACGTAAGTGGTTTTCCTAATCATGTCGTCTGTTGTGGATATCCATTATTGCAATTGATAAGACTATTTATTTTTTGATACAAGCTACACAGATTAGTCGCAATCGAGTGGTTTAAAATTGAGGTCGTACTCATAATTGTTAACTATTGTGTGTATAATTTGAAATGAAGTTGGTAATCTGTATCATCTTGCAGAGCTGGACAATTTCGTTAGCGGCAGACACTTGCACATATCCCAAATACGCCACATTTCCAGTAAACACGATAGAAGTTTACCAAATGACTCATATAGTGAATACCACTTTAAATGAAGCAACAGTTAAAGTTGATTTAATAAGAAATTTGGTGAAATTACCATCTGGTACCGTTTGTATGTATAATATTGGTACTTGCTATGACCCCAAGAACCGACAAAGGTACGATTGGAACGTCTCCAAGAGTTTTCCGGAGGATGATCTGATGTGCCGAAATCTTATGCATCTCTATACTGATGCAAATGACTTCAATTACACCTATTATATTTCAACTCTAAAGAGTGATCCGTTGGTGCGGTTTCTTGTCGCGGAGAGTGCGGTATCGGTGTTTTCGCTTCAACTGATCAAAGAAGACACATTTTGTGACAGAAGTGTCTGGCGTACTGATCAAGGTGAACTCATTGTTGCTGTTGGCGAGGAAAATTTTATCAACACAACTTATGAATTCGTGGATCCCTTTCTCCAGAAACCTGTTATCACCTCTGGTACTTCCAACGTCAGAAGAAAGGAAGATATTTATTCTGACATGATGATAAAGTGTGAGTTGTACTCTCATATTATGGAATACAAAGAAAAAACAATTGGTACTCAAAAAGAACTCACTCTGGTTAAGAATGCCTTTACCAATATGGAAAATGAAATAAGTAACTACAAAGAAGAAATAAGCAACTACAAAGAAGAAATAAGCGGGCTCAAAGAAAATATTAATAGGTTTCAAAATGATATAGCGTTGAAGAATTATGAGTTTAATAGTCTAAAAGACGAAGTATATGACTTAAAAATTGCACTGCAAAATACGCAAAACCAAATAAATGAATACAAAAAGGAGAATATTCAACTTAAAAAAAAGCTTCAGTAAAGTTGAAAATAAATTACAGTTGGCTAATTCAGAATCTGTTAAGCCAAATAAAGATTTTAGTGAAACAGAAGATTTAGACAAAGAAGTAGAAATAACATTCAGAAATAGCGGTAATACTTTACAAAAAGAAAATATGTTAGATCTTCCTCATATTGTCGATGCTCTGAATAACACCCAGAACTGCTTCATACTGTTTCCATACGACAACTTGTTTTGTGTACTTGCTAGTGTTTTATACGTAGTATTTTCCGTTATTAATACGATTATGAATTGGTTTTCGTTGAGACTGTTGCGTAATAAGAGACAGAAGTGTTTTTTGTTTTATACTTTAACACAAGGACTTACGACTATGTATATTTGTAAAAACCAAAGTTTGACTAAGAATAAAGTTGATAAGTGGCTGCTGGACATAGACTAGCGTCTGGGAAATGAAAATTAAAAGACTTGTTAATATTCAAGGTCCAGAAATAGTAGAGATAGTAAATTAATTTATTTTGTACTGAACTTTAGAATATAAATACATGTGTTTTGTAATTATCGCTTTCTTTTTATCTGGAACTCTTTAAACCTATCATTAATAACTAAAGCCGGCCCATTGTATTGCAATCTATCGTGCGTCGGTGAGGGGCATGGTCTAACCTACAAAGACTTACCTCATATCATGTCCTTTATGGTTGTCAGTGTACATTTGCATCATTAATATATACATGTTTAAAATAAGAAATTTGTAGATTCTCTAGATAAATACAACAAAATACACAATAGGCGAAATATTTTATTATTAATAATTGGATAATGATTGCTAAACATTTTCTATGTTACAAAATAAAATAGCTAGGTATAAAAAAACAAAGGCTTTATTGGTGTTTCAAATTTATTAATTATGTGTTGTTTGACAGTTATAAAATTTCTTTTAATATATTTAAGAGCGTAAAATATTCGTATTTTTTTCTTAATATTTTAAAAAAATTATAGATATAGCGCTTCTACACACATGACGTGGTGAGGAAGTAAAATAGATTAAAATAAACCAAATCGTTGATAAAGTATTAATTTTCTTCGTATAAAAACAAAATATCGAAGCCCTTGGTAATAATTCAATTTATTCCAAATTTAGTTTTGTGTTCTTAATATTCTTACTAATAAATATAGTTTAAAAAAACTAAAAAACACGCTTTTAAAGCACATCAAACTAAAAAGTGAAAAATAATTATTAAAATAAACTGAAAACAATAATGAACGAAAAATACTAGTATTATTGTGAAACAAGCGTGGGTTGCTCGATATACGTTCATTATTGTTTTCAGTTTATATTAATAATTATTTTTCATTTTTTAGTTTGATGTGCTTTAAAAGCGTGTTTTTTAGTTTTTTTAAACTATATTTATTTTTCACTTTGTAGTTTAATGTGCTATGAAAGCGTGTTTTGTAGTTTTTTTAAACTATATTTATATTGCTTATTGATGCTGATATTATAACATATTACGATCCAACAGATATTTCTGAAAAAAAATATATTTTTTTTATTTCAGCCATGGGATTTGAACTCACGCCCGAGGAGTCCGTCGTTTCGCGTCGACTAAGACTTGCCCGCTCGGCCAACGACCGAACTGAGAATCACGGAATATACTTACAATATTAAGCCTCTTGCTCTCACGCAGAGGATACGTGAGGAAAGGACTGGCGATCCTGATCAGGATAATGATATAAACTTATCAAATTATTGTATTGTTACCGGTTCTTCGTAAGTGTACAAAGTTTCAATTAAATCTGTCCGTTTAAAGTGGGTCAAAATCGAGTCCAAAGAGTCAGTTACAAACAAACAAACAAACATATAAGTGAAGCTAATAAAAGCGTGTTAAAAAAAAACCTGTGCATTTTTTTTAACCTCAGAAAACGCATCGGAAAATGCAAAAATATGTTTCGCATACATTTTATTTTATCAAGTTACCCTGTTAATTTAACAGTAATTCAGATTAGTGTAAATGATAAATTTGTATTTTATATTTTGCACAGATAAAGTGACACTTTTCATGATCACGAAAGAAGGAAAATAAATGTTGCAATATTGCAGTGTATTTATTTCTGCAGCTTTTGTTACAACAAATGTGACATGCTTTTTTCTTTGCCGCGTCCATCACACCACATTAAAAAAACAAAAAAAGTATATAAATACGCACTATTAAAAGCACAGTAAAACTAATAAAAGTGTCTATAACCTGGAACTCAGTAAACACACTTAAACAGTGATGGTTTTACCGTAAGTGCATTTGTGCAGTGAACCCCCTTAAAAATTACGATAAAACATATTACGTTTGATTATAATTAATATTTTAATGTTCACCAGATTTCCGTTTACAGCGCGCCTCACAGACCGATTTTATTATATAACCTGAAAGCTAGGCAATCCAACCTACTCGGTCGGTCAATTTGGAAATTGAACAGAGCATTACTGCAAAAAGCCGTGGGTTAGAAATAGACTAGTCGTACGCGATATTTGTGTGCAGTGTACCTCTACGCTGTGTCGTGAATATTGTTAGTTTCTTGCGTTTTACAATCATTCCTCATTTGTTGTCCATACTCCTTGTCGAATATTGTAAATAATGAACATGTGTTCGGTAGAATATATTAACGAAAGTGTAAATAATTTCTAAAATCGTATAGAAAGAAAGAAAAAAAGGACCGCCTCGCTCAGAACTATATACAAATGGATACAAGAATGTACAATAAAATGTAAGAAGTTTAAATGCGTGTTTAATATAGAACAATATAAAAAAAACGTCGTGATTGTGCGGATGTGATAAATTAATCGCTGTTTTTTTTTCCATTTTTTTCGGGAAGCAGCGAGTTGCTTAGCAATTTTACAATTATTTATAGATCGAAACTGATTAAAGTGAAACTATTTTGTTAACATTAATTTGTACTATACCAATGACAAATGTTGAGAGTGAACAGTGTTTTTCAACTCTCAAAATAGTAAAAAATTTTGAGGAATACGGTGGTGCGGGAAAGATTAAATTCATTTTGCATGTTCAGTATGAAAAAAAGTGTTAATTGCCGCTATTCCAGGTTTTAACAATCGTGAGATTGAGATTTTTGCGTATTCCAAACATAACGAATGGATTTCCTGTATAAATAAACGTTAAGTTTATTATTTACTTTATTATTAATTATAGGTATTACTGATTGAACACACAGACAAAAACCCCACCAGTCGCTACTGACTTAGAGACCACCGATTAACCTAGCGACAAGCCGCTCTGAACCTGTTGAAATACGCAGTTCTCGGCACATGTCGTACGTTGTCGTCTACCTTCGCTCGATAGATTGCATTACAACGGGCCAGCATTATTATAATAACATACTAGTCTCTAAATATTCATTAACATTTCTTACACGTTTGCTGTGTGCGCTAGAGTTCTAGTAATGCGTTAACACTCCTGGACACAGTAAATTAATTGTTCTCTTAGTGTAACGTTAAATATGAATATCAGTTGGTTTATCTCTAACAAATGCTCTCAATATAAAAATATCACTTTTAATTTGCACGATGTATATTTTTATTTACTATCTGCGGCGATAAATAGAATAAACAAATGGATTGCAGAATAATTGTTATAAACATTAAATGATTCATTTCCATAAAATATATTATCTAATCTGTATCTGTGCTTAACAATTCATCCAAATTCCCACAAAATCAGTAAACAAGAATTTTCAGCGTATATATACGGCAATCATCATTTAATGTTGGGGGGAGTGATCACCAAGTTAGTTTTTAGAAATTGTAAATCGTTTGTAAAGAAATATTCAGGCAAGGTTTAACGTTGTACATTTGTTTAATATTTGATCATGTTGCAGCTGCAGTTATCTTCGCGTCCTATTTCTCTCCTGTTATATGTATCCTTTCTTATTTATTTATGAGTACTGTTAACTTTTGCCCCATTTTCCCTCTCGTTTTTGCTGTTTCCATTTTTATGATTAAAAGGTAGGTAAGGTGTATAAGTAAACAAGGTGTGACAGTATGGCCCAATTTTCAGATGCTGCAAAATTATCAACATTTTTATCGTCAACATTCATGAATCATAAGTTACACAAAAAATGTTGCCACACGTCCATTTATTTATTTATTTATTTCTTCAAATATTAGTTGGATTAAAAGTAATATGTAAATATTGTGAAAATCGAACTGAACGTTTTCAGCAATTACGGCAAATACATGTATATGTATACAGGGTGGGGCAATAGTGCGTCGGACCTCGATATCTCGAGTTCTACGATAGCTAGAAATTTTTTAAAAAATTGCAAGTAAACTAGATAAAAAAGTCTATAACTGGAAATTATTTTCGAACATATAGGGCGAGCCAAGACGAAATTACAGGACCAAGTGCCTTTTTTTTAAATGGAATGCTATGTATATCAGTACATTTTTTGAAGCCTCTTTCTAGGCTCTATTCATTCCTATATTATTATTGGCCATCTCCCAACCACTTTGATGTAATGAATTTTTTTTGTTGAAATAATGCCATCTGTAGATGGATATTAAAAAAATCACCACAGTCACAATTATGGGTTTTAAGAAAAACTTATGTGAATACCAGTTACGAGACATCTAATTAATATTTTTGAATCATTTTCATTTCCTAAAAATGTACAGGGTGGCCAAAAATTAGTATTCAATTAAGAACTTTTTAAATTGATTTTTTTCAATTTTTTCAAATGGAACACCCTGTATATTTTTCAACGATGTGATGTAAAAATGAAAAACGAACATTTTTTTAAAGTACTTCCCTATGGCTAATTGCAACCATTTTCGTTTTATAAATAAATAAGTGTTTATTTTTCAATTAAGAACTTTTTAAATTGAATTTTCTCAATTTTTTCCAATGAAACACCCTGTATATTTTTCGACGATGTGATGTAGAAATAAAAAATGAACATTTTTTGTAAGTACTTCCTTATGGCTAATTGCAACCATTTTCGTTTTATTGAGCAATAATTACAACATTCAAAAATAAACTTAAAAAAAAGGGGTTTCTTCAAATAACTCAGTAGAAAAAATTACAATAAATGTTCCACATGTTGGCCATTTTGATTGACACACATCTCTATGCGCTTTTGAAATAAGGTTCCCACTGTTCCTAAAACTGCCGGTGTGATAGATCTAAAGGCAGTTATTATTCTTTCCTTCATATTTTGTACTGTTGTTGGTGTGTCTCTATAAACAATTTCCTTCACGTATCCCCATAAAAAGAAATCCATTTTTGTAAGATCTGGGGATCTAGCAGGCCATTTAGTGGGTCCATTTCTTCCAATCCATTGATGAGGGTAGGTATTATTTAAGTGGTCTCTAACTGCATTTAAATAATGTGGTGGAGCACCATCTTGCTGAAACCACATCCTATTTCGAATTCTTCCAGGGAGATTTACCAATAATTGTGGCAAATAGTTTTCCAAAAAACGAAGATAAATAGCTCCAGTCAATGGACCATCAAAGAAATGTGGCTCTATTACATGTTCTCCAATAATTCCTCCCCAAACGTTTATAGACCATCTGTGTTGGTTATCAACTTGCATAAAAAAGTGAGGATTTTCCAAAGCATAATAGTGGAAATTGTGCCTATTAACAAATCCATTTTTATGAAAAGTTGCCTCATCAGTGAATAAAACATTATTGAAGAAGTTGACATCAACTTGCATTTTACCTCTGGCCCAATTACAAAATGGTAGGCGCTTTTGAAAATCGTCATCAGATAATTCCTGGTGCATTTGAATATGATATGCATGCAACTTATTTGTTTTTAAAATTCGACCCGCAGACCGTCTACCTACTAATGAGGTCACTTCTCTTTGACTAACATGGGGATTCTCAACCGTTGCCAGCACCACAGAAAACTCATTTTCTTCGTTCACAACACGTTTTATTCTTTCACTTTTTTTATATTCGACATTTCCAGTTTCCAGAAATCTATCGAGAAGGTTTTGGAAGCTGCTAACATCAGGAAGCCTTCTTTCAGGATAACGTTGGTGATAAATTCTATTGGCAAGTAAACAATTTCTGTCTGACTCGCCCAAAACAAAAGTCATGTCTACAAGTTCCGCTTTATTAAAATTCATATTGTAAAATTCCAAATATTTTAAATTCAATACAAATTGTAACTAACGACCGATAAGTGTATTTATCACACTTTGTACACGACAATTTATACCAAACTGAGGTTTTATTGCTTGTCGAATAACGAAAACAGCAAAAAAATGTACAAAAAAACATTACAGTGAAGGATTGGTTAAATACTATTTACTCATTTCAATAGAAATGGTCCCACGAAATGGCCTCATTTCAAAATTGCATAAAGACGTATGTCAATCAAAATGGGCAACACGTCTGAGGGAACCTCTTTTTTTAAGTTTATTCTTGAATTTGACACTTATTTATTTATAAAACGAAAATGGTTGCAATTAACCATAGGGAAGTACTTACAAAAAATGTTCGTTTTTCATTTCTACATCACATCGTCGAAAAATATACAGGGTGTTTCATTTGAAAAAAATTGAGAAAATTCAATTTAAAAAGTTCTTAATTGAAAAATAAACACTTATTTGTTTATAAAACGAAAATGATTGCAATTAGCCATAGGGAAGTACTTACAAAAAAATGTTCGTTTTTCATTTTTACATCACATCGTTGAAAAATATACAGGGTTGTTCCATTTGAAAAAAATTGAGAAAATTCAATTTAAAAAATTCTTAATTGAATACTAATTTTTGGCCACCCTCTACATTTTTAGGAAATGAAAATGATTCTAAAACATTAATTAGATGTCTCGTAACTGGTATTCACATAAGTTTTTCTTAAGACCCATAATTGCGACTGTGGTGATTTTTTTTAATATCCATCTGCAGATGGCATTATTTCAACAAAAAAATTCATTACATCAAAGTGGTTGGGAGATGGCCAATAATAATATAGGAATGAATAGAGCCTAGAAAGAGGCTTCAAAAAATGTACTGATATACATAGCATTCCATTTAAAAAAAAGGCACTTGGTCCTGTAATTTCGTCTTGGCTCGCCCTGTATGTTCGAAAATAATTTCCAGTTATAGACTTTTTTATCTAGTTTACTTACAATTTTTTTAAAAATTTCTAGCTATTGTAGAACTCGAGATATTGAGGTCCGACGCACTATTGCCCCACCCTGTATAGGTTATTGAATAATTATTGACGAATGAAATCGATTGTTACTTAGATATAACATTATGATGTTACTATATTGTCCACCCCTATTATGAATGTTTTAAATGCACACTGTAACTGTTTAACTTGTTCTTGATTATAATGTATCGCATTATTTTTTGTTTAATAACTTCAACATACAACCCTGTTACGAACGACGAAATCCTGTCTGCAAAAAGTATTCGCAGTCGGCAACGCCCGAGGGCAAATGTGACTAGTTTTACATGTGAACTGACTGTAACTAATTGTTTTTGTTGTTTCAGGATCAATATGATAACCTGTCTCTGCACACATTAAAAGGAATAGATTTTCTAGAAAGATATGGACACTTCGTACGAGACCGAGCTACCATAGAATACGAATACGCTTCAAAATTAAGGTAATTGTTTCTTTAAGACTGGTTTTATTATTTAGATAACTTTGTTACAAAACAATTTATCTAAAAATTAAGTCAAGGTCATTATTTCGTTATGTTATATAAGTACATGATTTAAAAACATGACGGTGTCACTTAATGGATTTATTATTATTATTATTACTAATATATTCATAGTGTCATTGTCACGTCATGGCTGAGATATTAATTGAAATTACTCTCACTTTATTAAACTTCATTCATCAAATTTTATTAGTTTAATATACGAGGATTATTCGTTATATACTCGATTTGATTTTTTTTGGAAGTTATACAGGGATATTTTGTTAATTAATCACAGAGTAAGGCTACAAAACCAAAATATCTGCTTCAGAAAATTCACTTCCTGTTTCGTTCCAAACATCCCTTAGATGTCAAATTACAGAAACTATTGGAACACCATCTCGGCTGCTATTGCATTGATTTCTTCACTAATTCGATCTTTTTTAACTTGATTGATAAGATGATGCTGATCCCATAACCACGATTTTAACAAATTTTAAAATCACACTGATCCAAAGGTGCACACAAAAACAAATGGAACTTCATTCCGTGCTAACCAATGGCTTACCAATCTTGGCGGGCACAAGCTTGTTATTACCCTTATTTTTGAATAAAATACGCCTTGGAGGATAATTATCTGCCTATTTTGTTTCCGAAATGCTCACCGTGTAATTTATTTCGAAAAGACGGCGTACTATAGCGCTGATGTTGCTATTTGAATCCTCCCTCTGCAATATTTAAGCAAGACCGTTTAATTAAAAAAAACTGACAATATGTTTTTGTTGTTCAATCGTTAAAATATTGATGCAACTGTATGTTTAACATTTTTATTATAATAAAATAAAAAAGTATTTCTTCTAACACGATTCTTGATTGTTGGTTGCAGAGGAATTTAAATGTCCTGGCGATCCAGTTAGTCACTGTTAATATCAGGTTGCATTGTATTATTGAAAAAATTTAAATATGCCGCGGGAGATTCTTCAGTAAGTTAACACAGTTACCTCGACACACTTTGTTGATATTTTCTTGTTAAAAGTGTAACGGGAATCGACGTTTATATCAGTAGTTATAGTAACATTAGCAAAAACTGAACCACATTTATTATTTCATTTTCACACCGCAGTTATGGTAGTAATCCGTGAAACTGCCAGCGTTATGTGATTAGGATGACGAATTGATTACTGTATTAAATAATAATAATGCGGGGCGTTACCAATTCGTTTATTCTGTGTAATTTGATAATTTTGATAAATTTATTAGTTTTTTCTTTTTGTTTGTGTTCTTACAATCCGTTGTAAACATATATCTGCTCGGAACATATATTTCTTTTATAACGTACACTGTATAGTATTTAGTAACGATATAAAAAGTGAGTTTCCACAAGGCTCTGTTCTTGGGCCGGTTTTGGTTCTTACCATAGTGATCTTCAGTTCTCAACTCTAAAAGTGTATTTTGAATTCGATGTATCTTGCCAATGTATATTATATAAACTATTATGATATACAACTTAAGATGTTAAAATCTAATATTGCAAACATCCTGAATATACTCTTAAAAATTTAGATATGTAGTTGTCAGATTATTTTCGTGTGCAAATAGCAATCGAGTCTTTATGAATCGCTTATATTAGTTAAAAATGACAGAATATGATTAACAGTAATACTACATAGATCTGTAGCCGAGAGGCAAAACTTTTCTTCCATCTAAGCGGACAATACCTCTTATAAATATCCCAAAAGGAATATTGTATGGGAGGGGCTACACTTTTGAAGACAACACCCAATATTCACGTACGCTGGAATTTATTTTAGCGTCTGACAAAACCTTAGTTCTTCGCCCAGGAATTGAACCCAAGACCCCGGGATAAGAGACAAGTACTCTTACTACGGAGTCACAATTATTGGTATTGCTAGCCGAACAGCAGATTTCGAAACTATATGTCATTTTTAATTTCCTATACACATTATCCTGTTGTGGAACAGAGCCCCCCCTCCAACATTTATTTCACTTTAACAACACTATCAAAATCAATTCGTTTCAGTAATTTCACTTTCTTTTATTATTCTCGTGTAGATTGAATCAGATGAACATAATGTCTTAACACAGTAATATTTTTAACACATTGGGTGTAATTGCAATGTATTAAAATACAGAAACAGTTGTTAAAGATAGTAATTGTTTATTTCCCTTGTTTATATAAATATTGCCTAGTTTGTTTAATTTAAATCATTATTTAACTTCCCTGTTACTACGTAAGTACTGAAGTCGCCAATTTTTATGGCTAATTTGTAGCATCCACAATAAAATACAATTTGCCATCTTTATCTTCTTAAGGAGCTGTCAAACCAAGCGAAACGGCAGGATCCCGGAGCGGTAAGCGGGATGTATTTATAAAGGGCGTTTCAATAAGATCGCGATATTTCAAGGTTCAATAAAACATGGTTTTCTGTAGCAAAGTATTGAAATATTTATTTGGTTATAATGTAGATATTTGGGAGTTATGTATGGAACAACACATCTGGCTTTGCTGGCACATGCGTAATCTTTTGGTGAAATTTTGAATAACGTGTTGCATATATGTGGCAGTATTTCGGTGATATAACGTCTAATTTCGGCCCTCAATGCTTCGGTGGTCGTGGGCTTGTTGGCATAAACCTGTGACTTCAGATAACCCCACAGCGCCAAAACTCCAAAGGTGTTAAATCGCAAGAGCGTGGCGACCAATTCTGGTCACCAAACCAAGAGATGACCAGGAAAAGGCTCGTGCAAGACCGTCAATGTTTCACGGGCGGTATGGTAAGTGGCACCGTCCTGCTGAACCCACATGTCGTCGAGAGCAATATCTTGCAATTGAGGCACAAAAAACCGGGTTATCATAGCACGATAACGTTCGCCATTCACCGTTAGTGCATTACTTGTCTCGTCTTCGAAGAAAAACGGCCCAATGATTCCTCCAGACCACAATGCACACCAAACAGTGACACGGTTTGGATGCATTGCTTTCTCATGAATCATTCGTGGATTTTCTGAGCTCCAAATGCGGCAGTTTTAAGACATCGAGGTGAAAATGGACCTCATCAGATTTTGTCCGCAAAATCGGCATTCGCTTCTTGTTCAAGGATCCCAATTGGTGAACTCTCTTCGTTGTTCATTGTCTGTTGGCAGAAGTTGTTGAGGCAATTGGATTTTGTAGGCATGAAGATGCAAATCTTTAGTGAGAATACGCTAAAGAGTGACTGTTGTAAAGTCCAATTCTTGTTCACGATGACGAATCGACGTCCCTGGACTCTCGGCCACGCTTTCGAGAACTGGCGTGATGTTTTGTTCTGAACGACCTCTACGAGCTCGTGTCGCGTGTTTCACATCACTAATCGAACCAGTACTTTCGAATTTTTCGATTATTCTTTTCACAGTATTGATGAACATTTTTCGACCGAAAATTGGACGCACTTTACGAATCGTGGCAATCAAACTTTCACCATTTTGATAATAATGTTTAACAATCAGGACGCGTTGTCGTGTAATGCTCCATGTTTACTAACTCCCATCTGTCTTCTATCGACCTGGCATTTCATAATCTTGTGACATCACGACGGCCAAACTGGCGCGCAATTCAAATCCTGCGTTCTTATTGAAACACTTTTATATTTTAATTTAAAAATAATTTTTTAAACGTTTTTGTGCACATATTGTGGTTCTTTACAGCAAGTAATTTTCAGGTTTTTGCAAGTATCTTAAAATCATTTACGAGATTTTTTCCCATCTTACACAAATGATACAGAAAAAATGTCTTAAATATAGTATCACTAATGTTGAGTATCTCAGTTCAGTTGATTAATTAATAATGTTAAACAGTGACATGTCATTCGCTTGGCATTGCTTGTAACTTTTCATACATAGATACAGGGTGTGTCACGACGAAATTCCATTAGACTTATATGGAAAAGTGATTTAATTAGAGATTTAAAAATTCGGAACTTTGCGTTTTTGGGCGTGATCTCTTCACTGGAATTATTATACTTCCTTGGTGCCTAACTTCCTTATTTTTAATAGAACCCTTACACTTCTGTTATTACGGATTTTGGTTTTCCTAAAATGTGGTCAATATCTTTTTTTCCAAAACAAACTTATTCGAACATTTCTATAAAAATATGTTTTCTGAAAGTTTAAGGGTAAAACATAACTTTCCGGTTGTGTTAAAAATTTGTTTATTACGATGCCCCTTGTCCATTTGTTATTTTTAATGGCCTGTTTATTTTTTACCTCGGACAAAAATCTCCCTTTGGACACCATCTTGAAGTTAACATCCTTTTAAATAATTTATGTATTTGCCCGTACTGACGCCACATATTATCAGTTTACGCATAGAGAAAAGTTGTTACTGCATAACGAACTTCCTCTTGCATAGTTTTGTATACCGTTTTATCAACGCTTCGATGGTTTTTGTTTTTAGGACTACCTGGAAATATGTTTTCACATGAAGATAAATTGAGAAATTCCACAGCCAATAATTCTTTCAGTAGGGGAATCAGGGTAATAAGTAGAGATCGGGAGGTAGCGATATGTGACGTCAGTGGTGATGTATCATCCCGCAAATACGTTTATGCATATACGACACAACATCTTACCTTGTAGTTATTTTGGCCAGTTCGGTAAAGTTAATACATAGAGGGCTGAGAATTTTGGTGAATATAATAACACGTATTTTTAATTAGCGATCACAAGAGTAAAAGTGTATTGTCTATAGTTACTTATTTGTGGCATCCTATAATGTTTCGTCTCATCAACTTTGGGTATTAAGCCACTGTCCTATAAATTATTTAAAAAAAATTGTTAAATAAACCTCTGTGTCAAAAGTCTATGGAAATATATAAACAGAAAACTGTCTTGGTTGACATCATTAAAAAAGACAATCTTTTATCAAAGAATTAATCATCTAATTTTAAGAAAGGAATCAGAGTATTCCGAAAGGTGGATTTAGAATCATCTAAAATAGTTGGCATGTAAATTTCATTTTCAGGTTAATATTTTTGTGTGACACATTTTTGGATAGGCAAAAACATTTTCTTTCAAAAACACCTCTTGACATCCTTTTGGCGCAGAGGTTTATTTAACAAATTTTTTAAAATAAATTCTAGGACAGCGGCTTAATACTCAAAGAAGATGAGAACTAAAAGTATATTACTACTCTTAATGCTCCCACTAAAACATTTGCCACCTTTCAACCGCAAGCATTTACTTAGGATCTTGGACAAAGAAATCATCTACCAAAATCTGGTTTTTTTAGAATCTTTAACATTTGTATAAGTGTACCTAAATTGGTTTGTTTTGGAAAGGTGCAAGTTAGCTGCGAAAGATACCAAAAATAAATTCGCATACAAGAAAAAAACGCTATCTAATATAATTTGTACATTATATAATATGTATATTATATAGTATATATATTATATAATCTGTATGTTATATGCAGGGTGTCTCACCAGGAACTGCATCGATCGATATAGGGAAAAGTACACACCAGAAAATTTTGAAAATTTAGGGAGCTACTAACGGCATTGTGGCCAATCCAACTAAAATAATTACAAGCATCTGGCACTTCCGGTTATACCGGAAGTCGATACCAACTTGCTTATTATAAATGGAACACCCTATGCCCTATATATTTTAGTGTTTTCGAAAAGAGCACAAGATTCTGAGTCAAGAACATGTAGGATACCCTATGCCAAAAACCCAGTCGTTTCAGAGATATTTGACATTAAAAAAAATTGACAGATGTAATGGTTTACAATAACCTTTATAACTATTTTCGTGTAAAAGATACTTATTTGATTTTTGGCATGCAGAAAGACCATAAGGTGAGCTACGCTTTACATTTTAAAGAAATTCAATAATAGTATACCAAGTGTTCCATTTTTGACGTTACATGTTGTAAACTTCATACCGCGAGAACTGGCTTAAGTCAAATGGAACACTCTGTATTTTTTTACATCAAGTTATGTATAATTAAATTTCTTTTTTCTGATATAAGCATTGTGGGGGTTTAAGTTACAACTTTTTGAAATATTTGCGATTTTCTTGGAAATTCAAGAATTATTAGTAAAAATTTTATCAAATTAGCCATGTTTAGAAACAACCAGTAATGTCAGTCATTCTCTTATGTCAAAAAATGCCACCGCGTTTTAATTTCACCCCCGAAGACTTCTTGAATTTGTTTATTATTTATGGAGAATGTGATAAAGTAATATCAAGAATTTGTAGTACATTTGCTACTCGATATCCACAAAAACAGAAACAGTCACCACTGTAAAACGCATACTGGATAATTTTAAAACTATGGCTCTGTCAAAGCAAGAATTCAAAAGCGGAAGCCACGAAAACGTAGAAATAACAATTCTGGAATATTTTCGTGCATTTCCAATGATGTCATGAAGACAAGCTGCTCTGGAATGGATATACCTACAACAGTTAAATATTCATTGATGATCAGTATTATTGTTTTTTGAACGAATTTCCACTTGAAATTTTTAGATAGGAATCTTTAAATAGTTTTAGAACAAGTGTGAGCTATTATTAAATCTCATTTAAGTAAGTTCTATATTATTTTGCCATAAGCTATTTTTGAAATGCTATTACAAATTTTAAAACATGTTAAGCGTTCGTGAGTACCGCAGGGGGTATCGCCACGTGTGGAAAAAAATAACCTTTACTATTATGACCCCGTGTTAATAGCAGTGTTCATGGCCATTAAAATGTAAGGCAATTGATATTTGTTAACAATTTTTTGTTTATGTTCGTAAAGGAAATCAGAGAATTATGAATGAAATGAAATGAAATATCGCCTTAGGTACTATAGGTACCATGTTTGATTCTTCGTGAGTACATCTAATTGCGTAATAGAAAACAAAAATCTATTAGAATCATACTGTTTTCCAACCCAGTAAACTTGATCAAAATGAAAAAAAAGTTCATTTACCCCTTATTGGAACAACAGTGTGAATTACATTTAAATAATTTTCTCACAATTAGTACAAAAAAAAGAACACTTATTGAAATCGTGTATATCTTATTGACTAATAGTATACTACAATTTTTTAAATAGATAACGTATGTAGTATCCAGATGATAATCAATCCATTTATAAGCTTCATTGTTAGTTATTTTTCACATTCTTCTCAGCAAAGAAAAAAATTAATTATACGAAGCAATTACCAGGTTCTTTGTATTCGCACGAATTGTTTGAATAATATTCTTTAACAATAGTGTCTAGTCGAGATAAAGCATAAATGGAACGCTTTCCATTTCTGTTCTGTTCAACGTCAGACTGATGTGGCTATAGGTTTGTTCCAGCAGCAGTCAGAAACGATTACAAATTGTCCTTGACATGACACTTAATTCTTATTTTGAAAAATATATGTCATTTTAGTATATAGATTTTTTAATTCCTGGACAAACGAAACTTAAAGTTTGGTTTGATCTATGCATTAACTTTAGTAAATAGTTTTTATAATCTTTAAAGTTTGCTGTCGTCCTTGTAGATACATTGCCTTTGAAACTTCACGCAACCTTGAATAAATTGTATCAAGGGCGACAAACTGTTTTTAAAAAGTTTATTTTGTTTCTCACTTGATTAAGTTGATTGCTATTCGAGATCCCCTTGTTATTATGCCTCAACACAATTTGAGATAATTGATACGACAAAATATAAATTACTTATATTAAATGCAGAATGAAAACAAACAATTTTTTTAATGAAGGTCCTTACAAGTTGATAAAGAATATAAAAAACATCCTGTAGGAATCTTGGCGAGTAGTAATAGTTGGCCGTAGATAAACAAGCGTTAAAAAAACGACGTCAAGTTGTGTTATTTATAAAGCTTGAACGTTAGAATTTAATTTATATCGCAGGTGGCAGGATTAGCGTAGGGGATACGGCACGAGTCCACACCACAGGTGTTAGTTGTTTGATGACCGTCGATGCGTGTTGGTGATATACCTATTGTAAAATATAACGCCGGCTGGAAGCTTTGCTATTTGTGAATTAAATCCATAGATTTCTTAAACGTTTTCCTGAATTACGTTACGATGGAGCAGTAGTAAAGTGCATTCCCAAGTAGCACAAATTGATTTTTAAAAGCACTGAAAATATCTACTCCACCTTATAAAGCTTAATGCTGTATAATTAAGGGTTAACAACAATATATCAGTATTAAAGAAATATCTATATTCTTAAGTGGCAATATAGCAACATCCCTGTTTCATTTTACCATCTTTTATAAACCATATTACAGAGCTGTTAAGAAGTTGCTGTATAAGGACTACAAGTAAGTTTTTATGCAGTAAAGGATTGCTTTAAATGTGAGGTACGGTTTGCAATTATAAAATAACCGTATTATAGTGTCTGTAGCAACTCCAATGTAGTAACTTTATAGTTGTTATATTGCAGAGATATATCTGAAATGAAAAAAGTATATAAATGCTTAAAAAGCAAGAAATTTTTGTTGTAAAAGAAAATTACTGAGTTATGGTTTTCAATATATCTTTAAAAAATACTTTTTTACACTATTACGGCTGTGTTATAGTTGCCTGTTTTCATTTTATACACACACAGCTGATATTATATGTTTTCTGCAGGGATAGCGATGTAAAAATTGTTATAGCGAATTATTAGGAAACAGAATGAGGATTTTTTGCTTACAAATTAGTAAATTTGTCGTCCGTAGAAAACAAAACTTGTCATGCGAAGAAAACTTTTCTGTTGAAACATGCTATGTTACTTCGAAATAATAGACGGCCCACCAAAATTTCTTGAATTTGATATTATTAAAAATTATTTTAAAAAAATATATATTTTTATATTTTATAAAATTATGATAAAATAATGCAGCCATGTATTCTAAACACCCCATAAGGGACTGTTGTAAATATTTAACAAAATTTTCCTTTTCAAGTGATAAAAGGTTAATTACACCTCGAAATGATAACAATGGCCGCCTCGTTACATTTACTTTTAGAAAATATAATATGGCTACTTGAAAGAATCCGAAGAAGGTCACTACAGAAGCAGTTATAATCCTTAAAACAGCACTTTGGCTGTATATAAGTGCTACATACTTTATAAGAGATATTTTTTCGAAGAAGCTCACTTATAAAACAATTATAAACAAATAAAAAGAGTACTCTGGTCTTTGGCTGTGTAGAAGTGACATTAATAGCATTTCGGGACGATGTATAAGATATTTTAATCAAACCTTCGTAGAGCAATTTCGCATTCAGTGACGTATCAATAAAATCCTTAGTCAGGTGAAATTGATTGTTAAAAATCCACATTTTTTGTGATAATTCAATTCATGATGACATAATCTTGGTCTAGAGGGATATATCATATTGGAACTTTATATTATGGCAACTTATAGAACCAATTGGTTATATTGAAGCATTAAATTGCTTATAAAGCAATTGGGTGAAATAAGATTGATGTAAATGTAGATTAAAAGCTTCATTTTTATTTCAAAATAAATAAATTTATTTACTCGTAATAATTGAGCCGTTACTTGTACACAACATTCCATTGGTCTACGCTTCAAATGACTGAACATAGAACTGTTCATGTAGATATACATAAAACAAATAAAGATTGCGAAAAAAAATCCAGTTTAATATTAGCAAGATTAAGTTACAAGAAATTACACAATTTCCTACAATTCGTTGGAACTCCTCGAGATTTGACACAGTTAAAATAGTATCTGTTTCCACAATTAATTTTTTATTATCTGCATATTAGATATAATTTTGTCGTGAACTACATAACCATTATCTAATATATGTGGCCATTAAATCTTCCAATTAGAATAATGTGATATAACAGATACTCAGTATGTACCATGTACCAGTCATTGTTACCGTAACGCCATAATAAGGCAGCTTACGTTGTCCAGTTCCTACGTAGGCGCTAAAGGCCGCTGATCTTTTTAAAATCCGGCATATCTGGTTTGTGCGAAACATTCTGCAACATTTTTCACGAATGCATTACCATAATTAATTTAACAATATATGTACAGTACAAAATGTAACGCATATGTGTACCACACACTTCAATGTTTCGTAATGGTGTTTATTTAACCGGATTTGTTAACAGCCAGTGGTTAATAAAGATTTGTTAATTAGTGTTTTTTTATTATTAATGTTTAAATATTACTGCTAAGCTTGTAATGTTATAATAGGGCTTTGAGTAAATTTCGTTGCTTAATAAGCTCCATTATTTTTTAACAGATATGTCTAATCTTGATTGCAGCACACTGTTGACAGGTAGTGTTTGTTGTACAGAGAATTTCGACAGACGTGCTAAAGACTACTGTCTTTTGTGTACATAAACTTACTAAATATATTTAAAAGCACGAATAAACTTTTCTTCACCCCATAATACGTGTTGTATTGGCGCTTTGTCTGGTTCGTTTATTTCCTCTTTCCTTTCATTACCGTTTTTTTTTTTATGAAAAAAGTATATTCAACTGCAGCACAGCCTTGAGAAATTGGCAAATATCCCAAACGACATGTCACTGACATGTAGTCATTCTAGATAAAAAATATAACCAATTCTGTTGCAACAAGATCGTGAATGGATAATACATAAGTCTCTACAAAAAGAATTATTTGGTACGTCTTACGATGGCTTGTAGGATTTTATATTTAATGTACGAAAGTTGCTAAATAAGTCATGTACAGATTTAATAACCATTGTTGTAAAATTGTTTCCGCCATACATCAAATACCTCGGGTCCATTTTTCTCTTATTTCATGCTGCAAGTAATAATTCTTCTGTTGAAGAGCGTCAACTTTTCACATGCTTTTTTTACGTAAGGGAATATTCCAAAATCATGCGGCGCCAGATCTGGATTATACTGTGGATGGTCTAATATTTTCATTTCTATAGTTGAAAGATATGCCGTGGTGTGATGAGCCCGAGAGCGAGAGCATTAACTTGCTGGAATAACCAGATGTCGAGACATGAATTTGCTCATAGATATTTAAAAGTAAAGCAAATATTAACTTATTAAGTAGACATTAATATCTTCTGTGTATCAAGCAACGCAGTTTTTATAATGCTTCTTTTTCAAAAGTACGACAATTGATCGCGTGGTTCTCATTATAGTTTCGGGATCTTCATCTTCAGAGCCACACTTTGCAATGTGATATAGCCGATAGGTCATAACAATAGTGACAAACGATGACTTGATTTGAATTTGTTAAATGTTGATATCTGTGGGACTGAATTCTGGATTGTCTGTGTATAAATCAGGAGGATTTTCAATATCATCTTGCGAAAAATCGTTAAATACTTCGTTTATTTTAGTATAAGTTCTCAAATTTTGCTGTAAATGATTGGTATTTTGTTAAACTTGTACGTAAACTATATCGTAATTTTCGTTCTTTGCCACTGACAAGCCATTAAAGGAGTTTATGATCGGTTGCGATAGTGAATTTACGCCCAAAAAGATAGTGGCGATAATATTTTGCAAAATTAATAATACTAGATAATTCTAATTCAATAGTTTTGTACTGCGGGTTAAAGTTCGGCTTACGTAAGCTGTAAATAAGTCTCTGCCTCTAGTATGACTAATATTCCACTAATAGCATAACTCTCTAAGAGAAAAATGTGTTTTAAGTTCGATTACTGATTCATTCTAGTTACAGCCGAAGAAATAATAATGAAAGTTTCTTCTTGAATAGAAAAATTCAACAATCCTATCCCTGCCAGATAAAACGTTTTTTGTCTTGTTCACTTTCCTCTGCTTTGGAATGCAATGTTTACTAGAGTTACCTAATGCCCACATAAAATTCACCGAGAATCTCTTCCTGAATACAAAGTAGACCAGTTTTATTTTCACTTAGTTTCCATCAAAGCGTAAACGCTCTGAATATTAAATTAATTTGCAACTTAGGAATTCCTCCAGCAAACCTACTGAATGATGTTGGGAAACGATATTGTAAAACTAATGGCTGTAGCAAAAGGAAACTATCTATATTGAAGAAAACATTTTTATATGAATAGGTACAAGATGTGTTTGTTGACAGGTTGAAATAATAAAAAATTGAGGTGAATACATATAATAGGCATTAGGTAATTTCGAGAGTCCTGAGTAGTCTCGGAGAAATTACTTGTACATTAAAAATATTGTATTGCATCCTGTCATTGTTCTGCTAGACCGGAATAGCATATAATTTTCTTTCATAAAGTCTGTCAGGGGAAATTACAGAAAATACATTATTTTTAATAAATATCTGATGTGGCCACCATAGAAGTTATCATGAATACAAACAACAACGGACACACGTTTGATATATTCACTAACTTTCACATTTCATGAGGACATCTCGGTATATATTTTTTGTAGCCGAATTCAGTCAAATTTTTACCAGTTTTACAGTTAATTATCGAAGATGATTAGTATTTCGCTATATTGCTGTCGCCCACCTTTGAAACACTAGCCTACTGTCAAAAGGAAACTTCTTATGGCAGTTAATGTTACAGTTTTAGGAATAATCATTCAAAAGAAATTCACTCGTTCGCACATGCCACTTTATTTATTTGCATGTTCCGCTACATTTTCTAACAAATTGTATGGAAATGAAGAAAAAGTATCTGAAACTATCTAAACTCTAGATTGATGTGAAAATAAATTTAATCGTATGTAGCAAAATAAAAGATTGGTCTTATTTCTTCTGATTATAGTCATAAAATTTATAATAAATAATAAAATAAAATTCGAGCAAATATTTGAAAATCATGATGACGTAATCTATGTATATGCATATGCATGTATCGATGTTTTATGCATAAATTTCAACCCACTTCCTGAAAATTCAGTAATGGTAGAAAATACCGATGTATTTTATATTGCTACAGCCCATTTGTTTCACCATGTGCATAAAAAATGTTTACCATATTAATAATATTATTAATATGTTTGTATTTGTTGTAGGAGATTAGTAAAAAGTTATCAACCTAAGAAAAAGGATGAAGAAGATTACCAGTGAGTATAATTTATTTTTTCTCATACTTAAATAAATTATTACAATGTCCACAAACCATATGTTTGTACCCTTTTTCGTACCAGAGGAAACTACCTGAATCAAAGTCAGATAAACTAGGTGCACTAATCTTAACTGTTCCTCGTTAGACGAAGAACGAACTTTCCGTGCTTTAGAATGGGACGATATATTTATGGTTCCAACTTTTTCCTGATATCCTCTCAATTGGTATTAAAAATTGAGAAAGGTAAACTCAAAAATAAGTATTTGAATGCTCTAATGTAAGTTGCGGTTTGCTTATATAGTGAGTATATAATAAGATGTTTTATTTCAAAAATTATTATTTTGTATCGGTAAGATGTAAAGACTGAATTCATATTGTAATGAACCCCAATCCATTTAATTAAGTTAAAATAGGTTTTGCTTAAATTTTCTATATAAGTGCGATTATTTATGGCGTTGGTAGTTCTCTGATGATGTTGTCATAAACCGAAACGTTAGAAAAAATAGTAAAATTAGTTATAACTGACCGAAATTCCAAAAAAAAACAAACATCAGATATTATTTGTAAAATAATAAAATTTCATGTATTTGGTATATTGAGAAAACAACTTTACAAAAGTTGGACGTCACTAAAAATTGTTGACACCCCGCCATATTTGTTCTAGAGAGGGTCAGTGAATTGCGTGTGTTGGTGTGGGTTGAAACTTGAAACCTTGTTTTGGATGACCCACAGTCATTTTTTACGTCTAGAACAAATTCTTGGAAATTCAGAAAGGTACAGTGATAAAAAAATCATGACGATGTACTAGTCACAGTCGGAGCTGCAACAAAGTAGATTGACGTAAAAAACCAACTTTTAAAATTGATTAGTATTTTTTTCTAATGCACATGGAATATTTAGTGTAGAAATATTAGTAGGTGTGAATGGTGTAGTGTGAGTATGATTCGTGTAAAAATTTGGCCTTCAGTTGAAAAATATTTATTAAGGGACTAAAAACAATAGTTAAGGGACAAAGTAAAATCCCTCATAAACTACACCAAAACCACCCTCAGTTATATTGTTTAGATTGTTTGGAATTTTCTAGAAAAATGTTGATCTTTTCTATCGATTGATGTATATTGATGAACAGTATATCGATGAACAGGAAACCATGAAGCGGACGTTGAAAAATAGTTATTTTACTGTTTTGGGAAGGGCTGTACTCAGGCTTGGAAAAAACATGATTTTTTTTTAAAAAATCAAAAAAAAATCAGGTTTTTTTTTTGATTTTTTTTTTCAGTTTTCTAATTTTTTTAAAACAAATACGATTTTTTCGCACACTATTTTTTTTGTATTCTCTAACTACCAATTTGCCCATATATATTATTCCCGTCACTGGAAAAATTGTCTATGTGGTTTATATTTTCATACGTGGCTGAATGGACCAAGATTCCGAAGCCAAAAAAAAAAAAAAAAAAAAATTTTCATACAAACAAAAAAAAATCAGCATTTTCCTGTTCTGACAAACTTGGCGGTCGGTTTCATTAATTTCATAGATGCCAAGGCAATGCGCGACGGTCGCTTTCAATTGGCGATACTTGTTATTGCAGGAATTTTCCTGTTATAAATTGTCAGCATAATAGAATATAAAAGGGAAGATAGTTCGTAAGGTGCTTCAGTTGACAAATTGTATTGAGCCTGTGCCCAAGTTAATTAAAAGTGAACAAGTGAAGTGTAAAATAAAAGAGGAGGAAGAAAGACGAAATTTGGGATTATTTTATAAAAAAAAACAAAAAAAAAAGGAAAAATCGGTAGCAGAGCGGTGTGTAAAAATTGCAAAACAGAAATGCTATATATTTTTAAAAAACGATATGAACAGGCACTTACGCCTTATCATTTTGTAGCTTACATTTTGGATGTAACCAAAGCCAAATTTAAATTGACTGCCCAGAAAAAGTTCAAGCGCAAGAAATGTATGAAAATAGTGGTTTACTCATTATAAAACTTCAAGCAAAAATGGAACCTTTTGCAGCAGTTATGTTTTCACACAAGGTAATATGCAATGTTAGTGCCTTACAGTGGTGGGTTTCACAAAAAAAAAACATCCCTGATATTGACAAACTTCTTCCTACACTGAAGCAATTTTTTATGTGCTGTCTCTTCATCAGCTTCGTTGGAAAGAGTATTTTCTACATTTGGGCTCGTTCACTCCAATTTACGAAATAAATTAGGAGTGGAGAAAGCAGGACAGTTAGTGTTCCTATACAAATTTTATAATGAAAATCAATGTTAATTGTTTTAGAAACTACCTGTTTTATACTAAATTGTTTCTTATTGTTACGTGTTTGCTTATCCACACAAACACCTCTACTCGTAGATTCGTTTATTGAAAGTCCAGGTAACACTTATTCACTACTTTATTTACTAATTAACAATTAACAACAATAGTTTAATTACTGTCTTAACTATAATCACACTTGAACACTTATAAGTCTCATTCTTATTTCTTCTTTACTCGTTCACGTTCAATTTAAGACTGAATCTCGGCCCACTGTGTGTCTTATTTATACATCCATTCACAGGGTCCGGGGCATTCCAGAATATTCCCGGCCGTTCGTGTACAATTCCAGTCTCATCTAACAAGTCTACACAGTCCAGTGGCGTAACACTGCCCCTCCTTAAGCCTGAACGTCCCGATCAGGCAATTCATTGTTCCCTGCATACTTGGCTAGTCTCTCTATATGCACCACCTTCATCTTGGATTTTGGGCTTTGCTGAATTCTATATACAACGTCGTTTAGTCTAGTGACGACAGTGTAAAGACCTTCCCAGGGCGGGTGAAGCTTCGGTGACCTGCCTTTCTTTCGTTGTGGGTTATATAGCCAAACCAAATCTCCAGCCTGGAACCCTCCTGAATTTGCTTTAAGAATAACGAGCCTTCATGCGATCACTTGCTATGGCAATTCGGTCTCGTACCAGCTCATGAATGTTCCTTAGCCGTTCACCAACCACCGGCGTCTGTTTTGTTGTTTCATGAATGGAGGCCCTGTACATCTTATTTCAATTGTTCAGTTACCGAGAGCATGACTTGATACTGTCCCTCCATAATTTGTCTCAATTCTTCTTGGCGTCTTATTTCCAGGCTTTCCATCATTTTTCTTAAGTCATATTTTTCTTCCTGTCTTTTTCTTTCTTGATGTTCTATAATTTTCCTTTGTTCGTCTTTCTCTTGTCGTATTCTCTCTTGTACTTCTTTTTCTTATTGTCTTTTTCTTTCTTGATCTTCCATAATTTTCCTTTGTTCGTCTTTCTCTCGTCGTATTCTCTCTTGTTCTTCTTTTTCTTCCTGTCTTTTTCTTTCCTGATCTTCCATAATTTTCCTTTGTTCATCTTTCTCTTCTTGTCGTATTCTCTCTTGTTCTTCTTTTTCTTTCTGTCGTCTTCTCTCTTGTTCGTCCATCCGTTGTAACAATGCTGCAAGCATGTCCTGTGTTTGCTTCTCCGCCATACTTCTTGTTGTTGGCATTAACTCACGACACGTAAATCAATTTCAGAATAAAGTTTATTACACTATAAAGTCCGTAAAATGTTGCTATCACGTCTATTTTAATAATGGAATGTTCCAGAAAAATCTCGAAACAGCACTGGACAGTTTTATTTAGAGTTTATACTTCTTTTGTGTTGATAAAATTCACTTCTCTCCACTAATTGTGCAATGGAATGTTCGAGAATTTTCACGAAATATCACTAATAAGTCTTGTTTTGAGTCTATAACACGTTCCCGTTAACACAGTTTACGTATCTTCTGTGGTTTCCAAATCGAATGTTCTAGAATTGTCACTAAAAATCACTTATAGTCTTGTTTTCAAGTCTACAACACGTTCCCGTCGACACAATTCATGTATCTCCTGTTGTTTTCAAATAGAATGTTCTAGAATTTTCCCGAATTTGCACTAGTAGTCCTTTTTCTCAGTCTACAACATGTTATTACTAGCGGCACTCGCGTATTTGCAGCTATTTCTAAATCGATTGTTCTAGAAACTTCTCGAAAATCCACTTTAAAATCACTATTCAGTCCAGAAATAGTCCTCAAACACTGTCCAGTAGTATAATTCTTCGTGTTACCACTAATTTCTGAGAAGAACACTGTAGAACCTTTTCGAATATTCCAGAAATTTCTCTTCCAGTCCACTTCATACACCAAATTGTTACGCGTTTGCTATCCACACAAACACCTCTACTCGTAGATTCGTTTATTGAAAGTCCAGGTAACACTTATTCACTACTTTATTTACTAATTAACAATTAACAACAATAGATTAATTACTGTCTTAACTATAATCACACTTGAACACTTATAAGTCTCTTTCTTATTTCTTCTTTACTCGTTCACGTTCAACTTAAGATTGAATCTCGGCTCACTGTGTCTTATTTATACATCCATTCACAGGGTCTAGGGCATTCCAGAATATTCCCGGCCGATCGTGTACAATTCCAGTCTCATCTAACCAGTCTACACAGTCCAGTGGCGTAACATTATTTATCAAGACTGTTAATGGTGGATTTATATTTTGTAATAAATAGTATTTTTATTTTCAGAATTTTCTTTTGATTTAAATCATCGATTAAAATAAAAAAATCACTTGATTAAAATCATGGATTTCAATCGGGCGAACCCTGGCTGTACTTATCTCGCCCTTTACAAAATTTGTGGAGCTTAAAAACAATTATCTGATTGGCTTGTATTAGATTACAGACGCAAATTTCGATACGAATTCCCCCTGTGGTCGACATTCAAAAAAGTTTCCACAGCTTTCATCACTTAAGTTAGTAATTAAATAAGAAAATTGATTTTCAAAGATGAGAATTTTTATCAAGACAATGCGCTATTAGTTGTTATTATCATGTGATTTATTTGTGAAAGTGTTCGCGTATGCGTTCATTAAATTTATATAATATATTTACGAAAAAGAATTAATAAATTTATAGTTTCAAGTAAATTATTTTGATGTAATAAGTATTTAAAGAAATTTATTTATTACATCCTCGTCCCCCAATTAACTACTTATAATGTTTATTGCAATCATTAATTACAGAAATTTATAATCACTTAACAATATGAATAATAAATGATAACAACAGTTTTATGCCCTCCTAATGAATATATCGCTAAAATTTTAGTCTGTTAAAAAATGCTATAAATTTTCTAAAAATAAGTTTAGTATTTATTTAGAAGGTCGTGTAATACGTATACATTGTACGGTATAAAACTTAGAAAATAATATTTACAAGAAACCACTAACTGTTTATTTACATACAATGCCCCCCCAGTAAATTATTAGGTAACAAAATTTAAAAAATACGTTATAAATAATCGTAAAGTAATTAATCATATGTTTATGTTATTTCTTGTTTGTTTTTAACAGAAATCTTTTGTTCTCCACCCGCGGTTCTGACACTATGATCCCAGGTCATCTATCTACCATTCTTGGGTGTTATACATACATATATATTGTATAATGAACACGGAATTGTACTCATTTCTTTACGCGTATGAGGTTTGCAAATCATACTTTTCAAGAAATGGGTATTTCGTCCGAGATGCACTATACTTTTTCTACGACTAAGTTTGTTATTTCTTTATATTCAAAAAACGCCTGACAGTGCTGCTGTGTTTATATTTTACTTAAGTCGTTCGATTTAATTTTGCCTGAATCACAATAGGACATTATGCACCAATTGCTATGGCAACTAAATAAAACGTCGTGTATAATGTACTAGAATTAATGACACGCGTATAATGAACAGATTTCTTAGTAGTCGAAGAAAATATATGTTGTTTTAAAAAATCGATTTCGAAAAACTACCGTCATTGGACACGATAAACTACAAGTAAATCACATACGTTGCGATTTCCATCTTTTTAGTCAAAAAATAAAGGCCAGAGCCACGGTACCACCTATGTATATTCATTCCGATGGAAGTGTATTAAATAAAATCCAAAGGAAAGTCGCGAGTGACGACGTTCGTATTTTATTTCTTGGGAAATGACATGTTTACAGTTCAATTTCAATTAACGCTCGATCAAAAATAAACGTCGACTGCCTTTTAAAATGATTGCCTGATTATCGCCATAAGTTTGTACACCGAATTAAATGTCAATGTTGGTTAATGGCTGCAATTTCTATCCACGAAGATTGCAACTTGTAAGATAGCAAGATGTATTTGTTTATTTTTCTTTGGTATCTGGATGTTTATGGCATTTTATTTTGCAACAATCCGTGTTTAGTGATTAGATTAATATAGTCGGAGATATAAATTATCCTTTTCTGATTAACAATTAATTACAGAGGCCTACAAAAAAAAAGTTCCCTCCTAGAGATCAGACCCAACTTTTCCCATGTATTTTGACGCGCTGAAAGCGAATTTGGCAAAAAAATTTTTTTGACGCGTCAGTTTTTCTCTACGACCCTATTTCCCTCTATAATCCCACAAGGGTAAAAAATTTCTGGAAGGGTTTTTTGGGTAGCTGATCACGAATCAGAAGTCAAAACTGAATTTTGACATAATGGCAGCTGTCAGCAAGCTGTCAAATTTCATAAAAAAATGTAAGTCAATATTTGGAGCATATCATTAAGTTTTTTGGGCTGTTGATCACGAATCATAAGTCAAAAATGAATTTTGACGTAATGATAGCTGTCAACAAGGTGTCAAATTTTATAAAAAAATGTAAAGTCAATAAGGTCAAAGTTCATTTTTTTTGACCCAAAAAAACCTTTTTAGAATTTTTTTCAAAAAATGTCCCCGTTATGGGATTATAGAGGATTGTGGAGAAAAACTGACACGTAAAAAAATTTTTTTCTGCCATATTCTGTTTCAGCGCATCAAAATACATGGGACCAGTTGGGTCTGATCTCTAGGACAGAATATTTTTTTTGTAGGTCTGTGTTTCGTGTGTGTGCTACCAATGAGAAGCATTGCGTTCACGTGTGCAAAATTGACCGAAATTTCACTAACGTAATAAAAATTGAGTCGGCATGGCATGTTAGCAAATTGTGACGTATGTTTTGAATCTTACTTTACCTATTATTTTATTTTCAGTGATTTTTAATGGCCTTTTATTAAAAATCAATATCGAATAAAAATATATACCTATTTTGTTTTTGAATTAGAGTTTACTGTGATGCATTTTTAAGAGAAACTTTCAGCTTTTAGTATTTTCTACCCAATTATAATACATATCCATAATTCGATGGATCCTACAATGTAGGCACAAGATGCATATATGAAAATGCGCATTTAGGATTCCTCAAACCTAAATGAATACGTGTTATTAGTCCAGTGAGAAGAATAATGCATATGTTTTCAATAATACACGTACCTTCACGCAATGTAGTCATAATACGAAGTTTTTAAAATCGTAGCATAGTTTCAAATAATAATTATGTACCAAATTTATTTCTTCCACAATTACCCGATTTGGCTACACTTGTACTCATCATAAGGTGGTTTAAAAAATGGCATTTCAATTGTTAACGTATGACATGTCAAAACAAAGAAATAGATCGAGGCGGTATTTTCTCAAGATGTGATATAATAATAATAATAATAAGGTTTATTGAAATCCAACAGACAAAAGTGTCCATAAATAGAATACAAAAACATAGCAAATTACAATATTTCATTACAAATATAATTTAGCGCAGCAAAAATCTGTAGCTAAACATTAAAAAAAAAATAGAAAATAGAAGTGCGACACACAGCTGTCGAAATACAGAATATGCTCAAAGGACATTACACAAAAAATAAAAGCTAATATTTAACAAAAGTTTAAGTAAAAAAAACATTAAATGATGGAGATACGAATAATATTAAATAACATACATGAACGGCGTAATCAACAATAGTCAAGGTCAAAATGCAGAATTAGTTAAAACAGCTTCTTTAAGCGAACGAGAAAAAATGCGTAAAATTATCACAAAATAGGTATATCAACAAAATTCTGCAATTCATTGTGTATTGTCTAGACATAGAAAGTAATGGTGAATTCATGTGCTGATTGGTGTGGGGTGTATCATAAATAAAGATTGAAGGCTATCTAGTACCAAATCTAGGTATATTAATATGCACCTGATCTAAGAATTGAGGGTTATCAATTTGACCATGGATAATTTTGTACAAGTATGTAATGTTCGTTACTTTACGCCGCACGAATAATGGCTCGATTTCAAATTCATTTAATAAAGCCCTATAGCTATAATTCTGCTCGGGGTATCTTTTATGCTTTATGAAATACAAGTATTTGCAAAACTTACGTTGTATACGCTCAAGCATCATAATATGAACATTATAGTACGGAGACCAAGCAACACTACAGTACTCCAATCGACTTCTGACAAAGGAGAAATATAATATCTTGAGACATTCAATACTTGTGAACTGTTTAGTGTTCCTGATTATTAAACCTAGCATTTTTAGGCAATGATTATTAATATATTCATAATGGGGAATAAACGATAATTCAGGGTCTAATATTATACCTAGATCTTTTTTCTGATGACATCGTTGCAGAATAGAGTCACCTATTTTGTAATTATATTCTAACATGTTTTTTTTCCTTGAGAACGTCATTGTTTCACACTTATTAATGTTCAAACCTAATTTATTCTGTGAACACCAGGCGTACAGGGAATTAATATTATCCTGTAATGTATGGCAATCTTGCTCACTATTTATTACTCTTACTATTTTCAAATCATCAGCATAGAGAAACATATGAGAATTTATAGACTTCTCAATGTCATTGACAAACATTAAAAACATAAGCGGACCTAAGTTGGATCCCTGCGTTACCCTGCTTGTCGCACAATATATATCAGATTTGAAACCTTTGTATTCTACATAGTTTTTTCTATCAGTTAACAAGGAATAAAACAGTTCTGTTAAATTTTCACATAATCCAAACTGTCGAAGTTTATTTATGATAATACCGTGGTGTACCTGATCAAATGCCTTAGTGAAATCGGTGAAAATTACGTCAACTTGAAATCTATCATCAAGAGCTTGTGACACAAATTGGACAAAGTTGCCTATATTTGTCAAGGTAGACCGACCTCTAATGAGACCATGTTGACTAAGGCATATCTGTCTGCAAATATGGTTATAAACAACAAATGACAAAATGCACTCAAAAAGTTTTGCAATATTTGGAATTAATGCAATAGGTCTATAATTATTAATGCTAGATTTACCACCTGACTTAAATACTGGACATATTTTTGACAATTTCCAACAATTTGGAAATATACCTTTATTTATGATTAAATTAAAAATCTTACATAACGGTTCTTCGAAGCAGCTAATACAGTCTTTAATCAAAAATGCCGGAATATGATATATTAAACACAAAGCCATACTTGTAACGAAAAGTAGAAATTAAGCTAGTGTCGAGGTGAACCTAGGTTATTTGTGTGATCCCAGTTCTAAAATTGTCTAAAAATAAAAATATTTTACAAATAATTTAAACAACACAAACTAAGAAATTCACTCCAAAATATTTTAACCAGTAACCTTCACGGTCAAATTATTATTTAACATATTTCATATATCATGGGCGAAAGTTGATACGGTCAACCGTAATTTTACTGTTTTTTTTTTATACGTTATTTAAGATGTCTACACTACATATCATGTTAGGAATATATGACTATTATTCCAGGTACTTACTAAAAGATGGTATCACTACTGTATTACAGGAAAACATGCTTTTTGCTAGACGTGTGTAATTTAATATGCGTTATACGTGGTGCTTAACTATGTAATCGTTGGTGCCTTGTGTTTGAGAATAAACTTCTCAACAGTGAACACGCGTTAATTTAACGGAAAATATTTCATAACTACTTAAATTGCACAAAATAAACAGAAGAATTACGTACAACTGACAACTGGCTGTCAACTATTTTTTATTCCATAGCCTAGTCAAACCCACCGGTACTCAATTGCCGTATCCATAATATTATATTGTAATAAAAACGTATTTTTTTATTAAAACTGGTATAATTTGGGACACTAAATTGTCATAACAAAATACTAAGCAAAATATGTAAGAGTACCTGGCCGCCAATTCTAAATCCTGCCGATCAGCGCGGTTGATGCCTCGAAGCGTCATCAGGTGGCCAGCGACCATGCATGTGCAGTGGTGGCCGGTGCTCTGTGCGAGAGGCTCTCAGCTGTAAAGTTTAAATTAAGTGGTATTTTTAGCCAGTGAATTTATTCTTGAAATTTTGTACGCGCTCTAAATGCAAAAGCGAAACAATAAAAATAATACAAGATAGATTTATTGGGGTTCAAAATAAAACAAAGAAGGTTTAGTGCCATATTCCCCAAAAAGAAACAATTATGCAGCTACGGACACGTGTTTCGGAGTTATTGCCCCTCATCAGCGTAGCGTAGCTAAGGAATTGGATCTACGATGAGAGAGATCAGGAACAAGAACTAAAATAAGGCTGGAAAGTACAGTACACAGTACTCAATTAGTGTCTTCATGTTCCCATGTGCCACATTTGGGGCCTCGATGAGCACAGTCAACACACAGAGCTCTATGTGTACTGCTCATTTCCACCTGGCACATACAAATAAAACAAGATAGATTTATAGGGGTTCAAAATAAAACAAAGAAGGTTTAGTGCCATATTCCCCAAAAAGAAACAATTATGCAGCTACGTACACGTGTTTCGGAGTTATTGCCCCTCATCGAGGCCCCAAATGTGGCACATGGGAACATGAAGACACTAATTGAGTACTGTGTACTGTACTTTCCAGCCTTATTTTAGTTCTTGTTCCTGATCTATCCCATCGCAGATCCAATTCCTTAGCTACGCTACGCTGATGAGGGGCAATAACTCCGAAACACGTGTCCGTAGCTGCATAATTGTTGCTTTTTGGGGAATATGGCACTAAACCTTCTTTGTAATAAAAATAATGATATTTAATTTTAGCACTTTTAGGGCCGTTTTTTTTTTCACATCTAGGTAAATTACTGGCAACCAACTAGAATGTTAGCATGTGAATATGGTCATAAATAAATGTTGAAGTAAAACCACTTCTAATTATCTTCAGTAACTTACCCAGAGGTGAAGAAAATGGCCCTTAAGAGAATGAGAGTACAATATATCTTACCAATTCCAGCACATTTACCGCCCATTGTCATACATTTATAAGATAATTTGTAACATTCCCCAAAGTTCTACTGTACTAGTAGCCTTTTTTAGAAAAAATATCTGATGTGGCCAGCATATAACATTCTTATACCAGTTTACAGGGTGCGCCACTTAAAACTCCCCAGACTCGTACCTTTCTTATTTTTTAAGCGACGACCATGTTGGACACATCAAATTGTAGATATTTCCATGTGTTGGACACATCAAATTGTAGATATTTTTAAAGACATACGTACAGGGAGATTTAAAATTTTTTTTTTAAATTGTTACGAAAAGAAAATTAATTTCCTTGAATATTTTTTTTACCTCACCCTGTACATAAACTGTGTTAATGTTTTCCTATAAAGGTTTTAATTAGCTTCAATTTATGTTATTACGTCATATTCGAAATTCTTTTTGGTTTTAGAGAAAAAAAGTAAAAAAAACTCTTCGATTCCAAACTGATTTTTTTTTAAATAAATTGGAAAATAATGTAAATAACAATTGTATGCTTCATTTGTAAAAGACATCATAACAAAACAGCAACAAGAAACAAAAAAAAATATTTTTAAAAACAAGCTTTTAAATGTACCAAAAAAGAAATTGCATTACAAATATTGTTCAAAATTTTGACCATTAGCATGAACACAGTAACTCATTATCTTTATAAATCCACCATTAACTGTACGTAATAGAGTATGACGTCGAATAGAATTACATCCATTCCTTTTTCTATTTTTCAAATCTTCTGTATTAAGAGGTTGGGTTTCATACACTGATGTCTTAAGGTAACTCCACAAAAATAATTCCAGCTGATTTAAATCTGGAGATCTAGCTGGCCATCGCAATGGTCCAGAAATACCTATCCACTGATTTCCAAACATCGTGTTTAAATAATCAGAAACGATATTGGCGTTATATGGAGGAGCATAATCTTGATGGAACCAGATATTTTTTCTATCTTGCCGGCGAACTTCTTCTAGATAAGTAGGCAAGGAATTTAGTAAAAAAACTAAATACATCACGCTGTTTAAGGTAGTTTCAAAAAAATGTGGCTCTATTAGTCTACTTCCAAGAATACCTATCCACACGTTAACTTTATATTTTACCTGAAAATTTCTTTGCCGCATCCATCGAGGATTTCTGTCACTCCAATAGTGCATGTTGTGTCTATTGACACTGCCGTTTTCATTAAATGTCGCTTCGTCGCTCCAAAGAATGTTATAAAGTAAATTTCTATTTATTTCCTTCAGTACTGACATTTCAGCTATAAAATTCAGTCGACGCACGTTGATAATCACATTCGCGAAGTTGTTGTACTAGAATCATTTTATAATATCGGGATATCGTTTATCTTTAAGGATTCTTCTAACTGTAGTGGAAGAAATATGTGTCCTAGCACTGATTGCTCTTGTTGCGGTATGCGGATTCTCAATAACTGCAGCGATAACTTCATTTACATTATTTTCATTTCTTACAGGTCTTCTATTTCTCTTAGGTTTAGTAAAAGTACCATACAGTTTAAGATTATTAACTAATAATATAATTGTTTTATGGTCGGGGCATCGTCTACCTGGAAACCTTTGGGAATACACTTTACACGCTTTTCTAGCATTACGCTTAACTTCGCCATAAATCAACAAAAACTCTGTTTTTTCTACAGTTGTAAACTGAACCATGACGATTTGTTGCTCGAGTGATGGGCGAATTAATATTTAACTGCAAACAAATTGACACAACTCTGATTTTTGTTTGAATATGACATATCAAAACTTCCATGGCTATCTTGAAAAATGTAAATGAATATTAATACTACCAAAGATAGTTGGTTTATTAAATCTAAGAGAAATAGTACAGACCTCTCGTACAAACCCCTTGATCGCCGACTAAGACTCTAAAATAGAGAACATACACTTTCTTCACATTTTCAGACAATGGCCTTGCTTATGACTTCACAAAAGGAATTCTCCACAAATGTAACAAAATTTGGCAGGTGAGGTTTTGCAACTTCGGCGTGTTTGACTGGGCATTTTTCTCGGAACAGAGTTATATAGACAAACGAAAACACTTTCTCAAAGACACGATTGGGCACTTGGAAGGTCAAAACAAGTCTGATACTGAAAATGTCCTACCTTACATTAACCTACTCTTCTAAAATTGACCATAAAATTTATTACCTGCAATATAATAGGGTCTCTATAGTGTTCACATAAAAATGGTACGTATTAAGACTTGTTAGATAGTTTTTCAGTTAATAGGGAAGTATTAACAATATAAAAACAGTAATGTGAATTATGTTACAAAAAATTGTGTCGGACAGTGTTAATAAGAAATTTGGAACGAAGATTGTGTTACTAATAAATGTTCTAAATTATGTCTCGGTTCCTGTAAAATCTGTGGCACAACCTGCATTTCTTGCTAAATTATTGCTTGGATTCTCCCATGATTGATATAAACATTTGTTGTGGTTTTGATTGTTTCAACCTCTTATGTAACGTAAACGTGAAATATTGTTACACAAACTTGCGTGCCAGTGAGAAATATAAACTAAGAAAAGCCTAAAGTAGTGCATCTCGTATAAAATTACAAATATAATAACCACGTTTTTTTAATTAATAGTTACACTCGTATTTCATTTATGGCGTATTTTTATTTATACTAATCTTAGTATGGTGATGTAATAATTATTACGAATAAAATTGTTACATTTCAATCATGCTTTTTGTGACTAAATCATGAATTGCAATGTGCGTGTAATAATATTATAAATATTTTATGTATTCACAAGCAATCTTTTCATTTTGCAACCTTGGAAAGCTAAGTTAATTACATGTTTCTTTATGATTTTTTTCTTTTTATAAAGCAATCATTTATTGCGTTTTTTAAATACGGAAATAGATGTTATAATAACAAATCTTTGGAACCTCCTATTTATATATTAGAAAATCTAAAGAGTAAGATACTAAGATTTGAATTTTAGGAAAAGCCGCCGTTTTCGAGATGCAGAAAGTCAAAAGTGACTGCACTTATTTTCTAAAATACTTTTCGAATTGTTTCAAATATTCCTATTTTCCTATACGATATTAGTAATTTATCACAGAAACTATTAAACTATAGGAAATTATATTAAACTATATTAATTAATTAATTATTTTTTTCTAGTGGTACTTCTGTGGCCAATTTTTTTTAATCCTAGATCGTGTTAACGTAGGGTCAATGGGCTTATGTGATACAGTAAAAAACTTGAGGCTATTATGATACACTCGAAAAGAAAATTAAAAGTATGGCGTGAATGTAATGAAAAAATCATGGTGGGATGGTGAATACTTCTATAATTTAAGGTAGTCATTTGCTTTTTAAAACAAAAATAAGATGACATTCTTACACTTTTTTAATTTTTTTTTGTCATTGTGTGTAATCTGTACTTTTTACAGTTCATTCTTTATATGTATATTCCTAAAGGCGAAGCCAAATATTACAGGTTTGGTTTTTTTTTAACCAAATAGGGCAAGAAAGTAAAAAGTTATTTCAATAGATTCAATGTTTGTCTCATATTAGACCCGGTTGACCCTATGTGTAATAAAAACAGACAGCTTAACATAAATAACATATTGTAAATGTTAATGCGACGGAAAGGACACCGACAGCGTTATCAATGAGTTTAGTGTAGACAAAGACTTGATTATGATTTCTCACAACCGTCAAAGATAAATGCGGTTTGCTTATGAAAAAATAAGTAATGAATAACAAAATTAGAATGAATTATACTGTCACTGGTATCACACAAAGAGATCTAATAATAGATCAAGTGGTAAAAATAAAAATAGTTTTGTTTGATATCTTTTCAATAATAATTTTTTTTTCGGATTATCCGATGCCGGGCAGTCCTTCCGTGGCCTCCGACGCCTCACGGGAGTCGCGCCAGCGCCTTAACTACAGCCACTCCCCACATCCCGCAGGGTTAGTGACTGTAGATATCAGAATCATGAGAGAACCCAGAATAACTGCCTTCTGCATTTGGACTGCCAACCACTCGACTGATTTTTGGCAGGCTGGTATGATTTTCAGTTCCGAGAGCAGCGTAGTCTTTATCCCTCCGAGTACACCGATTATTAGGATGACCATTTTGACTGAGTAGCCTGGGTACAGCACTTGGAGCTCATACCGGAGATCGCGGTACTTGGCTGTTTCTTCTCCTCCTTCAAGGTGATAATTTTCTCCGCAGGTGCCGAGAACTTGATGACATACATCACCTTGAGTTGAAGGTCAAGGAGGACTATGTCAAGCTTGTTGGCTTGTATTAGCCTGACCGTCGGGAACGAGTAGTTCTAGCAAATTCGGCATTTCTCGTTCTCGACAACGGACTCAATATCTCCGGGGATGTAAGGCAGCACTGGTGTCTGGTCTACCTCGTACGAGTGTCTTAGATGGTAGTATAGTACTCGTAACGCCGCGTTATGTCGGTGGATGTAGGCCGAAATCGCATATATGGGACATGCAGAGAATAAGTGCATGAGCGATTCCGGCGCCTGACGGCAGGTCCTGCAATTAACGTCAGGAACCTCTACACACCACACGCGGCTACGGTAGACCATGGTGTTGATAACACCATCCTGGCAAGCCATAATGAATCCCTCAGTCTCTGACTTAAGCCCGGCGAATGTTAGCCTGGTCGATAATCCCAGCGTTTCTATGTTCTTATAGAAAACACCATGCTGGGGTTTATCGACATGCTGCCGAAACAGTTTTTCCTGGTCAGCAGCTCTGATTTGGGCTTTCAGACGATTTGGCTGAATATCGGTGACTGACTACATCAGCACCTCGTTGGCCTCCTTGCCTGATGACAAATGCGATACCGAGTTCATCTGCTGCGCTTTTTGCTGCCTTGAACAATCCTGCTCTCACTCCTACAGTTTCGTGAAGTTTTACAAACCGTAAGAGGGGATCTGAGCTCTTGAGGATGTTACATGCCATGCTCAGTACTACTCTGTCATGCGTACACTCCAGGCTCAAGAGTCCTCGCCCCTCCCCGTTAACGTGGGAGGTACACACGAGGAACGGACGATCTAGGATGAATATCTCTGTGAATATTCATCATCTTGCGGGTATCTCTGTTGTCTAATTGGTGCAGCTCATCCACAGTCCACCTTACTACTCCGAAGGAGTAGAGCGGAACCGGAACGGCAAGCATGTTAGTTGCAGACACTACCTATTTTTTATAATTATATTTTGTTTTATTTATATTCAGCTTTAAATTGTTATCAATCAACCATTTATTTAGTACGTTCTGTTCTTCATTTAATACAGAGACAATACAGATTACATCTTCACCAATAAAATATAACAATGTGTCGTCCGCATCTGAATATTGCACTTTTGAACATATTTAACAATATCGTTTATATATAAAATAAACAAGTTTGGGCCTAACACAGTCTCTTGTGGAACTCCATATTCTGTAAGTAGTTTCTTCTTCACCGAATTTAGTCACTTGATCTCGATCATAGTTAAAATTTTATTATTATCCACATAACCCACAAATTCTTCATTCACAGCCAACTCTAACAATTTTTCATAGAAGAGCACCATATTTAATGGTGCGAGACATTCGACTACAATGGCAGAATAAAACTTCATCATTGTTTTGTAATGTATAAGTCTTAAAAATGAAATCGTTTTAAATAAAGTAAATATTTTGATCCATGAGGAATTTATTATTGAAAAGAATAAAAATTATATGATTTAATATTTTTTCTAAGAATGGGAAAGAAAGCATTTCGTTTTTAAATCATTGATACAAGGTGACTAAAAAACAATTGCCGTTGCAACTATTAAAGAAGCTTACGTGTCGTAACTAGAGTCTTTCAGTCGTAACTATCGGAGGATTGGTAATGGTTGCATGTACGACGTTGAGAGATGTCAGGTGTATGAAATGTTATTTGATGCGATGCAGATAGCTCTCCTGAACACGCCGTAATTGATATGTCATAATTAGTGAAATTATAGACGGGTCATTGGGAATATTTCATGCACTTAAATAAATCTTCAGTGAAAATATATTAGTGGTTTCTTAAATAGGGCATGGACTATACGTCAGATTAATAACACTATACGTTGTATGATGTGAATATGACAGATGCTTTTATTGAGCTTATGATGATTTGATGGAAATCGGAATAAAGTAAGATTATGTAAAAATTGGGATACTACAAACCTAAATGAAATAATCAGTTTTTTTTTTGTATTTGTTCAGGTTTCGAAGAACACGCGAACTATAGATAGTACAAACTTAGCAATGGTTTATATACTTACAAATTTTAACGAAAACATTTTTAACAAAAATATTTTAAATACTGGTTTATCAGATCACTTGTTATTGATTTAGATGTCCCACAGAACATAAACTCATAGACTTAGATCACTTTCCAAAAACAATATTTCAAAATTTAAAGAAATTCTGAATTTAGAAACATGGAATGTTCTTGAAAATCAAACAGTGCAAAATAAATTTGTTGCATTTCATAACTTATTGCACAATCATTATAATTTTTTTGAAATTTGTTAGCAAAAATTTTGATTTTGAGAATGAAATTAATTGGATCACATCAGGTGCAAAAAAAATCTTTAAAATCGAGTTATAATACATGCTAAAAACTATATTTTGACAATAAAAAAATTCAGTAAATAAAACAATGATCGTATGGAAAATAGTAAACCGCCCAATAAAAAATTATTTAAACACACATAAAGTAAATAATAGTGATGACATTGAAATAAATAATCAACCAATAACAGACAAGTCCAAAATTGCAAACAAAATTAACTCCTATTTTATAAACTCACCCAAGTCCCTTGATATATCACAATGTAAGTGCCGTTTCACATGGAACGTATGGTCAGCACTGACCGTCAGGACGTATAAGATAGTACCATGAGTTCAAATGAACATTTCCAGATGGAGCGCGTATGATCAGTCCGTACGAATAAATACGCCGGGCCTACGTCGAGCTCGTGCGGCGACGTATCGTCAGCGGACTGACGAGCAATGTGATTAAATGAGCTATTTCACATTTGAACTGATGGTCGGTTGCGTACAGATTCCGGTGTTGTCAGTTGTCGATAGTTCCGACTACTTGTGCAAGTGGCGTAATCTTGTATTCTGCAGTCTGCACCCCACATAAATTAAAATATGTATGATTAAAAAACAACTGAAGAAAATAGAGAATAAATAATTAATTATATTTTAATTAGACTTTCAATTATTCGTCTATTCCCGTCACTTCCAGGTCCCAACACCTACCGGATAATGGAGGTTCTACCATAACGTAGGTGCATTATTACTTACCTGAGACAGTCTCCACTGATGAAATTGACACTCTAACTGTATCCGAAAATTTTAAACTATTTTCTAGCTTGTGATGTAATTCGTCAAAAGATTTGATTGACATACGAAAATAGTTAAAAAATTTTCGTTCGTCTTAAATTCGAACATAATGTAACAAAGGCACCTTTTAGATACCTCGCGCTAATAATAGGATGTACCCATAATCTCTTTTTTTCTCTCTTCTCCGTTTAATCAGCAAAACAACGGCAACAGCGACTGCCCGGTGTCGAAGATACATTTTGATAACTGACGGCGTTTTAACTGCATGTGAAAGTAGTACGTCGAACGGGACAGTCAGCGCTGACGGTCAGTACTGACGGTCAGTGCTGACCGTACGTTCCATGTGAAACGGCACTAACACTATTGAAATTTTAACACCTGTCAGAGAAATCCGGTGACGACTTCTGAAATTATTGATATAATAATTAACAATTTAAAAGAATCAAATTTAGTGGGCCCTGATGATGTCTCTATCAAAATAATTACTCTTTGCCCACATCAGATAGCTTAACCATTGACGCATGTATTATCATAATATAAGTATAAAAATATGATAGATGCTGGCCACGCCCTCCGCCAATTGGGAAGTGTGTGGGGTCGTACTCATATTCTTCCCATATAATTTGATTTCTTGGCCGTTTCTATCCCTATTTTATACTTATAATTATTATTAACAATCTATTGTCTTCCTCGTGCTCATTATTAAATGTAAAACTCCAAAATTTAATTTTACTCAGTCTGTATATCATATATTACGTATGATCACCTTAATAGAGGTATTCAATTCTATTCTATTCTTAGTTTAGTCCTAACATTCTGAGAAGAGGTTTTTCACTGCCTTATTTCTGGAAGAATAATTTCCTAAATATTCATACCTAAATAAAACCTAGCAAAATAATTCAAGTTAACGTATTACTGCACATAACCTTGAATTGTCATAATATTTTTATGCATGTTAAATTTCACGACAAATTTCTAATTATGCACCTTTTTTTTTCAGATTTACGTCGTGCAAAGCGTTTAAAGCTCTTATGAACGAAATAAACGACTTGGCAGGCCAACATGAAGTTGTTGCTGAGGATCTCCAGGCAAATGTGATAAAAGAACTGACTGCTTTAGTGAAAGATTTAAGGGAGGAACGAAAAGTTAGTTTTTTTTTAAATTTATTTACAAGTGATTCAAACTACTTGAAAGTTAATACCTTATATATTTCCGAAATAATTTGTAAATTACTGCAATCTATCCAAATATCCTAACATTTTCGACATTTCTGCTAATATGTCGGCAGTTCTCCAACATATTTCCTGCATACATGACCACTAATAACAGTAATAAAGATCCATAGAATATCTACAAATCCCCTCCTAGCAATAACGCTTCACCTCAAACTATCCCGTCCCCTTAACATTTTCTTAAATGCATTACGTTAAATTCCTCACCAATTAAATTCCACGCAATTCCTCTAAAAATATAATAAGTACACATTAAAAGAATATTTCTACAACCGAGCGAAAAGTGCAACTTCGCGCTTGCAAAAGAAAGCGCAGAGTTGCACTTTTCCGAGGAGCGAGCGTTTTTTTTACTTTGTCGCTCTCCGAGCGACAAAATAAACATACATAAACACAAACTACCAACTTTAGTTACGGAAAACAGTTCAAAAATTGGTTGGTAGTAACTCATCTTTTATTTTTTTAACAATTTTGTGCTACTAAAGGTGGTAGAAATAGCTATTTTTTACCAATTCAATGAACTTATAAAGCTTTCGCATAGCACAGACGAATATTATATTTTGGACATAGGAGGCCATGCTTGCCGCTGCTGTTAGCAAAAATAAACAAATATTTATTTAATATGTCAAAACGTTCTTAAAACAGCTATTTGTGTCAAATAAATTTACTCTTATAATTATCAGATAATGGAAAGTTTTGAAGAAAAGTATAATTTATGTGATACTTGTAAAGAATTGTACCATGTTCAAATACACCATTCCAGTTTAATATACTTAACTGCCCTAATTAAAAACTGCGACCAAGACATGTCAAAGAATGGTTTGTTTAAGAAGATTCAAAGAAGTCTACTACAAATGTCGACCAAATATAATTATTTTCCCAGAAGAAGACTGAATACAATCGTGTCAAAGTATTACATATGTCATCAAACACAGACATTTAATACCTTTTAATTCTTCGCCCTGCTTTTCACCACTGAAGAAGGAGGAAGTGTTAGAAGAATTCCAAAAACATTTAAATTTTGTTATACATAGATATAAATCATAAGATGGCAGTATTTAAATAAATAATTGATAGGTACTAAAGCAATTTTTTATTGTATTTTGCATTAAATACCATTTTAAAATTTCTAAAAAACATGTAGCGGCCAATGGGGCCCCCCTTTTTAAAAATAAAATTCAAATTTTTGGGTTTTCAAAAATTTTTAATTTTTACCAAAGATTTTTATAAAAATACCGGTTGTAGAAAAATCCTGTGTGTAATTCGAGCGCAAAGTGACATTGCCGCTCTCGCGAGATAGCCGCGCTCCGCTAGGCGTTACGCGTCAAACTTCTCGCTCAGAGCGACAATATATCACTTTGCGCTCTTAATACACAAATAGCTATTGGATACAATAATGGCCAATACTTTCTTTTAGAAACAACTTCTTGAAGGCCTGCGGTTATCACAGACACTACAAGCTCAGATAGAAACATTACAGAGGGCGAAAAAGGCATACGACAAGGCGTTCAAGGAATCTGAGAAGGCCATAGAGAGTTTTCAAAAGGCTGACGCGGATTTCAACTTATCTAGAGCGGAAGTGGAAAAACAGAGATCAAATATGTCGCATAAAACTCAGGTTTGTGATTCGGCGAAAAATGAATACGCCCAACAGTTACAGAGGACGAACGATTTACAAAGGCAACATTTTAGGTGAGTTTTTAGAAAATAGTAACAAGTATTAATGTTATTTAGCTCAACCATATTAATATAAATACTATGGTCTTATTTATGTCACATTTTTTTTTGGGACATTCTGTATACTGGAGTCCGGCACCAAAATAGGCCCAAAAAGTCATTACGTCATGAAAACATTACCAATGTTGAAAAGTTTCAAAATAGTCGAGGAAATAAAGCACTGAACCTCCGAAATTTCCGCAGCAGGACGGATTTTAATGCGTTTTTTTGCATTCGATTCGTGAGAGCATCAGGAAATTTTGTAAACTAATCTGATGAATAGCAAATGAAAAATTGCATATTTGCATTGTAAAAATGCATTGTTCAAAGTGCATTTAGAATAATTAATTTGCAACTCGGTAAAAATTGATTGAAATGAGTCCAAATTTGTTACTCGGGGGTTTTCGGGGTCGCTGAACACGAATATCACGGCGGCAACGGCCTCCGAGATACCTGGAGCCCAGGGTGGATACTATCCATGATACAAGTAACTGAGACATTGTATCATGGATACTATCTACCTCATCTCCTGGAATTTCATGTGAATTTGTAATATATTTAGTTGAAACTCATTACTCGGGGGATTTCGGGGTCGCTGAACACGAATATCACGGTGGCAACGACCTTCGAGGTACCTGGAGCCCAGGGTGGACCTCATCTCCTGGAACTTCTTGTGAATTTTTAATATATTTAGTTGAAATTCGTAACAAATTTGGACTCATATCAATCAATTTTTACCGAGTTGCAAATTAATTATTCTAAATGCACTTTGAACAGTGCATTTTTACAATGCAGATATGCAATTTTTCATTTGCTATTCATCAGATTAGTTCACAAAATTTCCTGATGCTCTCACGAATCGAATGCAAAAAACCGCATTAAAATTCGTCTTGCTGCGGAAATTTCGGAGGTTGAGCCGTTTTTAGTGCTTTATTTCCTCGACTATTATCAAAACGATGTGAATCTGTTACAGTGACAGACGTATTATATCAAATCGGTATCAGATTTTAATGATATGATTGATATGTTAATTCTACGTGTGTGGAACGTCATTAAATGTTATTTATTAAAGCAGTATTAGATACTACCGAGAGGCTTCGTAGGTATTTCATTTGGCCGAGGATAAATTAACACACAACCAGAAATGATTCTGTGACACAACTTATGTAACTGTGAATATTTATTCATTTGATTGCACTTGGTTCCAAGGGTTGACACAAACCTTTGAAGATTTAAGAAATTAGTAACTACAACCAACGAATTATCCATAATTGCGTTATATAATTCCTCAGTAATCTACTTGGAAATTGCCATCAACTTGCAAAGGGTCTCAGGAGATAAAACGGTTTAGACCCTGAGAACATTTAAGAAATTTGTTCACAACCAGCTATTTGTCCATAACACAGTTTTGATCAAGAGTAAATTTTCATCGACTTGCAAAGGGTCCAGGGTTTAAAACTACCAGGGGTTAAAAGAACCTTTTCAACCTTAAAAAAATGGTAACACAACCAGCTATTTGCCCATAATTTCGTTTTGATTGAGGGTAAATCAACTCATTTGTAATGTACCTGTAAATTTTCATCGACTTGCAAAAGGTTCCAGGGGTTAAAACGACCGTTTAAAATTTTTAAAAAAATTGTAACCTCATAACCAGCTACTTGTCCATAATTTCATTTTGATCGATGATAAATTAGCTCGTTAGTAATTTACCTGTAAATTTTCATCGACTTGCAAAGGATTAAAACAGCCGTTTATATATATTTGAAAAAGTTATAACTTCATAAGCAGCTATTTGTCCACAATTTCATTTTGATTAAAGATAAACGTGTTAGTAATATACCAGTAAATTTTCATCGACATGCAAAGGGGTCCAGGGTTTAAAACAACCCTTTAAATATCTTAAAATTGTAACTTTACAACCAGCTTTTTGTCCATAATTTTGTTTTGATCGAGGGTAAACTGACCGTTAGTAATACCCGTCAATTTCCATCGACTTGTAAAGAGTCTTTGGCCCTTTAAACATTTGAAAAATGTGTAACTTCATAATCAGCTATTTGTCTATAATTTCGTTTTGATCGAGGGTAAACAAATTGTTAGTAATGCACCTTTAAATTTTCGTCGTGTAAAGGATCCCAGGGGTTGAAACAACTCTTTAAACGTTTAAAAAAGATGTAACTTCACAACTAGCTATTCTGTTTTGATTGAAGGTAAAGTAACTCATTCATAACGTACCTGTAAATTTTCATCGACTTGCAACGGGCCCAAGAGGTTACAACAGCCCGTTGAATAATTACCGTCAGTATTTGCAAAGGGTTCCAGAGGTTAAAACAACCCTTTAAACATTGTAAAAAATTGTAACTTCAGAACCAGCTGTTTGTCCATAATTTTGTTTTGATCGAAGGTAAACTAATTCGTTTGTAATACACCTATAAATTTCCATTGACTGCAAAGGGTCCCTGGGTTTAAAACAGCCCTTTAAACATTTGAAAATGTTTTAACCTCATAACCAGCTATTTGTCCATAATTTTGATTTAATCGACAGCGAACAAACTTGTTAATAACATACTTGTAAATTTTCGTCGACTTGCAAAGAGTCCCAGGGGTTGAAACAACTCTTTAAACGTTTAAAAAAGTTGTAACTCAATAATAATGATAATTTTCATGCCTTTAAATATTTGCAAAATGTGTAACTTCACAATTTCGTTTTGATTAAAAAGAAACAAATTCGTTAATAATGTACCTGTAAATTTTCATCGAATTGCAAAAGATTCCAGGGTTAAAAAACCATTTTAAACATTTAAAAAGTTCGTAACTTCTCAACCAGCTATTCGTCCATAATTTTGTTTTGATCGAGGGTAAACTAACTCGTTCGTAATGTTCATCGATTTGCAAAGGGTTGTCCAGGGGTTAAAAAAAGTCCTTTAAATATTTGACGAATGAATAACATCACAACCAGCTATTTGCCCACAACTTCATTTTGAATGAGTGTAAACAAACTCGTTTGTAATGTACTTGTAAATTGCCAATGACTTGCAAAGAGTCCCGGGGTTAAACAGCCCTTTAAACATTTAAAAAGTGTATCTTCACAACCAGCTATTTATCTATAATTTCGTTTTGATCGAAAGTAAACAAACTCGTTAATAATAGACCTGTAAATTTTCTTTGACTTGCAAAGAGTCCCAAGGGTTGGAACAACCCTTTAAACATTTAAAAAAATTGTAACCACAACCAGCTATTTGTCCATAATTTCGTTTTGATCGAAGCTAAAGCAACTCGTTCATAATGTAACTGTGAAATTTTATCTACTTGCAAAAGATCTGAGGGGTTAAGAACAGCCCTTTAAACGTTTGAAAAATGTATAAAACATATCACTGTTCTTAATAATTTGGGGAGATATCGCTGGAAATAGATTTTGATAACTGATATAAAATTGGTAACATTTTTTTCCGAAAGTTTGTTTCAAATTGACATCGTCACTCCAGAAAAGCGATAACCCAACAATTGTTGTTTTCACATTTAACCTGTCCTTATGAGTATTCTAGTATTATTTATTAATTTACAAAATTATTTACGCATATTTTTTCAGTAAATTAAAAACCCCCTTGCATGACTCGTTATTATTTTCTTGCCTGCATATGATACGCGAATGTAATTCTGTTACTTATTTGTTCTGGTAATAAAGTAAATAGTGTAATAAACATAAAAATTCTGCAATTTCTAAAATCTCGTGACCCTCCCTTTATGACCTCTAAAAGAGGCATTATTTTATGTCGGGTTGTCACACGTACTGATTCATAACCCGGAAATTAAAATCTAAAAAATGGAATCCAAGTGAAGTTTTATTATTAATTTAATTTATGATATAGTAAGTAGTGAGGAATATTCACTCTATTTTTGATTTTAGGTCAGGACTACCCGAGGTGTTTAGGCAGTTACAAGAACTGGACGAGAAGAGGATAAAAAACATAAAAAATTTTATACGTGCTTCGGTGGACATTGAACGTAATGTGTTTCCTATTATTAATAAGTGTTTAGACGGTATCCTCAAAGCTGCTGACATAATAAATGAAAAAGAGGTAAGGGAATAAAATTTATAAGAAGCAGTTTTTCCAAAAGTGTATTTTTTTTGCAGGACACGCTTCTGGTTATAGAGAAATACAAGTCAGGATTCCAGCCGCCGGAAGATTTTCCGTTTGAGGACTTATCAAAAGGTGGTAGTGACTCTGGTAGTGCTAATAACATTAATAATATACAAGTGAGTGGAAAATTAAAAGACGGTGGTTATACAGTGAAAGGGACTATAACCGGCAAGGCTCTGAAGAAACGGACGGGGCTGTTCCATATATTCGGAAGCCGAGGGGTATGTATTTATGAATAAAAACGTTTTGTTTCAAGAAAATTAATATTGTTAATCGTTCAAAAATTAAATTGTTTGTTATTTAAGTGATCTCTTCCAATAAGTCGTTCATTTAGAATTACAATTAATTCATATGTTAATAAATTTTCTGTTCGTCATTTTATCGAGTCTATGGAAAACATTTTTTAAATTTTTTTTAAGAATTGATTATTTTCGATTATTAATATAAACTGCTGTCAAAATTGAGGACCCCTGAAATTTTGGTCACTTTCTTACATATATATATTTATTGGGTTGCAACTTTTGAAATTCGGCGCAGCCGTTGCTTAAAATGAAACGTATACATTTATATATGAAACGTACATGGGCAACAGTTTTGTAGCGAGCAACAAACTGAGGCAACTTGTTCCATTTTTGGGCATCGCGACAGTCGCTGCATGACTATCGCTATATCTTCTTTTAGCTACTGATTCGCCACATACACGCCAATGTTCCTGGCTTTGTCGATGCCCTAGGAATGATAAGTGTCTAACGGGACTAATGCTATTTACCCCTGATACACTGACAGAATTCCCGTGGTCCTAGCTTGATGGACCCTGTCGGCTGGTCGCATCTTCTGGCGCTCTTTGATCTTGGTACATCTTAGGATATAAATTTTGTTTCAATCACTGACCCGTGTATAAAAATTGTTTCAATCGTCAACTTTAACTGAAGATATACAGTGAGAAAATATGACCAACATTTCAAGTGTTTACAGCATTCTATATATTTTTTGCCGTACATAAAATATTTTAAGCTGGGTGCAGATTTGAACATCTGAATATGGGAGAATATATGGAACATACCGATTATGACGAACGTGCTGAATGCAACGAGCTTTTGTTTGGATTATTTGTTCGTTTGTTCGTGCGCGCTGGGTTTTGTTTTGTTCGTTTGGACAAACATGTTCAAATTTGGACCCAGTTGTGGGCAAATTTCGATGTTTGTATAGGGTAACTCGGTAACTGTAAGAGATACAAAAAGTGGAAGACACATTCTCGATCTCTTTTTTTTGAGACAAATTCACTGGCGAAAACAAAAATTTGCTGTCGTGTTTTGTTTTCGAGTTATAAACAAAAGTTCGATTTTTCGACTTTTAGACACGTCAGTATCTTGGGTGTTTGTAAAGTTATGAACAAACAAACAACTTCAAGCACTTTTTTCTGTATAATACAGTGGCGCCGAGAAAATGAAAGAAAAGATGCAATTTCGAGTTATGGCATAAAGTTGTATATTTTTAAATGGGAATCATAGTTGGCTATGGTTTAGTTAAAAAAGGAAATTTTTTTCACTTTCAAACTATACAGTGTGTCTCACAAGAGTGTAACAGTGTAATAATTCTTTTGTTTTTTGTCCGATTTAAATCAAACTGGTCTCAAAAGATAGAGGTCACCAAAGTCTACCTAAAACCACAAAATCACTGTCCATCTTTAAATGCAAGGCCATCTACGATGTTAAACTATATGAAAAAAAAATCAAAAAATCAGGTAGACGTTTGTCATCTATGACAGTGTTTATCCGTTTTTTCAGTAAATTGCATATTAATAATTTTATTTCCGTCGTAATTACACCCCAGTTAATCGGAAAAGTGAAGATGTCTTACGAAAATTAAGAGAAATGTGATATGCTAGAATGCTTTATTCAAAGTAAGAACAATTATGATGTTGCATCCGAAATATACTTCAATCGCTATTCAGAAAGAAGACAACCTAATAAAGCTATTTTTAAGAGGTTAAAAGAAAATTTCATTAATTATGGGGTCCTTCAACAAGCCAAGACCAAAAAATTACAACATTGAAAATGCTGAAGAATCTTCTATAACTGTAATTGGAATGGCGGTTGCAAATCCTTCAATTTCAAGTCGTCAAATTGAAACTGATTTCGGGATTTCGAGACGTTGAGGTTTGGATATTTTGAAGACACAAATTCAGGACTTGGAATACATACAAAAAAACGCAAAAAGTAATCTACTAAAAGATTACTTTCGCTATTAAAATTAAATACTTACACATCAACAGCGACCCCACATATGATATATAGTTTGAAAGAGAAAAAAAATCCTTTTTAACTAAACCATAGCCAACTATGATTCCCATTAAAAAAAAAAAATACAACTTTATGCCATAAATCGAAATGGCACCTTTTTTCTAAATTTCCTCCACGCCTCTGTATTATACAGAAAAAAGTACCTCAAGAATGTAAAAGTTGTTTTTTCATAACTTTACAAACAACCAAGATATTATTGACATGTCTAAAAGTCGAAAAATCGAACTTTTTGTGTATAACTCGAAAACAAAAGACGATAGCAAATTTTTGTTTTCGCCAGTGCATTTGTCTCAAAAAAAAGAGATCGAGAATAATATGTCTTCCATTTTTTTTGGATCTCTTACAGTTGCCGAGTTACCCTATACAAACATCGAAATTTGCCGACCCTGTACATAAAAATTGTCGTTAAATAAGAATAAAATTATACGGGATGGGTGACATAATCGGCCTTAGAATCTTTCCTGTCATAATTTTGTTTATTAATAATTTTTTTTTAGTTCAAGCTTAAATAACAGTCAAAATATCGGACGTTATAGATACCATAGATTAAATATATATAGATAGTTCCATCCGATGTTAAAATTTATCTCTCAAAAGTCTGGACCCAAAATTTTTTATATTGTGTGCAGCGCCTGTTTAGGATTTTCTTGTTTAGAAATTGTATATATGTTATGTTTTAATATCATGGACCATTTATGCACATTTGCTATGTCAATATTGACAATATGGTAAATAGGCGCTATTCGTATTGATTTAAAAATCGGGTCCAGGATTTGAAGCGATAAATATTTACATAAGTATACTCTCTGCGTATACATTAATCTATGCAGATATAAAATAAAGGTACAGATACCTTAATTCTTGATAATACATACATCTCTTTTTTTTTTGTTCATAATGTACATGTTTTGGTACAGTTATTTTTATAAGTTCATCTGTTTAAGTATATTTTTTATGTATTTCGTAGCCTAATTAAAAAAATATATTAACCTCAGCACTGTCATGTTTGTACAATTAAAAACTCTGTAGTTTTATTTCTACTTTAATTGGTGTGCATATGGTATTATTTTTAATTATATGTAATTAGTTTTTGATTGTTTATGAAATTTACACCTGTTGAGGTGTACACGGTATAAGTATGTTCCACAATCTGTTGAACTGACATCATATGAAGCCGTAACCCGAGAAGGTGCGTAATATAGTAGCGAATGGTTTTGCTGATTTTTTAAATCTGTCCACAGCCCAAGTAATTTGCCCAATAATTTCGATCCAAGCTTTCTTACCTACAATCTAAGTAACCGTAACATAAACAATGTAACAGGAACTGAAATATTGGTGGTGATTAAAAATCACTAAAACCTAAGACAGCAAATAACATTGAAGGTATACCGGCCTATTTTTTCAAAGCATATGGGGAATTGCTCGCAAAGCCATTGTGCAAAATATTTAATATAGCTCTCAATGAAAAAGTTTTTCCCAGTAAATTCAAAATAGGGCGTACAACTCCTATCCACAAAACTGGTAATACTAGTTTTATAACAAATTATAGACCAATAACAGTTCTACCATGTCCTGCGAAAATATTTGAGAGAGTAATATATCGGGTGATTATAAAGTCAAGGGAAATATTTCAACTTATTATATATTCTTAACAAATCAAATTAATAACAAAAAGTAAATGGAATCTAGTTGCTTACATAATGGGATTTCTGATGTCAAACACTAGTTACCGCAAATGCTCGATATGACCTCCATTGTGTTGTTGTAAAATTACCAACTGTTCCTCCAAATTGTATACAGCAGTATTCAACATTTCTGGTTGAATTGCACGAATTTGCTCTCTAATACTGTCCTTTAATTCCTCCAGCGTTATTGGCCGTGTTCGAAACACCAAATTTTTTAAATCACCCCACAACCAGTAATCCGCTGGGTTAATATCAGGCGATCTTGGCGGCCATGAATTTTCAAAATGTCTGCTTATAACACGATCTTGAAAAACCGCAGTTAACAATTCTTTAACTGGTCGGTAAATTTGCGGAGGTGCTCCATCCTGCATAAATATCATGTTTCCAATTCCTTCGTGCTCGTTTTGCAACTGTGGAATTGCATAATCCCTTAACATTTGCAGGTATCGTTCACCAGTAACAGTTACAGATACGGCCTCCCCATTCTGTATTTCCTCGAAAAAGTATGGACCAATGATGAAATTAGCTGTGAAACCGCACCAAACAGTGACTTTTTTTCATGAAGGCCTTGCTGAACGATTTCATGTGGATTTTCTGTTGACCATATTCGACAGTTTTGAGTATTAATTCCACCATTAAGAGAGAAATGGGCCTCATCTGTCCATAAAATACGGGATAACCATTCGGGTTCAATTTCCATCCGAGTCAATACGTGTAATGAAAAATCGTACCTGAGAGCAAAATTTGCGTCCTTTAATTCAAACAGCAGTTGCAGTTTATAAGGATACATTTTTAGGACTTTCAGCAAAATTTTCCAAACCGTGGTGTATGGCATTTGTAATCGTTTTGATATCGCATTCACACTACTCATTGCTAGCGGATTAGTATTGGCTACGTTTTGATTTTCCTGAGGAACTTCTGCAACTTGGACATCAATAATCCTAGGTCTTCCTGCCCTCGAAGTTTTTTAGGGCCCCCTTTTTTAAAAAAAAAAAAAAAAAAAAAAAAGGCCCCCCTTTTTTTGGGCGGCCCCCCCCCAAAAACCTTTTTTTCGAAAAAATTTTTAAAACCCGAGGGGTAATTTTACCACCTTCATAATAACATTGCACTAAACCAATTCTTGTTTGCAGATCCATATTGAAATTGTTACAATTTACGTTACGCGAATTTTATTTTGAGAACAATTTTCTAAATTACGATTATTTCGTTTGACACTTGTATCAATAGTTGTCCCGACAATTCTTTTGTTTTCCATAGATACACTAAAATCCAATTATTGAGTCAACTAGATTCTGTTTACTTTCTGCTACTAGCATAATTTCCTAAAACTGTATAAGAATTTAAAATAGACCCCTTACTTTATGATAACCCCATATAACAGAATTTACACACATGTTAACCCAGTAATCATCGGGTTTTATACCAAAAAAGACGACCATTACAAATTTGTGGTTATTCAGTACCTCAGTTACTAACGTAATTGAAAATGGATCACAAGTTGATGTCATATATACAGACTTAGCAAAAGCATTTGACAGAGTAAATCATCAAGTACTTATCCTTAAGTTGAAATCATACTCCTTTAGCCAAAATACATTAGATTTCTTATATTCCTATCTGACAGGAAGAACGCAGCTTGTAAAATTTAGTGATATCCACTCGTATAAATTCAATGCAACATCGGGGGTTCCACAAGGCTCAACTCTGGGACCTTTGTTGTTTGTCCTATTTATTAACGACTTGAGTCAACAAGCACTCCAAATTCTTGCTTTACGAGGATGACTTAAAGTTATTCCACCGAATTGACACATTAGAAGGTTCTAATCTACTACAAACTAATTTAAATGATCTTTTAGTTTATTGCGAAAACAGTGACCTAACTTTTAACGAGTCCAAATGTAATTCGGTTACTTTCACAAGAAGAAAAAATCGTATCGTAAATAACTATACAATCAATAATACAATATTAGATCGTTTGTCAGAAATAAAAGATCTGGGTATTAAGTTCACGAATAACTCCAGCTTCAATACTCATCTGTCAGATAGAGTCTTATAGGTGACAGAATGCATACTTTTTACAATGTCGCGTACCGAGACTGTGCACCAGCGAACAAGTGCATGTTTTCTATGTTTTCTACTGAAAAACGTCTCCTTCGTGGGGTAAACGCACTTGTGTAAAGCGAAAATGATCTTTTAACACCTATCGAAATACTATTTGCAAAGTTGAAACTTTCCAAACCACTTGCGAGATGTTCCTCATTGAAACACCGATTAATAAAACAACTTTTCACACCCCGTATTTGTTTTTAAAATGTTAGTAAACCTGGAACTTTGGCATTGACTCCAGTGGCGTTACCGTAGTGGTATGAAGCAACTAACTTGGCTAAAGATAACACAGGCCTGCAAAATAAAACTTATGGGGGGGGGTCTATATTTTAATGCAATTCTGTATGACTGTTTCATGCCGAATCCAAAAATGACTTGCATTTTGCTCTATCACGCAAGGTTTTTTCACAAAGTAAAAATACATGAACGGTCTTCTAATAAAATGTATCAAAATAATGCATTACAATAAAATACTTCTCATTTTTAATTACAAAATTTAAATCAAAATTTACAAGTGCCTACAAGAAAATAATATTACAAAAAAGTTAAAATTTTTACATGTCTCTTTGCGAATGAAAACGCTTTCTTTTACTTTCAAATGAACGCTTAGTTGAAGCCCGTTTATATGAAGTTTCACCTTCAGAAGATTCTCTCTTTAAACACCAACAATAGTCAGCCATCATGGCCACGTTCCATCTTCCTTGATATGTCATCTCCATCTGTTTAATGTCCTGGTGAAATCTTTCACCTTGTTCTTCACTCACCGCCCCGAGATTTTCGGGAAAATAGTCAAGATGGGAATGAAGAACATGAAGTTTCAAACTCATATCGCACCCCAATGTTTTATAATTTTCTAACATATCGTTGACTATATTCTTGAAATCAGGATCTCTGTTATTACCTAAGAACTTTTGAACTACATTTTTGAAGCCAACTCATGCAGCCTTTTCTTTATCATTCATTGTTGAGTCAAACACTCTGTCTTTCATTAACTCTCTAATTTGTAGCCCAACAGAAATACCTTCCTTAAGCTTGGCTTCTGATAAACTAGAAAATTTTGAACATAAAAACTTGAAACAGTTACAGTTTTTGTCGAGAGCTTGAAACAAATTGCTTCATTAGCCTCAACTTAATGTGTAACGGAGGCAGAAGAACTTTTTTCGGATCGATCAAACTTTCTTGTACAATATTTTTTGAACCAGGTACTAAATTAATTCTATGTGGCCATTCTTTCTTTTGCCAATGTTCACCTCGTGCTCTACTGTCCCATTCGCATAAGAAACGGCATTTTAGTATAGCCAGACTGTTGGCCTAAGAGCATACCTAAGATTTTAAAATCTGCACATAACATCCAGTTGTGGTCTGCATATTTCACCTTTTCAAGTAGGAGTTTCAAATCTTCATATCTTTCTTTTAAATGAACAGAGTGTGCAACCGGGACTGATGCGTATATATTACCATTATGCAACAATACACCCTTTAAACTCGTTTTAGATGAGTCTATGAACAACCTCCAGTCATTTGGTTGATAATGGATGCTCCTAACTTGTTAATCAATCCTGGAACATCATGGCAGTAAACAAGGGATCCCTCTGGATCAAAGTATTATAAAAATTCAGTTTCACGTTTTCTATACCATGAAAATGTCGTTCCTGGAAAAAGTAAATTCTTTTCACTCAGTCTAGATCCTAAAAAGTTCAGCAGACTCTTTTGAAAGTTCTAAGTCATGAATTAAATCGTTTAGTTCATTCTGAGTAAAAAGCTGAGGCTGAGTACTTTGTAATGAAAAGTCTTCATACGAATCTTCAATTTCTAATTGCGAATCAGAATCAGACGACAAAAGAGTATAATTCTCTGGTACAGCAGGTACAGGTACATCTGGCCCATGCGCTACTGGCCTTATTGCTGATGGAAGGTTCGGATAAAATATTTTTTCTTATTTTTAGTATTAAAGCCACTTACGTCAGACAAGCAAAAGTAACAATCTTCTGCATGATTGTTGGGTTCCCGCCACACCATTGGTATGCCGAAAGGTAAGGATTTCTTTTTATTTTGAGTCCACTTCCGTAGCGATTCAACACATATGTATGACAAGCTCTGTGTGGGCGCCCATGTTTTGTCTTGGTCTCCGAGCTTTACACCAAAGTACGCATGATAACTTCTTTTCACGAATTCCGTAATATTTCTTTGTTTTTTTTTTAACTGTATATGAACCACAAATGTAACAAAACACATCGGCGCTGTTTTTACAATGTCTTGAGGACATGACGAATTTTTAATAACTTTATCACGCTATTATATACTGTAAGCACACGTTCAACCACAGTTAACTTACTACTGACTGCTGTATGTGCTTTTCGAATACTATGTGTATATTCTGGTTCTAACTAGAAACGCCTAGATTAAACGGCAGTGGTCCTTAACAATTTTATTTTAAAAAGATATGTATTAATTACTAATAATGTCGTTATGTATGTTTAGAGTAAACAGTGCGTGATACACGAAAACTAATAATACTGCAGAGTTCAGAACGACTTACTCTAGAAATGTAAAAAAATTGCAGACCCCTAAAACCATGCAGGCCTGTGTAATTAAAGAGACTTACTCATGTCTTATATCGTCCAAAGTAAATATTGATTCTGCTCAAACGCCTGCAGCATTAAAATGTCTTCTACAATAGTACTCTTTAAATATGGACACTTTTCTCTGTGAATATCGCACCGTGTTTTGAAACTGAACGTTCTACGTCCATAGATGTAATATTCACTAGCGTCTACAGATAGGTTGCAATTGGCGTTGATGCTCCAGAAGACATGCGCGAGATAGGGGAAGCCTAACTTAGTTCATAGATAAATATTAATAAATCCTTTTGGAATCGTTTGTTAGCAAGAAACTCGTTAGACGATAGTAAAGGGCAAGGGAAAATCTTACTAAAAAATACTTATTTAAAAAAAAAAATTATAAGTGCGATTCGAACCCTGGACCTACTGCGTGCTAAGCGAGTATCTTCTCTATCGTCTAATGAGTTCCTTAGTAACAACCGATTCCAAAAGGATGACAAAATTCATGGTCGCAATCTCGCGCATGTCTTCTGGAGCATCAACGCCAATTGCAACCTATCTGTAGACGCTAATGTAATATTCGCATGCGAATAATACTGCTGGAGATCACTTGTAGAATTTCCGTCACTTAGATATTGCTTAATGTGGCGAGCTTGCGCAAAATCCGGATTTTTATTTAATTAATAGCCGTATAAAGCTGGAGTCCCATGTCCGCTGCCCGAAAAAATTTTAATTTTCTGGAGCAACAATTTTGCAATTTCGTATCCAAAATCCACTAAAATATGTCAATAGGAGAGGAAGCAGAAAAAGTTTAAATAACTTTAGAACAAATTGTTTTATCTTGATTTGTACATTATTTGCTTTGCAAACGTAGTTGCGCCGATAGAAGTTCTTTTTTTTTATTGAAAATGGCAAGACAATGAGAAAGTGAGTTTAAAAAACGCACGATATCGGACAAGAGTCAAAATTATTTTAACTTTATGCGATGTCGGAAAATTGTGAAACCTACGGATGAAAATATTTTAACCAATAGAAGCACTGTTTGACCATTGTATCATTAAAGAAAAAACTGAAATAAGAAATTCCTAACATTAGTACATAAATCTCTAGTAAAGTCAATACAACAGATTGTGGAACAAATTTGACCTGTAGAAATTCCGAGAAATATTAAATTTTATATTATGGAAATCGTTTCAATAGCATTTGAATATATATTGTTTGTTGTGACATTTAAATTTTGATTTCCTTCCAAATATTTGATATTTTTACGAATATTTCAAAGAGCAGGGAATTTTTCTTGGTATTTCATACTAAAAATACTCAAAACTATGACCGAATGTGATATGACCGTAAAAATAGTATTTTGTTTTGTATATTATTTTTTAATGTATGGTTTATTACAGAAATACTGTGCACATAAAAAGGTTACAGAAAACTGACATAGAAACTTCAAAGCTAGCGCTCTCACAGGATCTAATTAGCGGCATACAGAGCCGTACTTCAAATTTCTGTGTATTACAATGAATACAATACTACAATAGATTTACAAGTAGTGTCTTGGATAAATAAATAATAGCCTCTGTTAAATTAAAAATCTTACTCTGTTTTACTCTAACTTAAAATCTAACTCTAAATTTAAGCAGGCAATTCTCTTATTGTTCAGTTTCGCTAATAATAATTTAACATATCCTCCTGTTTCCTTTTCACTTTTTTTCATATTTCTGTAAACATTAAAACTATTTTCTCTGACTGGCATGTTGTTTTGAAACTTTCTTTGTAATTTGTGAAACATTACCATATTTCCCATCTTCATGACATTCTTTGCTGGTGGTGGGTTGAGGGTCTTCCCAAGGCCTGAATGAACATTTTTCCAATACTATTTTACCACAGCCACTTGTAAACAGGAAACATCCGAATAGGTACCGTTCGCCAAAAATTTTTATAAAAACAACTGTATAAAATGCACATAAACAGAGGAAAATTCCACCTACCTACCTACCTGTTTAACACTTCAAGTTGTTACAATCTACTAAAATATATAATTTAAACACAAACTGTAATATAACACATTTATAGCACTAACACATAGACCAGTGGCGGCTCGTGATAATTTTATTTGGCGGGCTCTAGTTTCTTAAAAAATATGAACATAATAAAGACTCACCTCAGTCCCTCGGTAATTTCATCCAAGTAGAACTACAATTTTTGAAATAAAAGAAAAAGTTTTATGTACATATGTACAAAAAAAAGTTCACAATGTAATAATCACTTAAAAATGCGAGTAAAAATGTTATTGCTTATTAATACACAAAATCAAGTCTTCTTTCTTTCTAGGAAATAAACTGTTCTACGACTTTTTTTGTCAAAATTGCTTATATTATCAATAAAGTTCTTATCCAGTGACATCATTGGTAGGGCATTAAGGCGTTCTTCATTCATAGTGTTTCTTAAAAATGTCTTTATTCTTTTAAGAGTTGAAAAACATCTCTCTGATTCAGCTGTAGACATCGGAGTTGTCACAATAATTTTTAGTGACTTGACCGTTTCGCTGAACGTTTCATTTAAACCATTTTCAGACAACCAAGAAAAGTCGACGTCGGAAATTTCTTTGAATAATTAATAGAAATTGTCTACATTCACTAAAGATGCAGCTTCTAAATGACCCCTGTGTGACAATCTTTCATTCATCTGAAAAATTATTGTATCACACACTTCCTTAGCAATTACGGAATTTCTGTTTTCAAGATTAATTGTTCCCGTTTATTCACATTCTCAAGATTAGTAATTTCTTTTTCTATCGCATCAGTTGAATTTCTAATAGATATCATTTTTTTCAAACTCTTCAACTTTTTTTAAGTTCAATACTGTCTGTATTTCTGGCCTGAAATTGATTAAATAATATGTCTACATGTGGAAAGATTTTGTGAAATATTTTCTTTAAAATATACTTATTTTTAGTCACCTACTCGTTGTGTTTTATAATATTTTGTCTATAACTGTATCTAACTGAATTGCAATATTTACCGAGCAAAAAAAAAACACATCCGTACTGCACTTTATATGATATGCAGAAATTTCGTGCTTTTTTATTTTATGATTTTAAATGTTTTAGATCGTTAAGTCCCGTTACCGACCATATCTTGTCCTTTCCGAGAGAATCGGAATAAAATAGAACACATGGAAAACAAAACAGAGCATTTACCATATCACATCCACAAATCCACCGACATTTTTTATAAATTTCCTTAAAAAAATGCCTCGTGAAAATACGCGTCCCTACCTTGTCTGGTTGGTTAAGAGTCAATTCTGGTGTTGGTCGTCCGAGTTTCTTGATTTTTACTTTTTCTGCTAATGGCAGAATTTTAAAATTCACTTTCAGAATATTATTTACACTATTCTCAGTCATTTTGGCATCCACCAACTTAAAATAATACAAACACACTCAAAACAGTGAAACCACAAATAAATATCGAGAGCGAAACAGGCGAAACGATATAAGCACTACTACACTAAACAAACATTAATAACGCACTGCTGCTCTGATAACTTGAGCCTTCTGTCGCGTTGAAAAAACCGTTCTCCGTGATCGGCAATTTGCGCGCTCGGTTCGTTTCTTTATATATTTCCGTATGTAAGGAATGGCTCATGAGCTGAGCCTGCCCCATACTCTCTGGTTAAGCTGGGTACAGACATGCAACAGAACTTCGTATCATAACACCGTCGCGTAACAAGTGTGGACGGCACCGCGTAACATCGTAACACCGCAACAACGCAACATCGAGGCGTCCCATCGCTTGTCGGTATTAGAGCGTCACATCAAAGGAATGATACGGGCTGATGTTGCACCACTAGTTTGCGATCGCGGTTGGACCGATAGTATGTTCTGCTAACATGATACGCGACGATATTCTGATACGCTTGAATCCCTGAACATGCGTAGCCTCGACGCGTAACAAAAATTGTTGCGCGACGGTGTTACGATACGAAGTTCTGTTACATGTCTGTACCCAGCTTTAGATGTTGAAGGTCAGTATATTATGCGACTTTATTGTACACATAGCCGTCGCAAACGGGTAATAACTATGTTAAAAAAGATATTAAATGTAAAAAAACTGAAAAAAAAAATCATCCATTTAATTACTGTTACATTTTCCTAATAGTAACATGGGAGGCTTGAGCCCCTGAGCCTCTATGGAGCAGCCGCCACTGACACAGACGAAAATTTCTAATCTAATTTTTAAAGCGAATATAAAATACCCTCGAAAATACCACCTACTAGAATATTTTATTAACCCACCTAGTACTGATACACTTCGCGAAACTAATAAATTCGAAATTCGATCCTGTATCTAAAGGGTGATACGGGAGAAGAAACAAGGAAACTGCGAAGATAATTGTGTTGTTTGTAGGTGCAAATCGCGCACTATTATTAGAAGGCTTAGGAATCTTAGTTAAAACAAACAAGTTTCTGTTAATTTCTTATTTTAATTATATCAGGAACATACTTCACATAAGAATAATGATGTTTTATGTATTAAGTGATACATCATATTTATTATTTAACATGGTGTAAAAAAATAACGCATGCCTACTCTCCCTTGAAATAACTGTCGGTAGCTGATTGTGAGTCGACAACCTTTGAGTTTTTTGTGCACAGTATTTCTGTAATAAACTATACCTACTGTCCTTATTATATATATCTCATAATTAACATTTATCATTTATTTTCAAATGCATTTTGCGATATAGTAACATTCTTTTTTATTTTATCTCTCTATCTCTGTTTGGTGATGATCTGCGTATTTGGTGGGCACTGTACCATTTTATTTTAACTAGTAAGTACTTTTAATATTGGGAATGCGCATGTCAACTGGTCACAATTGTGTTTTGTACATTTCTTTTAGTGGCATTGTACATTTGCCCGTTGCATCATTTCTCACCAGTTTCCTATGTGGATTGAACAAATAGTGAATTTGAATTGTTGTGTTTGTATCAAATAATATGGGTTTTTGAAATGCACCATTTTTTTTTCATAACAGTTGTTTTTAATCATGCATGTTGCTTGTTTTTTAATTCCTAGAAATATTTTCATTACAACAATATTAAATATTTATTTTAAATATTTTTTTAAAAACACGTCTTTACTTAGGTATAGTTATTTCAGTCACTTTCTATTGTTTTATATAATAAGTTCTATTATAGAATTCAAAAGAATTGCCTCCTGGCTTTAAATAGTAATATCGTCAAGATAGGCAAATGCAAAAATTTTAAAAAAATTGGAAATTTCGCTTAACTTTATATAGACCGGATGCTAGAGGTTACGTTTGCAAAATTAGGGCGTGCAACTTTACTTCTAAATATGTTTTATTGACCACTCAGCAATAAGAAAGTGTATGCATCGAATGATTCATGTTCAGATTACTTTTGATTTTAATACTGTTAAAATATGCAGTGAAATGTAATGAATAGGGACCAGGACCTACTGACTTTCAAGTTTTCAAGTTTTTCTTAAAACCCCATAATTTTGACTTTGGTGATTTTTACCATATGCATCTACGCATTATTTCAACAAACAAATTCATTACATCTAAGTGGTTGGGAGATTGTCAGTAATAATACAGAATTGAACAGAATCTAGAGATTTCAAAAAATGTACTGATATACATAGAATTCCATTTTAAAAAAAAAAGGCACTTGATCCTGTAATTTCGTCGTGGCCTTGCCTTGTATATTCGAAAATAATTTCCGGTTATAGACTTTGTTTACTTGGTTTTTTTTTTTAATTTCTAGCTATCGTAGGTAGAACTTGAGATATCGAAGTCCAACGCACTATTGCCCCACTCTGTATAACTGTTTCTGAAAATTGGCAAATATTTTCGCTGCCTGGTAATGAAATGATCAAAAATATAAGTAGTAAATATAATCGAGCCTATGATGTATCCTCTTATGTCATTATAACAGGCTTGTTAAAACTCTTATCCAATCAGAAACCGCCTTTTTCAAAATTTCTGATTGGCTGTAACTTTTAACAACCCTGTTATTATAACGTAAGAGGATACATCATAGACCTGATGTGCAATCGGAAAAATATTAATTATAATAATTTTTTAACAAAAAAATCCATTTGTTATTAAAAAAATCGCCATTTCCACTTTGGAGTCTATAAAATTAATAGTTTTCATGCTACGCGCCGCGAAATTTAAAATGTCCGATATCGGATATTAAATAAAAATAAACAAAACTAAAACTACAAATTTTGATACCAATCTAAGAAAATAATATATAATTTGTTGAAAATTTTATTCCAAAGAAAAATATTCCAATAGAAAATCCTCGTAATGAATGTCTTTGAGGTAGTATTTTGATTTTAAGCGAGAACGAGACGATCGCGTGGTAAGGTGCTTCCAGATGAAGTGCACCGCGTATTCGCGAACGTTACAGCAACATATAGTTTGGACGGAGAGCTGCGTCTTAAAGTTGCGCCCAGTTTAAACGCGCCCTGCTGCGCATTTGCAAACGTTGCAGCAACATCCATTTTATACGAAGAACTGCGCAGCTCCCTCTCCGTCTACATTGCATGTTGCTGCAATGTTTTCGAATGCGCACAGCGAGCTTGATCTGAACGCACCTTAAGATAAACAGTCCGTTGTTTGATGGGACCTCAGTTCAACTTTGAGGGCTTATAACTTGAAAATGATTAACTTAATGATACTTCTATGTAGATACATTTCATTCAGAAATTAATTCTGAACAAGATCACTACTATATATATAAAATCTTTGTATCTCGTTTCGTTTGCCTCTTTCTTAACTGAGTTTGAAGTTAATAGGAGTCGCACGCGCGCGACAAAATTGCTGCACAGCACGTGGATATTTTAGCTTTTGCGGCGCGTAGCATGAAAACTATTAATTTTATCGAAATTTTGCATATACCTTTTTCGTGTAAAATTTAGTTTTAAATAAAATTGTTGCTCTTTATTTTTTTCATCTCGCGTTATTGAAGAGACGGTCCCTGAAAGTGAAAAATAGCGAAGTTGGATTTTTTTGTTAAACAACTAGTTATTACAATTAATATTTTTCCGATTACCTACATATTATATTACAACATATTTTTGGTAATTTCGATACATTCTTTAACGGTATTAAATAGAAATTAATCATTAATTAAACCGGAAACGCTCTAATTCAAAATTTAAATAATTATAGTTATTATAACAATAGCAACATTAACAACTGAACTTGAATCATTCGAAGCATCATGCACTTTCTTACTGTTGAGGGGCCAATAAAACGTATTCTAAAGAAAAGTTGCCCTACAATCTTGCAAATGAAATGATCTCCAATACCGGCACTAATAAAATTTTAAAAATATTTTCAGATTGTTTTCGAGAAATATATAAAAAAAATCGCTGTATAGTTGACGAAGATTTTTGCGTATATCATAATTCAACAATTAATTACTTAAGTTAAAGATGATATTTGATGAAAAAAGTTCATATAGACATGCGTCCAAAATTTAGTTCTAAAGGAGCTTATAGCCAGCCTATTAAAGATGGACTCTGAATGATGATTATTTGAATCCAATAAGGAATTAAATGATGTACATATTTTCTAATTTTATTGCTGTGGAATTTCTGAACGGTGGTATAACCATTTTGTTCCTATTAAGAATTGTTAAGAATATGAAAATGAATTATTATACATTAAAAATAAACAAAAAAATGCTCTTAGTAATTTTAAATAAAAGAAAGTGATACTATTATGGTAAAAAAATAACTCATATTCTATTTGAAAAACTCGAAAATTCCCCTGTATGATTTTTTAAAATTTTAGTTTGTCATTAAAGAATGATTTTTTTCCAAATTTTTATCGATCATTTATTTTACGATATTAATAGTTACACTCGCAATTCTTTTGATTGCTATAATATAGGAACCGTGATTTCACAGCCTCAACAAATAAAAAATATTAATGAAATTTAATTAACATTCCTTTCATTTTGGGCTTTGAGATTACTCCTATTTAAACTGATCTTTCCAGCACGTTAGCTAATGCTTATAATATATTTTCATGCAAACAGAAGCTTTCCGAAGTCTGTATGGCAATTAAGGTATGTGGCTTGGCTTTTTACTAAAAGAATACATATTTTTTATTTTTTTTAATGCTTCGATGTTTTTATACATTGTATATCGCAGTTTCTATATATCTTTGCTTAAAATCTCTTAGCTCTTTTATGTGTAGGGGGGGATTCAAAAATACAACGGGAAATGCTCCAGGGTGGAATCTTCACATCGATATTTAAATAAATCTTAGGCTAGTCGGTTGAGAACAAAAAGATATGACCACACAGTACCTAGCTACATAAAGGCGAAACCAATCCTTCCCGCCAAAACCAAATTCATATGCACATATGCGGAATCGCCATTTTTTAACTGGTATATCAGTCAACCTCACTTTTGTGTTTATGCTTACCCTGTTTGTTTATATTCGGATTTGTAAGCTTTTTTTTTTGTTTATTTGCGCGGTGCTTAATTAAAGATTAGATAAAATAGTAAGTAATTCAGAAAGTTAACAAGGCGTTTCAAATGTTAGTAGTTTTTATTCAGTTTGAAACACATTGTTCTTTCAGTGTAGACTGAAGTTTAAAGTAGAAATTCAACAACAAATTTCTTTCAGTGTGGACGTAACTGGTATACAAGGTCACAAAAAATCGAACCATTAAAATCTCAAAGGCACCGCCAAAGTTTTCGTCTCTGTATAACTGGGAACTCTGTGGTATGACTTGATCGCATTAATTGTACAAAAATTAGAGATGTGGGGTGAGACAAGTCAGACATGTCTGGAAAAGGGGACTAGTCCGAGGAACTTTTTAAAGTGGAAAAGTAGGATGCGCATGCGTAGTAAATCTTGTAAATAGCAGTTATATTTGGCCAGGGCTGCCAAATTGTTCAATTTATAGCTGTATTCAAGGAAATGCATATCTTTCTTGATGATAAAATTAAAAGATATATTTGGATAAATATATGATAACTTAACCAATAATTTTAATCAATAAGTTGAAGATATATGTTATTTAATATAAAGGCCATTAATATTAATAATGAAAGTAAAATCCTGAAAGAAGTTAGCGACTTATGACAATCCGTCAACACTTGTTTATATTACAACACTACTAATTGTAAGAGCAGCAACATATTTTTTGAACATTTGTTGAAAGTCTAATAATAATAAAGTAAAAGTCAAAATCATGACAAAACCTCGACAGTGTGGAAATATTTTTACCGGAAAGAAAAAAATTTATCATACATTTTTCATTGTAATAAGATTTAATTTTGTCAAATCTAACTAGTTGTACCAATTGTTGCCTCCAATAGATTTTTATTTTTGAAGTTAGGTCTAACTTTTCCAACTAGTCTGGACTTTTTCGGACATGTCCGTGGCTACGTGTCCCAATTTTACTTCTCCGTGAAATCCAGATCCCTAAAAAAAAGCTGATTTTTTTTTTGGATGCACGTAGATTTATCAACATAAAATATTTTTCGGATAAATATGAGTGCGGTGTTCACAGCCATTTTTGAAAAAATGGCGTAAAAAATTGAATTGACCCTTATATCTCGCTTACCGTAAGTGACTTTAAAAACAATCATTAGCAAATATGTAGAAGAGAAAATTTTCTGTAAAAAAAGTATTTAGATATTTTCCCATTAACTCAAGGGTTAGCTGTCAAGAAATATAATCCACGCAACACATTCTGAAATATTATTTTAGCACCGAAATTAATTAGTTTATTGAATGTCTATAGATTATAGGTCGTTTGTACGTACATGATTGTGGAAACGGCAATGGGGGCTACCGTTTTTAGGCCCACCAGTTGGCGCCACTGGTGAGTAAGGTAGGTGTTAAAAGTTATTGTTAGGCGCAGAACAAGTTTATAAAAAAAAACTTATTAATTATGGCTAAGTGTTGTGCAGTTCAATTTTGTTCGGAAACAAAAGGTGGATATAGTTTCCGGGAGACAGAACTCGCCCAAAACAGTGGTTGGTAGTAAAATGGTAAAAAAAAAAAAAAAAAAAAAAAACTCTAAAAACAATAAAAAATAAAAAAAAAAGGGAAGGGGGGAGAAAACAATTTCAATTCCCTTGACTTTAATTTTACTTCCTTCCCCCCCCCCCCCACCCCTTTTTTTTTATTAATATTTAAGGTATAAAGATAGTAGGGTATGGTTTTTTTTTTTTTTTTTTTTTTTTTATTTTTATTATTAGAGGAGGGAACCAGGGAAAAAAAAAGAAAAAACACAAAAAAAAACAAAGAGAGGAGATTTATAAATTTTGTGTTAAAAAAAGGCCACAAAAAAAAAAAAAAAAGAAAAAAAAGAAGAAGGGAAAAAAAAATTAAAAATTTAATTTTTAATAAAAAGAAGAAAAAAAAAAAAACAAACAAAAACAAAAAAAAAAAAAAAAAAAAAAAAAAAAAAAAAACAAAAAAAAAAAAAAGAAAAAGAAAGAAGAAAGAAAAAAAAAAACAGAAAAAGGGGGAGGGGGGAAAAAAAAAGAAGAAAAAAAAAAAAAAAAGAAAAAAAAGAAAAAAAAGGAAAGGATTGGATATTATTGTTTTTTTGGGGGAGGGGGGGGGGGAGAGAGGGAGGGGGAGGGGGGGGGAAGAGGAGAGGGGGAAGGAAGAGGGAAAGGAGGGGGGGAGGGGGGGGGGAGGAGGGGGGGGGAAGAGAGAGGGGGGGGAAAGAAAAAGAGGGAAAAAGGGGAGGGGGGAGGAAAAGAAAAAAAAAGGGAAGAAAGAGGGGGGGGGAGGGGGGGGGGGGGGGGGGGGGAGGGAAGGAGAGGAGGGGTGGGGGGGGGGGGGGGGAGGGGGGGGAGGGGAGGAGGGAGGGGGGAGAGGGGAGGGAGGGAAGGGGAAAAAAAAAGAGGGGGGGGGGGGAGGAAAAAAAAAAAAGGGGGAAAAAGGAGGGGAAAGGGGAAGAAAAGGGAAAAGAGAGAAAAAAAAAAAAAGAAGGGAGAAAAGGGGGGGGGGGGGGAAAGGGGAGGGGGAAAAAGAAAAAAAAGAGGGGGGAGGGGGGGGGGAGGAAAGGGGGGGAGGAGGGGGGGAAAAAAAAAAAAAAAAAAAAAAAAAAGAGGGAGGGGGGGAGAAGAAAAAAAAAAAAGAGGGGGGAAAAAAAGAGGGAGAGGGGGGGGGAGGAGGGGAGAGAAGAAAAAAAAGAAAAGGGAGGAGAAAAAAGAAAGAGGAGAGGGGGGAAAAAGAAGGGGAGGAGAAGGGAAAAGAAAAAAAAAGAAGGGAAGGGGAAGAGGGAGAAAGGGGGAAAAAAAAGGAGGGGGGGGGGAAAAAAAAGGGAGGGGGGAAAAAAAAAAAAAAAAAAGGGAAGAAAAGAAGAGGAAAAAAAAAAAAGAAAAAGAAGAAGGGGGGAAGAGGAAAAAAAAAAAAAAAGGGGAAAAGGGGGGGGGAGGGAAAAAAAAAAAAAAAAAAGGGAGAGAGGGGGGAAAGAGAAGAGGGAAAAAAAAAAAAAAGAGAAAAGGAGAAAAAAAAAAAAAAAAAGAGAAAAAAAAAAGAAAAAAAAAAAAGAAAGAGGGGAAAAAAAAAAAAAAGGGAAAAAAAAAAAAAAAAAAAAAGGGAAGGAAGGGGAAGAAAGGAAAAAAGGGGGGGGGAAGAGAGGAAAAAAGGGAAAAAAAAAAAAAAAAAAAGAAAAAAAAGAGAAAAAGGAGGGGGAAAAGAGGGAAAAAAGAAAAGAAAGAGAAAAAAAAAAGAGAAAAAAAAAAAAAAAAAAAAAAAAGAAAAAAAAAAAAAAAAAAAAAAAAAAAAAAAAAAAAAAAAAAGAGAAGAAAAAAAAAAAAAAAAAAAAAAAAAAAAAAAAAAAAAAAAAAAAAAAAAAAAAAGAAAAAAAAGAAAAAAAAGGGGAGAGGGGGAGAAAAAAAAAAGAAAAAAAAAAAAAGAAAAAAAAAAAAAAAGAAAAAGAGGGGAAAAAAGAGAGAAGGGGGAAAAAGAAAAAAGAAAAAAAAAAAAGAGGGGAAGAAAGAGAGAAAAGGGAGGGGGAGAGAAGAAAAGAGGGGGGGAAGAGAAAAAAAAAAAAGAGAAAAAAAAAAAAAAAAAGAAAAAGAAGGGGGAGGAAAAAAAGAAAAGAAGAGGGGAGGGAGAAAAGGGGGAAAAAGAAAAAAAAAAGAGAGAGAAAAAAAAAAAGAGAAAGAGGGAGAAAAAAAAAAAAAAAAAAAAAAAGAAGGAGGGAAAAGGGAAAGGGGAGGAGGGAAAGGGAAAAAAAAAAAAAAGAAAAAAAAAGGGGGGGGGGGAGAAAAAGAAAAAAAAAAGAGGGGGGAAAAAGAGGAAGAGAGAGAAGGGAAAAGGAGGAGGAAAGGGGGAGGGAGGTAAAAGAAAAAAAAAAAAGAAAAAAAAAAAAAGAAAGAAAAAAGGAAAAAAAAAAAGGAAGGGAAGGGGAAAAAAAAAAAGAAAAGAAAAAAAGGAGGGGGAAAAAAAAAAAAAAAAAAAAAAAAAGAGAAAAAGAAAAAAAAAAGAGAGAAAAAAAAAGAGAAGAGGAGGAAAAAGAAAAAAAAAAAAAAAAAAAAAAAAAAGAAAAAGAGAGAAAAGAAAAAAAAAAAAAAAAAAAAAAAAAAAAAAAAAAAAAAAAAAAAAAAGAGAAAAAAAAAAGAAAAAAAAAAAAAAAAAAAAAAAGGGAGGGGAAGAAGAAAAAAAAAAAAAAAAGAAGGAAAAAAAAAGGAAAAGAGTAAGGAAAAAAGAAAAAGAGGGGGGGAGAAAAAAAAAGAGAAAAAAAAAAAAAAGAAAAAAGGGGAGGGGGGAAAAAAAAAGAAAAAAAAGAAGAGAGAAGAGGGGGAAAAGAGGGAAAGAAGGAAGGGAAAAAAAAAAAAAAGAAAAAAAAAAAAGAGGAGAAAAAAAAAAAAAAAAAAAAAAAGAAAAGAAGGGAAAGAAAGAGAAAAAAAAAAAAAAAAAAGAAAAAAAAAAAAAAAAAAAAAAAAAAAAAAAAAAAAGGGGGGAGAAGAAAGAGGGGGGGGGGGAAAAAAAAAAGAGGGGGAGGGGAAAAAAAAGAAAAAGAAGAAAAGAAAAAAGGGGAAAAAAAAGTAGAGTAAAAAGAGTTAAAAAAAAAAAAAAAAAGAAAAAAAAAAAAAAAAAAAAAAAAATTAAAAAAAGGGAAGGAAAGAGAGAGAAAAGAGAAAAAAATAAAAAGGAAGAAAAGAAGAGAGGGAGGGAAGAAAAAAAAAAAAAAAAAAAAGGGGGTAAAAAAAAGGGAGAAAAAAAGAAAAAAAAAAAAAAAAGAAAAAAAAAAAAAAAAAAAAAAAAAAAAAAAAAAAAAAAAAAAAAAAAAAAAAAAAAAAAAAAAAAAAAAAAAAAAAAAAAAAAAAAAAAAAAAAAAAAAAAAAAAAAAAAAAAAAAAAAAAAAAAGAAGAAAGAAAAAAAAAAAAAAAAAAATTTAAAATATAAAAAAAAAAAAAAGGGAAAAAAAAAAAAAAAAAAAAAAGGTGTAAAAAAAAAAAAAAAAAAAAAAAAAAAAAAAAAAAAAAAAAAAAAAAAAAAGAAAAAAAAAAAAAAAAAAAAAAAAAAAAAAAAAAAAAAAAAAAGAAAAAAAAAAAAAAAAAAAAAAAAAAAAAAAGAAAAAAAAAAAAAAAAAAAAAAAAAAAAAAAAAAAATTTAAAAAAAAAGAAAAAAAAAAAAAAAAAAAAAAAAAAAAAAAAAGGGTTATTTTTTTTTTGTAATTTTTTAAAGGAGTGAAAGAATAATTTTGAGAAAATATATAGAATTATCACTGCAAAAAAACGAAATTCGCAGGGATAACTTTACTCCTTCGAAATATTCGCGTGTTTGTAAGAAACATTTTAATCCTGACGATTATGCGGTACCAAAAGAGCCTATTACATAAAATCGTAAGTAATAATTATGCACATTAGTTGTTTTCATCATGCTCATGCTTGATATAACCTAACTTTAATGACATAAGTCACCTCTGATAAGTACAATAATTTCCCCACTGAACAAGTAAATTAACCCCCCTTCTGCCATCATTGTGTTAAATGTTTTCAGCCAATTTTTATAAAAATCACTAAAAACCCGCGTTAAAAAGCCATAATAAACATTAACGTTTAGTGACATTTACTTTACCCTACACTAGCGCCTCTCGTGGCGGAATACCATTTGATAATTATTCAAAAAAGATATCGGCCTATTAGTTGTTTTAGCCACTGTAGTAGTTCTTCTCTTCCAAATATGTAATTTTTCAAGCCTGGCAAAGGCAAAGTTAAAAGAAAATTTTATTGCTCCAATCGCTTGAACCTCAACCAAATCATTTTAGAGAACATTCTATTCATACACTCTTTTAGTTCCTGTGACACATCGCACTGTTTAGACAAGACAAGATGAAGTTTGTAAAAACTCAAGAACGCGCACGACATCTTTCAGATTTTTAAAAACAAAAACACCGACGCAGAACAGATAGGTCAAGCAGGGAATCGATGCGTCATTATTCTATACGGAGTGAAGCCCACGGAAAGTTATTTGTTCACAATGCCATGGATGGTCGTGTTGAAACAGTCTTCAGCGACGACGATGAAGTAAAATAGATTTGCAAAAGTTTATTTTCCAAACTCGTCAAAGTCAAGATGAAGATAAAGCGGGTATAGACATCCTTGTAAATGTCGAAGAAGACATTCTAGAAATAGAGGAATTTCTAGGTGATTTGGAAGAGACCTCAACATCTACATCAATTAAAAGAAGGAAGAAATATTTCAGAGTGTACGTAATTTATTTACAATAACAGGAAATGCCTTTCATTGGTTAGCAGTGGAAAGAATAAAATAACAAAAATAAAGTTTCTTTAAAGTTTTGAATAAGAAACTAAAGTGACTGGTTACGCCGAAATAAAAACATCCTACTTTAATAAAAAATTTCAATTTAGCTATAAGAAAGCCAAATATCTTAAAATGTTCCTTTACTTTTTATTTTGTGTACACATAAGAAATAATGTCAGAAAATAAAACAATTTTAAATTCTACCTGTTTCAGAGCGGACCACTTTTTGCTGCACAATTTTCATATTTCTGCTTTAAACAATGTTATGTTTCTATCCCAATATAAAGCAATATGCTGCACTTTGAGCATTTAGTACTACTGACCTGTGTAAAAAAGTGATTAAAATATACACCATCCGTTCATTGATATGAGCACATAACAAACTGTTTACCTGGGCTCGCAGAGTGACCCTTTGTCGACCGTCAGTCTTGCGTAATTCTCTAGCATAGGCGTATGGTGCATTATAAATACCGCTATCGGAACTTTGCACTTGTGCATATGCTTGCCGTCTGCACCAATCAATCAGCGCGCATTTTGTTCGCTATCCCGGCTAACGATGCAAAGCTTATGTGAATAGACTTTTAGTTTTGTGGAGTTGGCATACTGGGAACACTACGTAAAAACCGCGCCGCATACTCTACCGCGTGATGGTGGGGAAATAAGTACAAAAGCAAAAAATACTTGAACTATAATCTATAGACATACAATAAACTAATTAATTTTAATGTTGTAATAACAGTTCAAAACTTATTGCGTGGATGTGGATTATCCATACTTTAGAACGGCCAACAAATAAATTATCCGCGTATTTTACAGCTAACAGTTCAGTTTGGAGAAAAATGCGTATTTTTATAGAAAATTTTCTTCATTGCGTATTTGCTAATAACTACTTCTAACGCCAGACTTGCGGTAAGCGAGAATAAAGCCAAATTCAATTTTTGGCGACATTAAAAAAAAATAACAGCGAATGCTGCACCCATTTGTGTGAGAAAAATATTGGATGTTCAATGTTATCTAAAAACTCTTACCGGCTAGCCTATCTTTTCTCGTCTTATCATCACAAAAAATGTGGTGGAAGTGATTCAATCATGGTGATTTGGTACTTTTGAATCACCCTATACAAGGTGATCTGTTAACTTCAGCAGATGATGGCAAAAAAAATGTTATGGTATTTTATGTGCGACACATTCGAAACAGAAATAATATCCAAGGTCTTGCTTACAATTTTTTTTATCTGTAATATTAGTGACATCTGAAGAAGTTGGCAACAAAGCTAATAGATAATCCTATATGTGTCTTATGCAAACTTTTTTACCGTTCCTGTTAATTCATTATCTGTTTTTTATCTACATTTTTGTACCCATGTGTTAATAGACTGCTTTTGTTTTTTGTTATGTGTTTCCATGCCTCTTTTTTTTACACTAACTTATGATTTATAATGAATATGCAGAATGCTACAATTTCCGATGGAAAGGAGGACTTAAGTGAACTACCACCTAACCAGAGGCGGAAGAAATTAATGATAAAAGTAGAAGAATTGAAAAACAAAGTAGCTCAAGAGACTGCAGCCAGGGACGGTCTTATGAAAATGAAAGGAGTATATGAGGCCAACCCTGCGTTGGGAGACCCTAGAACCATAGAAAGTAAGAAAATGTGCTTTATAATCGACAAGTAAACTTGGAGGGTACCGATTTAGATGGCCACTTGCACAATACCATTCACATACAATTTTCCTTAACATAGTGTTTTGCTTCACTTTCTTTTGTATCTTTAAATCTTGAAGTGAATTGAAAACTGATATGACGACGCGCGTTTCGCCAACCAAGTTACCATTATTTGAAGTTGATTAAAACTTTAAATCATCTCCAGATAATGCCAACATTAGTTGGCGAAACGCGTGTCGAGGTGTGTGTGTGTGGAAATTACCTCGAGTTAGTATTTATCTATCAAAAAGTATATGAATTTTCTATCTAGGCCAGTTGAACGAGTGTAGTCACAGATTAGAAAAACTACAGCAAGATTTGGTAAGATACCAAGGGTACCTCGATGATGCCATAAAAGGAATACAATCTGGACAGAACAATTCTTTGACGAATTCCCCTAGACTTCTGAACGGGTCGAGGCGTCGTCGTAATTCCGGAGGAAGTGCAGCCGAAGAGGAGTCTTTGAGCAGGTCTGCTAGTGATAGTAGTGTCACGAACCCTACAGTGAACCATAATAAACAATCCGCACCCGGCACTCCACAACTTAACCATGGGTGGGTGATGGCCTTTATTACTGTTGTTCATAGAAATTATGAAAAATTAGGTAGCCCGTGATGCTTGGTTAAATTTTTGTTGCAGTGTTTCAGAAAATTGTTTTGTATTTTGGTAAAGCCATATAAAGATGCGTGTATGCATCAAGCGAACAAATGCCAAACATTCGGGTCAAATCTCTTTGTAACAGTTGTTTTATCAAACATTTTCATAAGTCGAGAAAAATCAATATAGTCGAGATCAGGTAAATTTTCGTTAAAGCGGAATTTTTGCACACTGGTCTATAAAAAAACGCAATATTGATCAAGTTCAGATCTGGTACCGATTTGGTCATTTCAGTGTTATCCTAAATATGAGTATTAGATTCTAGACTGAAAAACAGGCAGCCCAAGTTATTTTGAACCAAATGCATTTTGATTTCAACAATAAATAATTGTTTTCCATTTGGTATTTGTTCACTCGATGTACACACACTATAATATTTTGTCAATTGTCAATTATTAAATTCAACAGCTACTTAATTTTTACACAGAATTTAAAAATATATCCTTGTGCTTAACCTGACTACGTAGAATAATCTTATAGAAAGCTTTTTTAAATAGAATTGCATTTTGTTTCATGTCTGGCTTATTTTACTTATCTTTTTTTTTTAAATTTCGCTTACATTTTTGACATAGTTGTTCCAATAGCCCTGAAAGTGGTTTGGGCACGTCACACACGTCTTTGCCTGGGGTAGATTCTGACCCCGATCCCGACCAGTACGATGGACACGGAGGTGATCCGGAGAGTGAATATTACGAGGCTGACACACTGCCATCCATAGGGACATGTAAAGCTTTATATCCATTTGAAGGTAAGGGGGAAAATGTTTTGATATATTTAAGGTGTTTAATCCATGTACAGGGTGGTATTCCATCAGCGTTGTCTAGAGTAAAAGAATTTACGTCGCATATTTGCTTTTGTTTATATTTTTCATATACTCACAATCAGACACTTCTGAATGTTCTCGAATTATTTCTGCTTTATTTTCAATGTTTGAAAAATTTAGCCATTTCTACACAACACCATAACTAAATAGTCACTAGCAAGTATGATTCACAAGATTAATCACAAAATGGAAAATTATAAATGATTATAACACACTCGATCACAACATATATATGTCATGTCACAATTAGACGGATTCGCGTAGATACCAGGTAGGTCAAGGACAAAGTATGCTGGTTAGTATAACGCATTGCCCTCCCCTACGCGAATGTCAATTTCCTGAAAAACTTGCGGTACTTGCAGCTATTGAAAGTATCAATAATCTGTCTAACATCAAATTTTAAATAGTTGTTAATTTTTTTGTGCTGTTTTTAAACCAAAATAAATTTAGGCTTATTAGTTAGAAATGGCCCAAATGTTTTACTCTGTTAATAAAATGTACTTTAAAAAATTAAGTACTTGCAAAACTGCTTTAAACCAATAAACCACTAGTAGATACGTTAGAGACTGTTTCAAGTGACAAGCAGTTCCAAAACATTTTCATCACATTGTTTTGAAAATCAAAAACAAAATTATACATGGGAATTAAAAAAACTTTCAGTGGGTTTCTACAGGTTTCTACAGATGTCACAAATCGGTGGTTTAAATATAACTATGCATATAAGACTCACCCTGTATAATCACCATTGACGAAATACTGTGCACAGTAAAAAAAATCTGTGAGTTAATTCGGGTTAATAACCTGTTCGGGGCACATATACAGTAACCGATCGCGCGTTATGCAAATCGGGCGAGCCGAGGTCGGAACAAGTAGACACCCGTGCTACGTGAACATGCTCTGTAACAGCCAGTTTCCCTGTTGTATGTGTTGTAAGATTTTTTTGTTTAATTTTACCATCAAACAAAATCAATAATAAAGTCTTAAAGAATTTATTTAAAAAAAGTAAACATAACTAGATACTTATAAACAAAAATGTAAACCTGTAAAACAAAATATATAAATATTATTGAAAACAGTATATAAAACTATACTCATAATATATATAATATATAAAATACTATTGTACGTTAAATAATATACAGGGTTGTGATAAACTGACGCACAAAATGTTCGCAATTTTTGGATGTATTATTAATACTTAGCAAACTGTTAAACATAACTGTATATATTGTTTGTAATATTTTGATGTCAGGAATCTACTGTTGCTCTGTGTACCATTCTTTAAGAAAAACAAAAAAAAAACGGCATTTAAACACCCTTTATGTCAAAAATTTTGGTTAGAAATTAACACTCGATATTTGTAACATAAATTCAATAACACACTATATATACAATTTTGAAAAAGGAGAAATCTTTAACTGTCCAATATAACCAATCTTATAAAAAAATTTGATGCACATAATAAATATTTATTTATTAATGATAATAAATATATATTAATAATAAAATAATCCCTGTATATACTCCATTCGCTTCATATGAGCACATAAAAAACTGTTTACCTGGGCCACAGCCTTCGTTACACGAAGGCTGTGCTTGGGCTCGCAGAACGACCCTTTCTCGACCTTCAGTCGTGTACGATTCTGTATCATAGGCGCGCGATGTATTTTAAATACACAATATATTTATAAAAGTACCGCGCGCGCCTGTACTACAATTTTTTATGTGCTTATATTGGAGGATTATAATTATTATAGTTGTTTAAAAGAAAACCTTTAAACGGCTGAACCTAACTGATATATTCTGTTAATGAAGTGACGGAAACCTGCAATAGAGTACTAGGCACCTGTTGAAACAGGCAAAATTGAATTTAGTTGACATGACAATTAAGTTGCCAATATGTTATCCTCATTTTATTTACTTGTTGGCTCGTGTTTAAAGTATATTCTCGAGGTTAACTTAACCAACTTAGTGTTACCTTAACATACAATTTGTTGCACAATTTCAGTCTAATAATTCTATTATGTTTCTGGATTAACCTAGCGCTCGTGCCGTTTCCGAGCATGTTCACCTAGTACAGGTGCCTTTATTCGCTTGCCGAAGTTGGACGAGGTTCCTAGCGTGCGTGCTGTTACTGTGTATGTGTTCAGGGCGAGGTTTTGTATTTTTTCGGAACAGACGATTAAATTCCTGGTCCTACTAGTTTCCATGTCTTTATCACGCGTAATGTTATACTTGATTTTTTTTTACAGCTACAAGTGAAGGTAGTATACCCATGTTGCAAGATGAAGACCTGCATTTGATAGAGCTCGACCAGGGTGATGGCTGGACCCGGGTGCGTAGAATGATAGGTGATAATGAAGAAGGTTTTGTGCCAACATCGTATATTGAATACACATTATTTAACACTTAAAGAACATAAAACAAATCTTGTGTGAATCCTGAAAAGAAACAAATTTTAGACCTTAATATATTTTATATATTATTTATGCAATATTTTAAAAAGTAAGTTTTTTTTTTTGTTGTTATTTTGTTTACAGTATATTTTTATATTATATGAAAATCAAAATTACTCTGTTCCGGAGATATACGGAACGGATTTATTTTTGTTGTACATTTCTTTTGTAACGTAGATCAAAAGCACACAAGAACAAACTATAATTTACTGATAATATAGTAACGTCCATATGAATATATTGCTTATGCGATATGTTGAGTTAAATATAAAAGAATTTTTGCTTAGCACAATTTTTTTATCATTTTTTTGATTGTAAGGAAATAAGCTGCAAAAACTTTAAAAACTTATTGTAAATTGGAAGCAGCGTTTTCTTAATTATTTTGTATATATGCTCATTTATACTAATCGTTTATATTAATATTTGTCAGTTAATGATCTGTAATATAAATTAAATAAATAGATGTAATGTTTTATAATATTTTTATGACCCATTCGGTTTAATCATAACAGTGTTTTACTAACACTAAATTTCATAAAAAATAGGTAAGTACACTTTATCTTATTTAAATAAAAATAATATATTTTGCAAGTGACTAACAAATTCCTGGAACCATGGAGTATATTTTTAATGAAATTTAGTTTTGGTTACACTCACATGTTGGATCATATGGCAAACTCTTAACATTATTTTGGCAGTTATTTCAGTTGATGGTTAAGTCCAATCCCCCCCCCTCCAAAATTGTAGGTGTTTGTAATAAATAATCGCAAGTGATCGAAAATATTTTTTGAAAATTGTAAAAAGCGAAAAGCTAATGAACATGTAAAAATTTTTTGGTGTAGCTAACAAAGTGTTTTCAACTGCTCAGCTTTTGTGAGGTGATATATTATGCTTTTAAGGACAATATCGTAGCATTCTTAAATTTATCAATATCATCTATCATGTTAAATCGTGAGGTAACTGAGATTTGGCTAGTGAAGTAAGGGGAAAAAAAGACTGTCTACGTCAGAACAAAAATTGCTATTGCCACTCTTATTTTTAGCTACTGTCATCTTACATTCATCTTTGTATACTAATAGTTAAATTGGGAGTTCATCTGATTCCAATGCTATTCGTTTGATTCTACTATTTTTTGAATCCATTGTTTAACTTCGGCGCTACTGTCCTTCACATCGCCGGCGCCGTCGCTTTGTAGTATTAAATTTTTATAGTATTGTAAATTTGAGACTGGTCAAAAATGGTGGTTTGAATTCTATGGAATAAACATTTTTTTATTCACTTATTTAATGTCTTATTTCCGCTACCAAGGACAGTCCCCCAACCCCGATGCCAGGAGATAAACTCATCGGTACACATTGGAGGATTTGGTATTCCCCACGAAAAGACAGGTCAGGATTTGGTATTCCTGATGAGATGACAGGTGGGCTTAAAGATGTACAGTGTGTTTCAGCTTTAAAGTGACATAGTGTAATGGGGGATAATGCATCCTTGGCTGAGTTCAAAACACCCTTGAATGTTAACCGTTTTTATGGTTTTTGTCTAAAATTATAGTCGGCCATATTTCTGGAATGGCTTTAAATATTTGAATAAAATGTGGTACAAATATTATACTCTTGTAGTCCAATCAAAATTATAATTTTCTTTGGAAAAATTTCAGAACTGGACTAAATTTTTATAAACTTGCTCTCACTGCCAGTCTTCTATAGGGTCATTTGGTCAATGACCTCTACATACAAATAAAAAAAAAGTGCTATTCATTTTCTAAAGTTTAAAAATGTATAATATATATTTTAATATTCTTAAAAATATATACATTATATATTTTTAAACCTCAGAAAATAGCTTTTTGTGGGAACCAAATGACCCTAAGAAGAACGTGCCAGTCACTCAGTGCATCATTTTTTTGGTAAATATTAGGAAACGATTAATAAGTCAATTGACCAGTGTATAAAATATAATATTTGGTGGTACGCTTAGGGTTATTTTCCAATAAGTTTTCAAAAATATTGCTTGACCAAATTGTAAATCTACAAATAAGGCATACAACTAGCTGCGTGACTATATTATCAATTTCACTAATTAAGCATCTTCATTTTTTTGGATAAGAAATACACATTTATTGAAAAACTAATGGTTCTTGTAGGGTTGGACTCGCTTAACATTCCACATGCTTAATGTAGGGTATTGAAGTGAAATTAATAAAATAGTGACGTTAGTTGATTGTCTTATTTGTATAATTTAAAATTTGGCCCATCAATATTTTTAAAAATTATTGGATAATAACCATAAGCATGCCAACAAATATTATGCCATTATTTTATGCACTCGTCCATTGACTTTTTTAACGTTTACTGACATTTACCAAAGAATGATACACACGGTGATTTAGAGAAACATTATAAAAATTGAGTCCGCTCCTGGAATTTGTCTAAAGTAAATTATACTTTTGATTGGACTAAGGGTATCATTATACCACAAAACGCCCTGTATATCAAAAACGGTTCACATTCAAGGGGCAAGTTTAGGGCTGATTTGAACTCAACTAAGTGTGCTCTACCTACCATAACACCATGTCTGAAACGCCCTGTATATTTTGTAAGTTTGGCATACTTTTAATATGTATATCTCACTTCAGGGTTTTATTTGTTCATTCCTGTATTATCCCCAATTTCCCCGATTTGTTTCTGTAATTTATAGATGCGTCCTTTATGCGCCACCAGTTGAAAATTAAGGTTTAGATATACAGAAAGATGACGGTTACAATGTTAATACCCACCGCGCAAGGAACTTATATTACAACTCAAAAATACCAGCTTTCACAATAGCGTAGTAAATAAACAGGTGTCTTAAGTGGGGTATCCGTACGTAACTAACCGCTGCAAGAGACATTTTAAAAAGACTGCTACATACGACGCGACGTTATACAATGTACTGACAAACTCGCCCTTCCCATTATTCTCAGTAGACCGATAGAGCGCAGATATCTCGTAAATTCCCAAAATTGCCATAGTGTAGTGTAATTGTAAAATAATCTATGACGTTTTTATTTAATATAGTATGTTTCCCATAAAACTAGTTTACGTATTAACATTTTAAAATGAAATAAAATTCACTGTACTATAAATTTCTGTTTTTCTGTTGTTTGGGAATGTTTCAATAGCTGTTTACAATATGTTTGCATAAAAGCTGTCACTGGGAACCGATACCTCCGTCCTATCTCTACTTTTGTTTGTGTAAACACAATTTTTAATTGATCTCTTCAAGGAAACATTTTGATACCAAATAGATAGCTGTAACAAACCCCGAATACACAAAATATGGGCAATTTCTTGTGATAAATGAACATGGTTTTGGTAGTTGTGTAGTTAGAAATTGATTCATTTTGGCGGAAAATTTTAAAATTTATTTTACGCGGCTAAAAATATGTTTATTAGCATATTTATCGAAAAAATTCAGTGTGCACAACTACTGATGTGTAGGATGCCCCGAAAATGATGTAAACGTTTTCGTGTAAAACCAGTCAAAGATGTCCGAGATAAAACCATATTTGTATATCTCCGAAACCACTGAATTAAGTGAATATTTTCAAATTCAGGGTATGATAATACTATAAATTCAATATATGAAGCGTCACTATTGCATTGGTGTTTATTTTTTTGACAGGTAACATCTCTATTTTTGACACCACAAAGTCCAGGATTTGTTTTTTCTGATCAAAACCTGTTCTTTTACTTAATTTCATATGTCATACCGTTATCCAATTATTTTGAGGCATTACATGTAATACAGAACAAAGGGAACAATGAATCCTTAGTAAATGTGAATATAAGAAGATGTTTGTCAACTTTCAACGCCCGTAAAAAATTATAATATGTGTAATGTAAATAACCAAATTATGCAAGATTGATATTGGCACACCGATTCCTTGTGGTTTTGATGAGCACCTGATGCTGTTTTTTTTTTTTATGGACTAGGAATTTTGGCGGATGTATTTTTTCGACTATTACGCGTACACTTTGTTGACTTTAGAGATAATATAAAGAGTTGGCGAGAGATACGCGTCCTCCAACCGGTTCGCGTGTTTCTCTAAAAGCGGAGTTCCTTTTTTGCAAAATTGAAAATTATTATTAAAAATATGTGACGCAGTAACAACATGACGTAAGACTTTCCGGTTTGCGCCATTCGATATTTTGCTGAAACCGCCACCCTAAATATGAAAGTACCCTTCAGCTGTTCTGGAGATATTTTGAAAAATATGGTTGCATCGTTGTAATCATAATCAATCAAAGATGTTGCATCTTTGATTGATTATTACTCGGAAACCGTCTGCTTTTCGATAAGAGTTTTTTATCATAACTGGTGTAATTTTGAGGTGTTCTATCAGTTCACGAAGTTTAGCGATTACTTTCGGGAAGCCCTACATATTACGCGATTTCATCGACGGATCATGCAGATCTGTTCCAGAAAAACTCATCACTCACAGACTGATACTGAATGGGATAAATCCGAAAAAATATATTCATTATTTATTACGGAACAATGTTTGTCCCATAATGATGTAGATTTACTTGTTTCTTTGTCAATTCTCGATTGCACTAATAAATATCGGACTGTATTTATATGGAAATGTGGTCCAAAACTAAATTGCTCAGATTATACTACTTAGTTTGAAGATAACTGAAGGACTGGATGCATAATCTTGCATTGAATTTATTTGATTAATAATTTCCATTTGATACAATTGTATCCAAGAAAACGATCTACCCACAAATTTGATAGGAAATGGAAAGATCGACCCTAAAACCCTATAAGAATTATAGGGTAGTAAACCTTGACTGAGAATGGAGTAAGAATGGGCAAGACCCTGGTATTTGCATTTTTGGCATTCGAGCTTGGAGGATATCCAGTGTGGGAGTTAACGTAGTTTAATAAGGCAAATTTTTGATTCGATAAATTGCTTTCAGCAAATCTGGCAGGTGATTAGAGATAATTTTTAGTGGCATGAGTAACTATTATTATTATTAAAGTAGATATTAAAGAAAAATGCAAATAAGCTCACGTATCAAAAATTAACTGATGAAACTTTTTCATAATTCTTATAATTTCGTGATATCAAACACACCCAAGAGGCACACCCAACACAGTAAATTTCATTTTCAGTGACTGCTTTCTTTACCCGATCAATGATTATGTAACAGAATTAGTAACACGGGTTAGAGGTATGACATTAACTAATGACTAAGCCTGGCCAAGCGGTGGTAGATTCAGGGTCGGGCGCAATACTAATGCTATCGCGCGCTTGTTTACGATGACGATGACATGACACACTTCAGTTGTTATCTGTCGGTCGATGCATAGAGTGATAATAAATAATAAATAATGTTGAGCGTAAAGAGTAGAAAACGACCGTACGCTGACAAAGTGAATAAATTTATCGGTGAATTTCCGGATTCATTCTATGATGGATGAAAAATAATTTGTAAAGTTTGTGATCAAGACTTAATGTGCTGGAATAAATACGGCTGCAAAATTCATGTCAATAGTAACCGGCATAAAAATAAAAAAAATGGCGTGTCTTCTTTGAAACCTCAGTCTGTTTGATTTACTGTTAATGCTGATTGCCTGTGATGTTCCCCTGCGCATACTGGATAAACCAGCATTTCGGGAGTTCTGGAATAAATACAATCCCCAGGTGAATTTACCCAGCCGTTCATCGTTACGTAGATATGTACCAAGTGTTCGTGAAGACATTGTATATAGGATAAAATGTGCATTAAAAAATACACGGCTGTGGTTATGTGTTGACGAGACGACAGATTGTAAAAAAAATTCTTTTTTAAATGTTAGTGCGCGTACTCCACCCTGTTAAACCAACACTTCCACTTTTACTAGCTAGCAAAAGACTAATTGCGTGTACTGGCGAAACAATTACGCGGGTGGTGTTGGAGACTTTCGAAAAATATGAATTGTCAACAAGTCAAGTGTTGATGTTTGTGACCGACGGTGTTACGACAATGCGTTTGGTAGACCGTTTTCTTCAAAGAGACGATTGCAGGTTTTTACATGTTACGTGTAAAGTGCATGCGTTCCATCTTGTAGCAGAAACGATTCGAAAATGTTTTCCAGAGGTAGATGCATTAATAGCAAATACAAAAAAAGTATTTCTCAAATCTTCTAAACGGCTTCGAGCATTTCACACACTGTGTCCTGGTATTCCGGAACCACCAGAGCCGATTCTTACACGTTGGGGAACGTGGTTGAAGGCAGCTTTTTATTATGCTGAATATTTTCAACAAATAAAAGCTGTGATACTACAGTTCAACCCTAACGAGGCTGCAGCTATTAAGGAAAGCCAGACAAGCTTTCAAGATGTTTCCCTTGAAACATATTTAAAAACTATTTATAACAATTATATAGGACTACACGACGCAATAGGAAAACTGCAAAATACTTCGTTGTCGTTAGTGAAATCGCTGCAAATAGTGGACGACGTAAATACACAGCTACAGACTATAAATGACGCAAAAAATAAGCCCGTTATTGAAAAATTCGAGAGTGTATTACGGAAAGATCCTGATTTTACCAAATTAAGACAAATTTGTGATGGTGCATCTACAGCTGCGTTAAGTGAGTTCACAGAGTGTTTTACTTATGCCTGTATTACTTCCGTAGATGTCGAAGGGTCTTTTTCAAAATACAAACATATTTTTTTCACCACAGCGAACATTGCTTACTGAGACAACTGTAGAAACATATCTGATGCTACACAGTTATTATAGAAGTGCTCCAGTTTGTGAAAACGACAACCAAGCTACGTCATAAATCTGCTTAAGAAGGTGAGTTTTGTACATATTTTTATAAAGTGTACCAGTATTAATAAAATATATTTCCATTTATTTTATTTATTATTAGTTATCACTTAGATATACAATGTACATGTGTGAATGTCATTTAACAGTTTAATAATAATGTGCAGCACTAAGCTTACAAAATATAAGGAAATACATAAAAAAGAATTTAAAGCGAAACATAGTACAAAAACATACATCACAATATATAAAATATTTTTGTTTTTATTATTATATTTATTCAGGTATTATGATATGATGCATACCCAGTACGTCTCTGTAGCATTAATGACCTTGGCCAGGCTTACTAATGACATCGTTACTTACCTTCCCCTTTCCCCCCAAACTCCTGATTTTGGAAAATGTACCTCTTACACCTGGGGAGGGGGAAGGTCCCCCGTCTCTGCCAAAAAGGTTAGAAAAAAAACATATCTCCCCCCGGATTACGATCCACCAATGCAGTGGCTGGTGACACCCTATATTTTTTCGACGCGCGTTCTTTTCGTGTTACAAAACATTGTTTAACTGACTGTTATGGCTAAAAACAACACTGCCTATTAGCAATTGAATACAAGACGACAATGTTTTGTTGTCGCAGGTGGAGCTATAAAATACCTTCATTGTGTAATGTTGTACCCTGAAAAAGTGCCTTTCAAAAACACTTAAAAAATTAGGCAATAAATTCGGCACGTCAGTAAGTATAGTCGAGGCAAAGGATATAGTAGTGGGACGAAGCGATCCGAGATGTGCGGTAATCCAGGGTACCGTCGGTTAAGCAAGAGAGATGATGTGTTTGCTCGCTTTTGGCCACGGCCGCCGTCATTCTACTATATCGCTTGTCGCCACTATACATAGTTTTACTTCTCAAAACTTTAGAACACAGTGGATTATTAAAATCTGTATTAAATGAAAAAATTTCCGGTCTTTACACATTATATTTCATGTGCATTTTAAATGTATGTAGTGTCTTGTTCATTTATGTACACAGTTTTTCTGTTTTCATATCATTTCAATCATTCTTGAGATTCATTATTCCAGATCGCTTGCCAAGTAAGTTACCAAATTTAATACATACATCTTATATTTTATAATTTTTAAATATGCATGATTATTTAATATTGTTAGCAACTCAAGTAAAATTTACATAAATTCTATATAATTTACGCCAGCATATCATGTTCATATCATCTCGTTAAAAAACCATTGTTTTTATTCTCTTACCTATGGTTATAAATAGGTTTTAATTGTTAGTGTTTGTTTACTTTAGCTATTATTTCGTTATCTTCATTTAAAATCAGACTCAATTAAATGTCACCTTCATATCAATTTTACTGTTAAAATATTTAAAAATTGTCCTTAAAACTCGCATATAACGTTATAGTAAGTAGAATATGAACCACTTTGGGAGATTCAATTTTCTGATGTTATAATCATGTGACTCCTTCACATTATATAATCCCTCTAAATTTAAAATTTCCACTAGCTAACCCTAAATATTCGAAATTTTCAATACTTTTATATCATGTTACCACAAAGCGGTAATTTTTTTTGTGTAACTAAAAATATCAACCAATATATTGTTTTAGTAACAACTAATAAAATAAATAATTTTACTACATTTCTACATTGGTTTGCTTACTAATTTTAGATAATATTTTTTGGCCTTGAACAATCATCTTTATAGATATAAATTTAACAAAGATAAAAAGTTGGGTATCCCAAAGTACCATACTACTTAAATTTTTTTGATGTATGCCAGTTTTTATATGCTGATATTTAAAAAATGTATTTGTATATGACTGATACTTGTAATATATATACTAGCATTAATGTTTTTTATTCTTTCAATATTTTCCCCGTGTTTCCAATATTATTAGAAGTAAATACAGATCTGGCCCGGAGGGCCTAAGACAGAACCCCCACCGCTTACATACATCGCAATTGAAGACACGTGCGATCTTGCGACCCCCACGACAGCAGTTTGCAAATGCATTTCGATGTGTAGTCTTCGGTGTTTTATTGTGAAAAAAAATTCTGGGCAGGTTCCTTCGCGAAACACCGTGGAGCGGTGGATACAAAACAATCCGGAATTAGAGTTTAATGGCACAGAACTTTAACTGCAAATGCAGTAAAAAGTTATTTTGTGTACACGAAAATCGAACGTTTTAATGCATTCAGTATTTTAAATACGTCTGTAAACTGTATTCGGGAGAGAGCAATGAATCACAGATGACGACCAGCCATAAGCGTACTACTGTTTCCCTTCATATTCATGTCATGAATCATGGAAATTATACCGAAAAATTTGTGAATTCTAGCTACAAGCTGCTACAAAGTGCTTGGAGCTTAAAAGTAGATTCGAAATAAATTATTTGGTATTATAAATATGTGACAAACATATGATATCCGCAAGCAGTACTAACCGTAATATGTTTATGAGGATTTTTCATATTACACTATTTTAGTGAATGCGTATTAATCTGGTAGTTAAATATAGTTACAGGCGGGAAGGTTTCCTGGAAATTTGTGCCATAAAAAGATAAAAAATATTCAAAATTAATTATTTGGCATTACAAATACTTGGCAAATATATGCGGTATTATCCATAAGCAGGTCCTAACAGTAATATGTTTAATGAGGATTTTTTTCATTATACCCCTCTTTGGGGATTGCGTATTAATCCGGCAATTAAGTATACGTGGAATGGTCGTTTTCAGACTACAAATGGATTTTTTTTTACAAGCGTCAGAATTTAACCAAATTATTTAGTATAATTATTAATAATATACTTTTATTCTAGTGCTAAAAATTGATTTTTAGGAATAATACAACAGTGCTTTTTGTTAAATGTTTAGCGTTCATCTAATTTTGGACATTACAAAAATCACTCGTCAAAAGTATAAGGTAAGATATTGTCTTTTGTGTTGATTGTCTTATTGCACATGAAAATATTGTGAAAATAGTGTTCGCACACAAACTGATTCCACTACCGATATTCCCAAAATAATTACTTGCCTGAGATGCTGTCTTTATCATCAACTTCGTCTTATCCCGTTTTGAACCGGGGAATGGTTATGGCATTGTTCCCAACACCACTGAGCTGATTGAAAATATTTAAAAACAAATAACAAGATGGTGTTGACAATGATAAGCGAGCACGCAAAACAGATGTAACAGTGTGCTTCTGCCCTTATTGTTGCTTGTGGTACTTACTGTTTCCACCAAACAAATGGAGCTGCGCGTGCCGTTCTTACACTGCGCACTTATTAAGAACTTTAGTTGGCAAAAAATCTATTGTGAAAAATCTCAATAAATAAACTTTTTTTTATCATGCGGTTTTCGCGAAATTCAATTGGGTGGGTACAAGTTTGCATCTGGTTGGCCCTGGGAAAACGTAAAAAAAAAATGGATCAGAATATTTCAATATTTTGTTATTGGTATACTGTATCAAATAAATATCACTAAATATAATATTAATGTACAGTGCTCTAGAACCGTCAGTTTAAAGCGCAGGAAAACAGTAAAAAAAAAACTGATTTTATGTTCCATATAAATTTGGGAAAAATCTTGAAGGTTAAAAAAAATTAAAATGTATTCCATTCAACAACCCGCTAAAATAATAATAAAAAAAAACATCCTTTAAATGGTAATTATTGCCCCGACATCGATTCAGCGGCCACTTACATAATTTCCGTGAGACCAGGACCGGCTTCCCAACCGGCCTGTCTGAGCTCCCATAGGAAAGGACATGCACCTAGACCGTGTTTATTCACTATTAAGTTTACCTACAAACGTAGCAGTGTTTAGACAGCGCGAGGATAAAAATAAATAGTAACAACTACGTACGTATCCTAGAAACACTCGCCCAACTGTTTCTGGAGTACGTAAGGTATGCCTGGTGCCAATACATCGATCATTAACATACCAGTAGCATTAAACTTTTCAACCTATTTCAAGACGATGTTCCTTGATGAAATTGAAACAAGTCTAGCAATTTAAAAATGTAAAATATTCTGCACTTGAACAACAGGCAGACATTGACATGACAAACTGCAAAGATGGCCGTCTCCAATGATCTAATTTTCTCGCCGTCACAAATGGACAGATTCAATCATCCTACGGGACCACCCTGTATATTAGAAAAGAGTCAGTTTTGAAGTCTGTCCACAGGAACTCCACTGTGTGCAATAATAATAAAATACGTGCAAAAAGTTCATTTTACCATTTTTTATTGGTATCATTGATGAAAACAACAAAATAAACCACAATTCGTTGGATAAAAATGAGTGGCAGAAGCAAAAAAAAAACGAATGAGATGGAAAAATAAAGGCAAGAAAAGGATTACTGAACAAGGTGCCTAAATTACATTATGCGTACAGGCGCCCATATGAGGGCTAACGTTTTAGGCTCACCAGTTGACGCCACTGGTCGAGTAAAGTCGTGTCGAAAGTTATTGTTAGGCGCGGGAAAAGTGTTTTATTATAATTATTTCGTACACCAGTAAATAGAAAACCTTGTTAATTGTTCCTTAGTGTTGTGTAGTTCCATTCGGAGAAACAAAAGGCGGACATATGCTTCCGAGAGACAAAACTCGCCTAAAACAGTGGTTGATAGAGATAACTTTACTCCTTCGAAACATTCGTGTTGTTGTAAGAAACATTTTAATCCTGACGATTATGCGTTACCCAAGGAGTCTACTACAGAAAATCGTGAGTAATAATCATGTAGGTACATTCGTTGTTTTCATCATGCTCATTCTTGATATAACCTAACTGTAATGACAAGACACTTCTGATAAGTACAATAATTTTCCTACTGAGCAAGTAAATTACTACTTTCCCATTCTGCCATCATTGTGTTAAATGTTTTTCAGTTAATTTTTGTAAAAATTACTAAAAACTAGCGTTAAAAAGCCATAGTAAACATTAACACTCAGTGACATTGACCATTCCGTACACTAGCACCTCTCGTGGTGAATTCAAGCGGCGTTAGCCCTCATTGTTTTAATCCGGCCCTAATAGCACTATCCACAAAATTTTATCCAAATCTGATAATAATACAAAATATAGCATCGAGTTAATATGAGGCACCATTTTTTGCATGATGATTTAATATTTATTTTAAAAAATTATCTTTTGTAATCCGATTGTTTTTATGTTCCAAACATGAAATTAAATAAATATATCAAAACGTTACATCATCAATATATTTTTTTAACTAATATTGATTTATTTAGTCACCCACGGAATTACTGGCCTTAAATAAAACAAAAATGCTATAAACAAAGTATATTCAAAGATATAATACATTTAATGTATATCTAAAATAAGACACATCGCAGTACAAAAGCTAACAGCTAAAAATTTCACTATTTACATTTTGTGTGCTATAAGCTAAAATGTCTGAGGAACTACTTAAAAATAGTAAGTCTAATATGCGGCCACAGTTCAAAAACAACTTCTTAAAATAATAAAATGTGATAAACTATGTAAAATTAACACTTATTTTTGAGCTATGGCGAACTATCAGATGTACACAAACACATAAAAACTTATCTAGTTGTCAAAAAAAACGGGCGTTAATATTTGGTAGTTAACCTGAGAACTACCAATAAAAAATTAAATAAAAATCACAGATATATACCTGGAAACGTGTGAAAATAGCATCCATGCTATTTAAAGCTACAAAAAATATTCAATTTTTAAGTTTATTTCTGTCTTATACATTACTCAAAATTAAATTTAATACATCTAAAATCTTCCAAGAGAGATTGCGGGTTTCACCCATTTGCACACATTTTGAAAACTTTTTTCAAAATTTTGCACAATCAAATTATATACGTACACTAGGAAGAGAAAATAAATTACATAATAATTGTGTTGATATTGCACCTAGATGAAAAAAAAAGAGTAGGTATTCCTTAATGGTTATCGGTTATCCCAATGTACATCTTCGGAAAATATACAATAAGATATAAATTACGTAACTCTAAAATCAACAGCAATAAATCTATATCACATTTAATAAATAAAGGACACAATTTTTTGTTAATTTTTTTTGCACGTGATTAAACGTTATATAAATCTTTATTTGTGTACATTCAGTGGTAATTAATTTTAGTGCTAGATGAAGATAACTTTGATGACGAAAATAGGGTCAAAAAATGGATCCCAATAACACTATTTTTTGGAAAACTTTGGTATTGTTTTTACAGCAGACTGTGCAATTTTTTAGTAGACTTTTTTCCGATGTAACACTAAAAATTTTTTTTCACTTTTTCGTGTCTGCACTTTTTTCTCATAAATATTAAAAAACGTAGAAAATATGAAAAATTTGAGCTTCTTTAAGGGTTGGTTTGAGGGGGTCAAATTTGCCAAAAATGTCTGCCAGCCAAGGTTAGGGTTTTTTTAGTGCCTTGTGAACCATAAGCTGGCTGGGCTGACATTTTTTTAAATTTTGACTATTTTCTAGCAACATTTCAAATTTTTATCCATTTTTCGCCACTTTGTTGGCAACTTGCTCAAAAACCGACCGATAGAAATGTCTGCCACAATAGTACAGTACTGCACATATCAAAACAAACATTTTGCGTTAGGTTTGGTCCGGTAACAAAAAAAATTTTTTCAATTTCCGGTTACCGCGCGCCGATCGGGAATTTTGTCTGCCAGCGTGATTGGGGTATGTTTCAAATATGAAATAACTAAAAAAAAAGTCTTTATACTCGCCGTACACACAACAGATTGCTAGCAAGAAAGTTCTCAAACTGAACAAACTACAAACTGTATAGGGTAACGATGTAAACAAAATAATCCCTTCCATCCTAATAGAAAGTCAATATGGCAGGTTAGTGGCGGCTGGTGTATTTATGCTACCATATCTCAATATTGAAGCACGGAATCTAAACAATATTTTAAAGCACGACTATCAGATATCAAAATTGAGAAAAAAAAGTCATAAAAATGCGCTGCCGACCCAGATTACTCAGATCATTAATAAAATATTTGCAATCTATTTTTTTTTTCGTAATCAGAAGGAAAATTTATCACCCCGTTTTTTTTTTTTGGTTTTCGAAAATTTTGATTTCTTGTAAAGTTATGACATTTTGAAATTTAAGTTCTTGATTGTGTAAACGGGCGATCTTTAAAAACAAATTGGTGGCTGTACAATGTTCTCCTTTGATTAGAAATGGAATATAAACTCATTTGTGGCGTATTCCCTACATATGAGAAAACATTAGAAAATATTGGAATTTGCGATTATTGCAAATGTGGACGGTTCCTCATGTGGCTTATTACGCGTGGTGGATATATAATGCAGACTCAGAATTTAACACTAAAGTTGAGCAAACGTCATTTAACTTTTTGAAATTTTGTTTGCCGTTTTGTCATCCGAAAGTAACGGTAGTAGTAGTTAAATGGGAAGAAACAATTATAACATTACACGACGTTATACTCCAGTACTCATATTACAGCATCGTATTCTACCACTTTCTGTATAATTATTTACCAAGCACTTAATTTTGTTAAATTGAATCAAGGAAAATTTCCACAAAATAACTTAGTGCACGCTCATAACACTAGATCCAATACTAATATTTATATTTCAAATTTTAATATGTTGTTATATAGGAAAAGTCACTATTGTTTCTGTAGTGGTATTTACAATCACTTACCTACCTCCTTTAAGAATATTAATTATATAGCCAAATTTAAAAAAGACATAAAAGCGCTACCTTCTAGACAACTGTTTTTACTCTCTTCAAGAATATTACAAGTATTTTCACGTATTTTAATAGTAAATAATTCCATGTTATTTTTATTAGGATATAAAACTGTTTTAAATAATTATTTTAATTGTATTCTCGTTTTGTGAGTGTGATTTTATTTTTCTTATGTATTTTAATTATTGTACCGTAATTTAATTTTCAAAATGACATCGATATCTTTTATGGATCATACGAAAATAAAGTATTATTATTATTATCACAGAAGAACAAAAGGACTCGAAAAATTCGAGTACTTTGGAGCAATGTACTCTTACTAAATGTACTCGAATTGCTTTTCAAATGTACTCGTACTCGAACATGTATGAGTACATTTGTGAATTACTCGGCCCAGCTCTGATTACTACGATATATCACGCGTTTTAAGTTTCAAAGCCGTCTCTGTCATGTCAACCAAATTGCCTATGCGTTAAGTAATGAAATGAGGTGGTCATAGGTATACGTCTGAAATCCCTTTTGAAAGGGATAATTAAGTATTCTAAAATTGATACAATTGTCATAGATATTAAAAAGTTTTTCCGGCAGGTTTCGCGTACTATCGAAATTCCCCGCGGTCTGACCACCAGAAACTTTACGCGACGGTTGTAGAAACATCACGCGATGTCGACAGGAGATAAGAGACAATAGGTGCGTTCTTTCTACTATGAATCTAATCTAAGTAGCTTTAAGGTTACGGAGGCTACATCAAATGAAATTATACTTTTATTTATGCAGTGTAAGCGTAAAACAACTTAGATGAGCGGAGATTGGTGGTAGAAAAAACGCACATAATGTCAAACGATTCGATATATGAGGTATGAGGTAGGAATTGTAATGGGAGCCACGCCTCAATACGTATATCGGGCGTTTGAATGCGTGCAATGTAGTTTGTATTCATTTGTACTTCTTGGCGAAAAATACGAAACTAGAATTTTCCAATTCTGTAGACATATTTTTGCAGTATTTTTCACCATGATAGGTATTTTTTTTTTTTTTTTGAATTTTAAAAACAAAATTTTATGAAACCGATTTTCCATCAATTAATTTTGTCTTTAAAATTGATCTCGAGAATGTGCAATCAGTTTTATTCACAAATTTCTTAATATAATTTGGATCTCTGATACAATACTAATAAAATGTCCCCTACATGTAAACTGCCATACTGAGGGCAATTTATATTGGCTACATATTAACCAATTATAGAAGGTTATGAGACCGCGGATATTTATATCGTGTTTACCACACACGTTAGTATATTTCCGTGATTATTTTTTAATGTTTTTATTTTCGAATCAGTTAGCAGTATTCTTGATCAAGTGTTTAATGTTTTCCAACTATATTGTTATAGTGAGAATAATTTAATTATATTATACTACTGAAAATATTTTGTAGTAATTTGTTTTTGTACATTGACGTGTTTTCTGGTTTTGACATCTGTCATAGTTTTGTCTTAAATTTTAAAAAATTAACCGAAAACCATTTAGTTCAGAGTCAGTGGAAGAAATTACCAACAAACTAAAGAAAATGCATGTAAAAATACTATGGTAAGTAATAATTCAACACGATGTAAGTATCTATGGACATTACATAAACAAATAATATATGTGTCAAGTTTCACGCTTGACATATTCTAAAAAAAGATAAATAACTTTGAAAAAGGGAACAGATTCGTTTTCCGAAACATTAGGAAATTATATTGTTATTTTTGTGTCTCATATTAGTTGTCAAGAAGCACCCTCTGACTAATCTTTTGAAGTAAAGTCACAAACGCAGAGGTTAATTTTCCCAGTAACATACTGGGTAATTAACTATATTTTTTAGATAGATTCATGTGATAGTAAGTTCCAAAAAAGAGAAAGAAGAACTTAGAGAATGCCACTAATAACGTTCAGACAATATTTATATTTCGTATTTGAACATTAAAAAATAATCTTTCGAATACCATTCGAGAGAGAATAAATTAGAAAATAATTCTCCGATTCTTTTCTCAAACTTGTTGCCATTCGACAACAGCCATTGAGCCCTACGGGCTCTCGTGTCTATTGCTAAGCAACAAGTTCTCGAAAAACTGTTGAAATATTTTCAATTTATTCTCACTCTCTTGTGATATTACTACTGATTATTGGCAACTAGCAGATAAGTTGTGTTATTATCACAGTCGTGTATTACAAATTAGTTAAACGCTATTTGAAGAAAAAAATATTTCACATTTGAGAAGAGACTCGATTTAAAAAATGTTTTATTACAAAAAAATTACAAAACTATCCAGCTCTCTAAGAAAACCTATTGTGTTTGAATACTACTGGGTTTACAAATGAACATTACACCTTTTTCTTTTCTTTTTTTCTGGTGGAACTTTCGCAACCAGGAACCAAACAATGGATTTTTAATTAAGCGCACAGAAAAGTTCTACAATAAACAATAACCACTGAATGCCACTCAAAAACTAATAAATACAGAACAAATCTAATAAAACTGACAAATAAGGCAAAAAGTACAATAATAAATCCAGTCACCGCACATCACATAAACAAATCGTCCAAACATTACAACTGACAAATCGAAACCCAGCGCGGCAACGCGAAATTACTAATTTTTACCAATAATAAATTGAAATATAACTAGATTGCCCACAGTATGGCGGCACCCAGGGGGAATTTTCTCAAGGTCGAGCAATACCAATTGGAGATCCCGATTATATTAAGACGTGGCCTTATTCTATTTAGTGCAGAAATGGGTGAAACTTCCCTAATTCCTTGAATTTTGGTCGCCCTGTAAATTTTTTGAAAGATTCTCTAATAAAATAAGCTTATGTTATGACTGTTCCACACAAAATGTGTGAAAAATCAAAGCACAAGTTGTACGATTTTACATGATAAACCTTACTTCACTCTTACGTTCTCAAAGAAAAACATGTAAAATTATACCATTATATTTAATTTGTCCAATTTATAGTCATTCCAACAATTTTGAAACTGACAATTTAAGATAGCCCTAAAAAGGTAACCATGTAGGTTTAAAAGTTGACGATATAGTTTAATATTTGGGACCGGATCATTTCAAACGCGAACCGAAAATATATAAAAGCCTTCCCTGGATATCCAGAAAAGTGATCCCTCTTTGTAATAATAGTCATGTAATAATAATAACACTCACACTTTTGAGGGTTGGTTATCTTGAAACTCACCAAATTCAATAAAAAGTAAGAACATCTTAATTTATCTAACAGCACATTAAATTTTCGCATTTTTTTATCCTACAATTTTCACCGGTAATTTTAGAACATCCTAAACAACTTAAGCGATACAATAAATCCTGAATTTGTATTTAAATGCAATGCACCTAGCCAAAGACACTTGAAAGACGTTGTGGCAAGATTATTACTTTACTAAAATTGAACAAAAACTATAGGACTGTGAAAAAAATTATGTTATATAAGTGTATATGTGTAATATAGCACCTGTTTTAACACTTCTACTAATAGTCCGGTCCTGATCTAGCCTTTAAAATTACGCTTCTAAAATATTGCTAAAGAGTTCAAAGATATAGTTTTTAAAAAATACGTGCATTACCCGGAATGATCTAGCGGATTTGAATCCAGAATTGCAAAAGGACAAAAAAAAAAACAATTTCCAAAAATTTGTACGTCTGAAAATTCCATTATTTTATGTTTATATTGCAATCCTAAGTGTATTTTTCAACATGTCAATAAATTTGTTACCAATCAAAAACTTGTTCTCTAGATCCCTATTGCTCCACAATAAACTCGAAATTTTTGTTAACAAATGTAACAGAATTTGTTTAAACAATACATCCTCAAAAAGTGTAATACAAAGTTCGGCATCTTTGTAATTTTCAGATAGTATAGTTCTGCAGTACGAAAATCGCAAAACAGAACAGAATTTCTCAATTGCTATAATGGTGTAGGATTTTTTTTTGTAAGGCGTTTAGTTACTGTATATCTGCCCGGGTGCGAATCCCAGCTTTGACAAATGCCAACGTGGAGGGGAATGGTTAGATCCACGTTTTTTCAAAACTGTAACTCCTTCCCACCTAGTTTCTGTTCTTGATTTAGGGGGTCGTCCATGGGGTAACCAAAGGAGGGAGTAGGGGAGGGTGGCAGTCCCCTCTGGTTTTTGGTAGATAATGAATATTTTTCATTAATATATAGATAGGTAGGTCCTATAATGAAATACAATCGATTATAATGCTATATAGTAAATGCTTTAAAGAAATGGCTAAATTAACATTCATAAATAAATTTTATTTCAATGTTCCAGTCATCCATATTCAAAGTACCTACAATAAAATTTTATTTAGTGCTGGCAAAAACCGGAAAAAGTGACACCGGTTTATCGGTTTCCGGATTCGAATCCGAATTATCATTCTCAAAATTGTAAGAATTTTTTTAAAAACTACATCTCAGACTTCACACCCCATGATCGATTTTGGGCCTCTAGATCACCAACTATAAAATATTGAGAAATTGAGGTGTCCATATCTCAAGATAAAGCAGATAAAACCTATATTTCGCAATTACCCCTTTAACATCAGCATGTTTTTGTTTATACTTTAAAATTGTTTGCGTAATATATTTATTGTACCAATATCAATAATACTTCAGTCAGTCAAACCATAAATCAATACAATATATCACATAAAATCAATGTATAATGGTTGCCTTGGAATTGTGTGCTAGATCTAATTAAAGTATCATATATATGCAGCTACTTTTTATGAAATGCAACAAATTATCTCTGCACACTATACCACAGCTAGGATACTGCAAAATAAGATCAACAAATGTACCCAAAGACCAATTATGAAATATATTTCCAAGTTTTTCACCTAAGATTTTCAAAAATTATATACATCTCATCTCCTAAGCGAAATAGCCAAATGAAATTTCATACAGGTTGGTATTCTTGTATCGGGTACACGGCTATGCATAGAGTGGAATGGTTGGTGTACTTATATCGGGTACGCGACTATGCGATACCCCACCTGTTCGCTGTCTTCACATCTGATCTCCCAAGGACCGAGGGCACCACTATGGCACTCTACGCGGACCACACGGCCCTCACGGCCAAATCCTGGAGAGCAAGAACAGTCACCAGAAGACTCCAAGAGGCAGCCTCTCTTCTGGAAGAATGGTGCATCAAATGGAAAGTCGCAGTCAACGCGGAGAAAAGCCAGACGATTCTCTTCAGGAAAAGACGCAAGGAAACCCCCACAGGACACGTTTCCATGTTCGGCGAGGACAGCCAATGGCACGATTCCGTCAAGTACCTTGGCGTAATCATGGACAAAGGCCTGACATGGAGACAGAACACCGAAGCCATCGTGGTAAAGGCCAAGCGGACGAGAGCTCTCATCTACCCAATGGTAGAGAACCAGAGCAGGCTCAATCTGAGGAATAAGCTTCTGCTAGTCAAAGCACTTATCAGATCACAGCTGACCTACGCCTCCGTAGCATGGAGATACCAAGCGAAGACCTATCTGAAGAAGATCCAAGCCGTGGAAAACGTGGCCATCAGGACAGCGGTGGGTGCACCATGGTACGTTAGAAACGCTGACATCTTCAGGGACCTGGAGTACACACCAGTCACCGAAATCATCCGGGATAGAGCGAAGAAACTGTACACCTTAGCCGAGGAGCATAGGAACCCGCTGATCAGAGAGGCCACCTCCTATAATCCGGCTGACGCACCGAGGCACAAGAGGCCGAAGGTACAGTTACTGGACAACGGGTAAATATAACTAATCCTTTCCTTACAGATGGACCAACCCACGGAAGAGACATGACGCAACCAACCACCTTCCCACAAACCTTGCGGGCGCTGGTCAGTAAACCGACCAGTGCCCGTTGTCCCCCTGGCTCCGTGAAGGGCGAAAGTGCTAAGAAAGCACTTAGGCCTTCACCTCCTAGAGCTACATAGTTCATCCTCACCTTGTCCGATGATCCAGATGACAATGTGTCAATTGACACTTTGTGTACTGGCAGTCAATCCAAAGTCACAGAATATCCGCACAGTCCCTGACAGACCGATGACTACCCCCGGAGGTGACAAGCTGGCGAAGAAAGAAGACGAAGTCAGAAGAGCGCCACAAGAGGCCCTAGCCAGCAGGGTTCATCAGTCAGGACCCAGGGAGGTTGGCCGAAATCTTCGGCACCGCTCACATTTGTGAGTGGGGCCGTTCGTAAAGTAAGCTAACCCGCCCTGCACGAGGCCGGTCCAGCGATGACTAGGGTAAAAAGGCAATAGTCCTGCCTGGCCCTAGCATCTGAGACCGTTATCAAGCCAAAAGGATATTGGCGCGCGACTATGCAATAAAGGCATACTGTCACTTCATACATGACTCCTTTCTTAACAGTGACCGTGTACCCGCCGGACGTACACCAATCGGTATACACGTTAAATACTGAGTAAACAAACGGCAGAGAAGGTACTTTACTACTAAATAACTGGGGCGCATAAACCAAGGACAATTACATACACGCGCGTATATCATTCTATTAGAATAGCATATGAACAAACGCCCTTCTGATATGCTTTTAATTTACAAAGTAGTTTTTACGCCAAAGTCACAGTTATTTTACGAAAAGTAAAAGAAAATTTTTTTATGTCCTTGTGAAAAATATGATTTTTTTATATAACTGCCGGCCCTGAAAAATGGTAAACATTTCCGCTGCCTACTGATGAGCTTATCTTCTGGAGGATTGGTCTTGGCAATGGAAATAGGCCAAGATTGAATAAGTAATTTAAAAAAATCCTTTTTACAGAAGACAGTTAGATATAAGCCATGAAAAAATTAGATGAAACGCCTGGTATTATATTACAGGGTTATTCATACTTGTGACATGATTTTTTTTTAATTTCCTATGTATACACTCAAAAGCACAATAAAACCTGAAACAGTCAATTGACTAGTATTTTTCTGTACTAGATTAAATTTAAAAGAAATTTAACTATTCTTATGGCTGACCCTATACCTATGTGTATCACAGTTACATAATACAGAACGATAAAGAAATAATGTTAAGAAATAATTGTAATTTGTTTGTAAAACTGAAAGTTACTAACCTTTACATTAATGTTAAAACGTTGAAACAAAAAAATATTAATTAAAAAAACATTTTTCATCACTGGAGGATATGTTGTCATATCCTTATCAGTTTGATATTGAAGTAAAGTACCTATTTGTGTCTCAGCTAAACTGTAGCAACAAATTAAACTTGCAAAAGAATGATATTGATAACTATACCGCAGTAACTGAAGCTGTAAAGTACCTATATTTTTATGCGTTTTAAATTATCATAACAGTTTTATTAAATTTATACTAAAATGTATACACGTTTACAATACACATTTTTCCATATAGTGATTTGTAAATGCCATTTAGTGATATTTCATTTACACCTTTTTTCTACATTTTTCGAATATGTTTGAGCTCCTACATATCTCATAAAAACTTCAAATCTATAGAGTTAACTGAAATATTTGAACTTGAACTTGTATCTTCTTTAAAACACTTCAACAGAGTATATGCATCAGTCACATGACCCCTTTTGTTTGGAGTACACAATAAACATAACCTATTTGCATACAAATTGTCAATCTGACAGCAAGATTTAAACAATGTATATTTGTGACATTTTAAAAACTAAAACAAAATGTATTATAATAAAATTATTCAACAAACTTCTATTAAACAAAAACTTCTCTCACTGATAATAATTGTTGTTGCTATTTTGTTTGTTTATTATTAACTAAAATCAACACGGCGTATATGGAGCTGCGAGCAAACGAATGACGATCAACTAATTCTTGGTTTGTTTGAATTCGTTTTAAGTGCTTTTGTAGGTTCCTTATGTAAAAAAAATATACATTGTTACATTTAACGAAAGTTGGTATGTAAATTCAATAAGTTCAACCCATTTTGCATTATTTATTGCTAATTTGTGGGAGTACCTAACCTAAAAATGTCTTACTACTATAACTTTATAAACCTTTTGTATTATAGTCCTCTGGCTTGAAATGGACACGCATTTCCAAAGTTATTGCTTTTCCCATTAATAATGCTTTCTCCCATCTACTTTCTCCACGATACCACAGCTAGTGATATAAACAAACCCCGCGTGACAATTGTATACACATATCGTATTATCCACTGCTTTCTTTGGCATATTGTGGAGCAAACGTTGATGAAATAAAGAAAATGGTAGTAAAAACCCCGACAAACTATACAAGGTAATCAAACTAATGTAAACAAAGAGCATTACTCGTTTCGACAGTGAGATTTTTTTGTCACCAGGAAGCGACTGGAGGCTTAAATTCCCAATACTCCAAACTGAATATGTGAAGTCAGACACAGATGCTCTATATGCCGCGAAAGTGTGTGTGACGTGTGACATTTCGACTGGCTTTAGGCGTGTTTTGTTGTAATCAAAATTCGACTACACGTCAAACTTTCGCTGTGATCGAAACAGACCAATGGTGAATAGGATAAGGAAATAATATGATTAGAATCTGAATGGTGTGAACAAAACACTCCTTTTGCTGAGATGGATCGAACACTGAGTTGATCTTGACCAGGCAGAAGGTTTTAGATTAATTGGAACTTATTTTTTGATTTGTTAACTTCTCTTCTGTTCGGTATTTGACTGAGGAACCACGTGGTTCGTCTAATTCAGAGACATTTTCCACGGAGTTTTCATCTTGACACAACTTGTTAATATCCCCGTCACTTGGTAGCATTTTATGGAACATTTTCGTAAACGTTTCTAACAAAGTCTGTTACCATGCCTAAAATGGAAGCTGTTACCGACATGTTACGATAAATTTTTGATGTTTGTAGCTTGCTGCTTTGTACAGTTTCGTAAATGTATGGACACTATAATACATTTTCTATCGATTAATTTTTTACAACCAACATTGTTGGGAACGAAATGTGTGTAATCAGTTCGTAAAGTTTTATTATCTTTCGTGCCTAATAAGAATGTTTCAATATTGTATTCTTTTTACCTTTTAACATAAAAACAATTTATTAAGGTATAAGATAATATTTGGAATAGTGTGAAAACTACAATGTAATTTTTAGCAAATGTCTGGCCTGAAAAAACGTATGCGACGAAAATTGCTTCCATTAATTACTGCAGAATATAGCCATTGAAAGAAACTTGTTTCAAAACTATTTTAAGAAACGATAACCATTTTCTAACAAAAATAATATCTTTTGTATTTCGAATTGTTTTTACCTTTCTTAATATTTTCTATCGAAATAGAAAATTCTTCTACTTTCGCCATATTATCTGACAGCGTACAACGCCGGGTAGGAGCTAACTGAAGTGTTTTTTTACGAATGCGCAGAAAGAACATGAATGCGATTTTTACAATTTCCAGCTTTTGGCGTTTGAAACTGCGCAACATTTATATGGTCTCTCTTTTGCACTCATTTTTACGTAAAACGGCTGAAACCCACACGAAACACGAAACCATAGAAGACTGTATCGGCCGCGAGCGTCTGGTCGCCGTGGTGTGGAGTGATGTCACAATAGTGCTCATATCCATTTAGCGCGCTTTATTCCTAATGATTATTTTGAATAGGAAGTTGATAGAAAGATTTTACGCAAATCGAGTCATTTCTGAGGTCTACTCTTAAAATATGAAAAAAAGAAATTTGCTAAATAGGCCCATTAAAAATTATTTCTGCAAAATAAAATATGTAAAAATTGCCTACTAACACACTTATAATATTTAACGGTGCAGTTATACATAATATCTTGCGTGAACATGCTCTTAATACTGCAGTACCTACCTAATATAATTTAAAACAAAAATTAATTATTTTTGGTAAGAACAAAATACTGCTGGTTTAAACAATAATAATAGTTATTGCTGTAAAATCACATAAAACACCTAAAAATTATGGCATCGCAACTTTTTTTAAATCACTAGTTTTTACATGAAATATACGTATATTGGATGCCCACGAGACCAGGTACTTCCAACTTTTTTCTTTATTTTTCAAGATAAACCTTTACAATGGTTTTTCAAAATCAAAATCGAATCAGAAATGACCCTGAAAATTGTATGTGATTAATAAGTGGTCATGAAAATCATATTAAAGTTTATAATACATAGGAAATAGGTATTAACCAAATGGTATTTTTAAACATTTTGTACCCAAAACAACTGCCTTTTTTATCAATTTAATTAGTTCATGGCATTTTTTTGTTTAAATAAATATTTTATAAAAATCAACGTCAAAAACTCCCTTTCTTTTAATGGTACCCTGTACACTTTCTATGTGTTTTCGGTACAGTTTTAAACCAACTTTCCAACGCAATTTAAAAATTTAAAATCAGTCCACAAATAGGCCATTTCAAGGCATACTATATTTTTTGTTAATTACTGACAAAAATGTTAATCTTCATTGTGTCACCTCGAACTTCAAACCATAGTCTAAAGTCCATTTATGGACCTAAATATTAAAATTGAGATGGAGAGCTAATTTAAAACTCTACCGAAAACATGTAAAAAATATACAAGGTACCATTTAAAAAAAGTTACTTTTGGCCATTATTTTTTATAAAATTTTTATTTTAAAACATCGCTATAAACTAATTAAGTTGGCAAAAAAGTCATTTATTTTGGGTACAAAATGTTTAAAAATACCTTTTGGTTAATATCTAGCTATTTACTAGGTATTATAAATTTTAAGAATATGATTTTCATGACCACTTAATAATCACATAAAATTCCATTTTTCAAAGTCATTTCTGATTCAATTTTGATTTTGGAAAACCATTGTAAAGATAATTCAAACCTCTATCAGATAAGATTATAAAATATACAGGGTGCTATTTAAAATAAAAACGTTACTAGTACTATCGGTTAAAACGGAAGTGTATTTTTGAGTCTGGTTAGGTCAAAAAATGTATTTTTATGCCAAATATCCTACTAATTTCAGATCTTTATCTTGAAAAATAAAGAAAAAAGTGGGGCACAGGTACCTGGTCTCGTGGGCTCCCGGTATATAAAAAGGGATTCATATAACATAAATTTATAAAAAGTAGCAGTGATATGAATCATTTATTAGCTATACTTTAGACTAGTTCTTGTGCATCACTAGCTATACATAATAATATAATAAAATATTAAATAACCAATAAACTTCCTTACCCCCAGTATTATCAACACTTTAAAGGGAGTTTTAGTGACCAGAAAACAAACAAAATATAAGTATCAGATAGCATTTCTATAACTTAAATGAAAAATTAGGTTTAACGGCATTCGTATAACTGGATTTATGTATATTGTTACGCCACTGGACTGTGTAGATTGAATAGGTGACATTGGAATTGTACGAGAACGGCTGGGAATATTCTGGAATGCTCTACACCGCATAAATGGATGTATAAATAAGGCGAACGGTGGGCCGAGGGCTCAATCTTAAGTTGAAAGTGAACGAGTAAAGAAGAAATAAGAAAGAGACTTATAAGTGTTTAATTGTGATTATAATTAAGACAGTCATTAATTTATTGTTGTTAATTATTAATTAGTCAATAAAGTAGTGAGTAAGTATTACCGGAGTTTCAGTCAACGAATCCACGAGTACAGGTGTATGTGGTGATAGCAAACATGTAACAATATTTTGTTAGAATTGCTGATAATAAATTTTTTCTCACTAAAACTCCCTTTAAGCTAAAGGTTTCTTTAGAATGTTGAAAATACCATGGGTTAGTATGTATTTACAAATACCCACTCAATTTTACCTACAGTCCATTCCAAATTCTCTTGAATTAGAGCTGAATGTCAACTGACTCCTGGTAAGATGCCGTTATAATTTTCATGACTAACCTAGTTTTTTTTTTCAAATAACAACCAGGTAGGAATGTAAGAGAACATAACTCACATTTTGAAGTTTTAGAAAAATTCCAAAAAAATAGTAACAAACACAGCTAGAATTCTAATATGATTAGGCTTCAAGTTGAGATATTACCTTTTTTTTTATAATTTGGGTTCAATGTGACATTAATCACGATACAATTTAAGTTTTTCATAAACAACACTAATCTACAGACTTAAAGAAATTGTCAAAGAAGAAATTGAAAATAAATTTTGATTACTTCTAAAGATAAACTTTAGTCCGTTGAAGTCTTGCGCTTACTACCTTTTTATACATTCTTTGATTTTAACCAAGATAACCTTTACATTAAATCAAACCTACTGAAATACCTTCAAACTTAATACTATTTTTTAATCATCTGTAGCTCCTATGCAGCATGATGTCCTGTTTTTTGAATGTTTGCTTTTCAGGTTTACAGTATCATTAATCAAAGGCGCATTTCTATCGGCTCTAGTTTCAAGCCTTAACCAATGTTGTACTGCCAGTTTGAAAGCCTCTTGTACATTAGTAGCATTTTTGGCGGATGTTTCTATATATGATGTTATTGAATTTTCATTGCACCATGTTTCCATTTCTAACTGGGAAACTTCTCGTTCCTCACTAGCCACATCAGACTAAAATTATTTTCATAATATACATGTGGATGTTACTTTTTAACACAATTACGTATGTAAAATTTAGTAATGACGATTGATAAAGTCTAAATAATAAATCATAATAGAAAATTACTTACTTTGTTTCCAACGACTATAAAGGGAAATTGCGTGTTTTCTTTTACGTCTGCATAGTATAAAAATTCATCTTGCCACATTTCTACATTATTAAAGCTTGTCCTGTCGTCAATGGAATATGTTAGCATACAAATGTCACTTCCTCTGTAAAATGGGGTCCTTAATGTTTTAAAACGTTCTTGGCCAGCTGTATCCCAAATCTAAAATAATTTAAAACCCGTATAACGTTGGATATCAAAATCTTACAAGGGTCAGATGTACTCAGATACTTCAAATGATATGAAACCGGCGAATTAGTATCTGATAATGCAGATAATATGAACAAAGCAAAGCACTTCAATATGGTTTACTAAAAAAAAATTATATACAGACCTGCAGCGTATATGTTTCCCCATCAATGTCAATATCTCTGTTTAGAAATTCAACTCCAATTGTATGAAAGGAATGTTCGTCAAACTGATTGGACACAAATCTGTTCATTAAACAGCTCTTTCCTACACCTCCGTCACCCAAAATGACTACTTTCAGTAAAGTATTTTTGTGACGGGATCGCACGCTGGTTCTTGGAGAAGCCATGAGAGAGTACTTTATGTTGTTGTTTGTGGATCACATTCTAAAAGTTTTTTTTATCATTAATTTCAGATAAGGAATAAACATAGACATATAATATCTATGGGAATAAACAAATTAAACATGACTCATCCAGTCAACAAAATTATTTCATTTCCTAAAGTTGATTAATATCACTTCTTACCTTTTAGTCACTATGAGGCACGAGGTTATCATTAACTTCCTAATTACCACTCAATCAACAGAAAAGGTGGTAATTTGTGCTTGTTAATTTGACTTTGACTTTGACAGTTTGTTAAATTTAAAGAGGGAGGGGATGATCACATGCTTTTGCTAAGACGTACGGTACTGTTGACTTTAGATCTGATATAATTTTTCTTAACTACGTTTATATGTTAAAGTGTTGGAATACAAATAATAAAGGAATAATAGTAGACAGATAGGTTAGTCTACGCTTACGATAATATTTTGTGAGAAGACGGCTTTACCAAAACTTGCCATGGATTTATTTCAACGCACCTATGTATTTATCGAGTGATATTTACTATTGATATTTATTTTTATCACTTTTATGTTTTACACAAGCATCTAATTTCTTAAAGACATGTGTCTACTATTAGTGATATAGGGCCACTTTAAAATGTATTTTCAAATTGTATAAATATTGGTATCTAGTGAGATGTTTATTATTATTGTATTTATTAATTATTATTTAAAATAAGATTGAACCAGGAGAGTATGACGTCACTGGCAAAATATTTAATGTTGGCACTATTGGAAAGTTTCAACCACAGAACAGAAAACTATATTTCTGTTCTTTGTTGCTGTGTTTGTAATAATTACTATTATTCAAATTTAACGTATTTACTTGTTATGTATAAATTTATGATAAAAAATTTTATGCACTATTGTCACTTTTGGTAATTTTTTAACTGCCATGACAGAAAACATATTACTTCCACATATTATCACGGCTGTCATGATGAGTCATTTCATTTCATTCAGTTGTTATTATTAAAATAAGTAAAATAGAACATTTGAAAATTATGGTGTCAGCAGTCGCCAAGATCGCCAACATATAACTTTAACTCGCTGTTAAAATGTTTCTATTAAGAAGAACGAAAATTGAAAACAAATAATTCATCTTAAATACCTTGTGGATTTAATATATAAAATTGCAGGCAATACTGATGCATATTATTTTTATTATTTAGAAATATGAGTATTTAATTATTTATTTGTCATTTTATGAAACTATTTGTTATGATTTTTATAATCTTAAGGTACCGACCCTGTCAGAAGTTACAATAAAATATGTTGGTAATGGCGTAAAAAGAAAAGGAAAGAAGAAGAAGAAAATAGGGGGCCAGACCACAGAACAGAAAAAGCGGTCAGACAGACTACCAGAGAGAGGAAGGAGAGAGAGGTTATGTTGGGGATGTTTTTATGTGACTGTTATCTTTGGGTAGAAATAAAAATAGTAATAAATATTGAAGTATATTTATTGTGTAAGCGAAGTCGTCTTAACATATTTAATTGTATTTCCTATTAACAAAAAAAAAAAAAAATACGCATCGGTATTGTCTGTAACTATATATTATATCTACATATATGGTATTTAGGATGAACTATGTGTGTTCGGTTTTCGATACCTATTACTAACAGAAAAAATTTTAAAATCGATTTATAGATTTAAATTGGTTATCTCATAAAAACGCAGAAAATTTTCATAACGGAGAACGCAGTGTGCTAATCATGTGACTCAGCGACAGAGCAAATATTACATAATATGTATAATTGGTATATGAATAAACGTAGTCAAGTAATAAAAGTAGATTTTAACGTATATCGGTGATAAGTTCACACAATAATAATTTAAATGAAGGCGGGTAAGTGGATAATTCGACCTTTCGCTGGCAGGTGTCGCCAGCGAGGCATTTTTTAATTTCCATTGTTTTTACAGACGATAAGATTGTGAACTGACTATTTTTTTAATCCTTTTTTTTATCGGGACAAACGTAACGTTTGCGGACATTACTAGGTAGTTTTGACAATATTAATACATAAAAACGAGTGGAGCAAACGTTAAACGTGCTGAGTATGTGAAACAAACTCCTGTTACAGTGTTATTAAATGTGCAAGTGTATAAAAATTGGTTGCAGCAATCAGCAATGGTTTTACCTGAGGTGAAGTCAATAAACTCTCGCGAGGAGTGCCATGAATAACTAAATGTACGTCGTGAAAGTGAAAATTGATATTACTTAATATTCATTTTGTTTCCCAATCAATTTGTTGAAGTACCTGGCAGAGTTTTGTTTAAAAATAATAAAAGGATGTCCAGTCAACTACGATAAGAACGGTATGTAGTATTAAAGTATGCAAATAGTCTTTAAGGTATGCGTTTTTTTTTTATTAGCGGAATTGCATTTAAATTCCCGTTTAAATGTTAATTATAAAATAGAAGGTATTTTGTGATTTCGGCCCAAGGTAAGCATATATAAGTACAGTCATTCACCTAAACAGTCTCTCTCTCTCTTGCACTGATTTGTTGAAAAAGTGTATAAGTGACAGGTATGGCGAGTGTACTGTACACAGCTTGAAGGTCGTGCCTTGGACGGTCACGTGATTTGACAGGGCCGGCCCAAGGACGTTCAAACACCTCGCGAAACCCGAAAATAGACAGCCTTTGTAAATAAACCGTTTGAGAGGCTGCGTGTTGAACATGAACTGATCGATGCTGGATACATCCGTAAGGAATAAATGTATGAATAAAATTCTTTTGAATTATGAAATAGGCGAAAATTTTTATGAAAGAGATTTAAAAAATTGGGTATTTTATGTTTGTTGTTAATAATTATCTATAAGGTGAGTTTATTAGGTTATTTATACAAGTCAGTTAAAATTTTCGACAGTTGGCAGAACTTTTCGTTTTTATTAATTTTATCTCAGTGCGATTTATGAATTTAAAAATAATAAATTTTTAAATCATTTAAGTAATAAAATAACGGGGAAATAGTAGCATAAAACCAGACTCTTTCGTAAAATTAAATCACGTAGAATTTTTTAAAATGTTTCGGTTATGAATTATCCTCCAACAGCAACTTATTTAGCTTTTCTAATGTATTGCAGTCTTTATCGCCGACATTATCATCCATACCTCTCATATTTTGGTTAATTTATTAGCAAATTAATTAATTATTCTTTACAACACGAACAGACCAAAACAAATATTATTTGACATAAGACCACGCAGAAGTGAGGTTAGTTTATCCCAAATTACACATTTTGCAATGTATTCGCATGTGAAAATGATTTATCACTAGATATAGATTTAGACCTCGTTTTAGACGTAAGGTGTACGTATAATATAATTTAATTTATTTAAATAGTGTACATATTAAAAAATTTTCAAAATTAGAAGAAACTACGATTGTCCAGACAGTAAATTTACATTTTATAAAATTCTTGCCTCCGTCCTGATCCAGATTAGCTGATTTCGGGAAGAAATTTAATTTTAAATTTTTTAATAAAATGAAGCAATTTTGGCTGCAAAATAGTTAATAAAAAGCAACAATTTGTCATAATAATGAATAATGATAGTCTGGCAGAATCCACATTGAGAGACAGAGTGTACCTGTATTTTTAAAGTGCTAAACTTGGCTAAGTCTTGAGCTTTCTCTGATTATTCAGTTCATCCTCGCTCTTGTATCGACTGTTGTGTGAGTAGACACGTTTTAACGTGACTTTGATGTGATGAATGATGATAATATACTATTCTCGACGCCCGTTTCGCCAACCAAGTTGGTATAATCTGGAGGTGTTTAAAAACAAGTTAAAATATTTGAACATTTGCAAATGATGACAACTTGGGATCGTGCGTTTTAGTGTTTGCGGAAACTACGCTGAAAGAAAATTTTCTTGTACCTACCTCATAAAAACTAGTATTTATCGTTTTGTACCAAATATAACAAATAATCTGATGGGTTATATTTAAAAATCCCTGTATAGTCAAATGGTTGACAATCTTTATATTTATTGGTGCTTTTGAGTCTTCTTACAGGTTATTCTTGCATCTAATAGCCTTGCAGGAGTAGGTAGATATTCCTGGAGGCGAGATGACAATGAATGCAACGGTTAAATAAAAAATTCAATGTTTTAATAATTAAGAATATTAGTCATAGAATCCAGCGTAGAAATCCTTTGTTCATTCCAGACTACTTATTGTCCTCAACAACATTACCATTACGGTCCTAGATCTATTCATCTTGAAACAGGGTGGTCTGCAAGAAAGTTGAAGACTTGGTTAGAGAGTTAACAAGGTTTTAGTGGCATAATATTTTGTTGATGTGCTAAAGAATTTAACTTTACATATTAAAAGTTCCATGTCCGTGTTTATTGACCATTACACTTATTTTGGTACATTTTTAGCCTAGAAAATTTCGAGTTGTTTTGTCTTCGAGATGCTTCCACACCGAGTCCCACATCTTGCAATTTGCAATGCCCGAGAAGATACTTTATTCTTACTTCATATTATTTAAAAATAGATTTGTTAAAATATACTGGGTGTCCCGTAAAGGATTTCCTTTTTTGAAATGTGATATTAAAAAAAAAAAATATTCACCATCAATAGGGAACTTGCCTATAATTTTAAAAATAAAAATAATACTAAAAAACATAGCGTAACGTTGTAATAAAACGTGTACTTCACAAAAAAATAAGTTTTCTATTTCCACGCGATCAGTATAAAGGATCTAAACAGCGATAAAATTGAAGTGGCCCGAAACGAGCTACTATTGACTGTGACGTCACACCATACCACATTCGGTAGTCGTCGCGCCGGGAAGCAATACAATCAGATGTTTACCGGTGTTATAACACTGTGGTTAATTTGTTAGTGACTGTTCTGATATAAATATATAATTGTGTTTTATAGTACCGCTTATTGTAGTTGTACAGATATTTTAAAATGACTGATTAAGGTTTTTCAAAGGGCCAATCTGATAATTTGCCTAAAGTGGATATGTTTATGGTGGCATCTTTTATACAAAATAGTGAAAGTTTTTCCCTTGGAGAGGTCCGCGGGGTCAAGGCAGAGAAGTATGTATTTTTTTAGCTTTTAGTAATAATTTATAAACATAAAATAGTTATGACTTGATCACGGAATAAAAAGAAATAACTACAAAATGCTTAGTCGCAACTAAGCATTTTTAGCAGACCTTAGTCTTATGTTTGAAAGAATTTAGGGTAATTCTTTATAACAGCCACTTCTATATTTTTCGTGTTTTTTTTTTGTACACACGCGTAAAGTGTCTCTATAGAAGACATTTGCTGCAAAGGAAATGTTGCGCAAATGTATAATTACCTATCGTAGGTATTTTCGTACCGTGTTTTGGGGCAAGGGAAATAAGTGATTGTGTCGTGTTATCATTCACATAATAGATAAATGTAAGATTTGAATAGAATAAATTAAAGGACAAGGGAAAGGTATTTGCAATATACTATATATACTAGAGGTAAACATTTTACTCTTCGCAGACAGTAGTGTTATTGAACTTTTATATACTTGTTGCACATTCTGTAGGATACTCTTCGCAGTTTTTGGAAAAGAATCTTGTGTTTGTCTTATAAACTTCATTCTGACAATACTTAATGTATTGACTACATATTTAATTTTCTCTCCCGATGGTGCCGACTGTATTGGCGAAACGCGTGGCAGTATATTTTATAGTATAAACTAAGATTCAATCTTACAATACCTAATATATTGATCACATATTTAATTTTCAATTTTTTTTTCATCTCCCGATGATGCCGACTGCGTAGGCGAAATTTGTGGTAGTATATTTTACAGCATTTTGGTGTCTTTAGAAAATTACTTCAATTTTAGTAGCACATTGAAAATTGCAACCCTCTGTAGATTCATATTTTTTCAATAAAATGTTCTATAACTTTTTTATTATATCCATTACGTGATACCCAGTGTGTTATAGAAGGGGCATGTTATAATGTGCTCTTGATATTATAAATCGTTTAAAACTTCAGCGCCAAAAATAAAGTCGTCCTTAAAGGATACAACTAAATTGTGTTATAAACTTAACACAGGTGTCAAAAAGTAGAAATTATTTTCTGATTCGCTGTACAGGGCGTCCCATTCTCGATTTAGTTGTAAGATATGTCGACAAATATCAGTATTAGAATTTTTTCAAAATTTTCAAAAATAGTAAGGATTGCAAATGGCCGTGTTATTAGAAAGGTTGAAACGTGTGTAACTCTGTTATTTTCCTGCCTTACATATATCTGTGAAACTGACTGATGGTGGTTATCCAAGGGCGAGAAATGGAAATATAAATAAAGATTTAAAAAGACCAGAAGTTTTTTTGTTTTAGTTATTGACGGCCTCGATTGTGAAATATTATTACGAGTGTTATATGAAAATATTTGTGATTTTTAAGTACCTACCTATTTAGCGAATTTGTACATTTATCTCTCGCATTTGTTATTAATTTCTAAAAATTGTGATTCAAAAATGCTTGATGATTTTTGAATGTAAAACGTTCAAGTTAAATAATGAAATACTGTTAGAACTAAGGATACACTGATAGGTAAATCTGACAACACGACAACACCGTCTTCAGTTTCACTTGCTATTGGTGTTTCGACGCGAACCGCGAACCAAGTCGGACGACGTCATAGGATTAAAATTCAAAACTTGATTATTTTTTACCACTCATATTTAACCATTATCTACGCAACCTAACCTTAAATATAATAATCACCAAGATGAAGTATATTAAGGTATAATGTATCATTTCATCTCATATGACATTTTTGAATCGTATGCCTAATCCTTAAGCCGACCCTGTTTTTTAAACAATCGAGTACAATCACCTAAAAAGTCTGATGTTTAGTAATGTAATAGTAATAATAATATATAGTATTTTTAGTAACTGAAATTTCGGAAGTACTATTAAATATTTTTAATGTTGAATCCAGTGATAAAAGAGTTATTTCTCGTGGTCAGTTTTTTGATGAAGAGAAGGAAAAAAAGAAATGTTGGAATGTATCATCAATTTGCCAAAGTATGTAAGTAGATCAAATTTTGGAATAACGACCCTCAACAGCTGCTATGAGGTCTTCGTTGTCTCTGAATTTTGTACCCCTAAGTGTTTTCTTGAGAATCGAACGCAAAATAGTCACTGGGTGCTAAATCTGGATTATAAGGCGGGTGTTCAATATCATCGCAGATCTCGACTTGTACACTGGTGCATTGTAGTGGAGTAGCAAAACACCCCGCGTCAGTTTTCCGCGTCTTTTCACTTTACTAGAATCGCTGAGGCGATGTATTAACCTTGAATACTCTCTCGTTACTGTACTACCTCTACTACTACCCTTCTTCAGATAATCAATATACAAAATTCCCTGATAGTTCCAAAATTGTTTGCCATTATTTTTTCTGTAGAAGGAGTGACCTTAAACATATCATCGCATCAAGTCTCGTTCCGATTCAGGATCATAATAATGAACCTATGTTTCATCTCCAGTGACAGGTCGGTTGATAATTAAATCTGATTCGTCTTCACAAAGCGCCATGAATTATTGTTCACACGTCTCTACCCGAACACGCATTTGGAATGGCGAAAGCATTCGCGGAACTCATGTGGCATTGGCCTTTTGTCATTCAAACGTAGTCATGTAGAAATAATTCTGAAAACATGGTTTCTGAAACTCCCAATAGACCTGCTAATTGCCGCTTCTTCAATCTTGCGTCTTCCAGTACCATTCATTTGTTTTTTTTCAACATCTGAAGTGATCACTTCAACAAGACGACCTGGACGGGAGTCATCATTAGAGTTGGCATTTCGATCCGCAAATCATGGGCGGTTCCAGGTAGAGAAATACCCAAGTACGTAAGCGAGACTTGTGTACTATTTTAGTCTACTGTTATGCGTCGAGGTGTCAATAACGTAATTTATTTCTCTCTCGTATTGTAAAATACAGTATGTCAGACCTGCCCAAGGGTAAAAAACGGCCATACGCTGACTGAATGAATAAATTGATCAGTGAATTCCCGGATTTATTCTACAATGGTGCTATAATAATTTGAAAGGTGTGCGATACTGACCCGATGGGCTGGGACAAACGTGATTATAAATGTCACGTAAATTCTGTGCAACATAAAACTAAAAAAAAAAATGGCGTGCCTTCGACAACACAGTTTATGTTCGATTTACTCTTAATGCTGTGATGTTCCACTGCACATACTCGATAAACAACCACTTCAGGAGTTCTGGAATAAATACAATCCCAAAGTGACGTTACTAAGTCGTACAATGTTGCGTAACTATGTACCAACTCTAAGCGAAGACATTGTAAATAAGATCAAATTTGCACTAAAAAATACACGGCTGTGGTTATGTGTTGACGAGACGACAGATTGTAAAAAAAATTCTATTGTAAATGTTATAGTACGTATACTGGACCCTCTTAAACCAACATTTCTACTGTTACTAGCTAGCAAAAGACTAACTGAGTATACTGGCCAAACAATTACGCGGGTGGTGCTGGAGACGTTAGAAAAATTTGACCTGTCAAAAAGTCAAGTGTTGATGTTTGTGACGCAACAATGCGTTTAGTAGGCCGTTCTCTTCAAGAACACGGTTATAGGTTAGTACATGTTACGTGTAAAGTACATGTTTTACACCTTGTAGCAGAAACTATTCGACAAGGTTTTCCAGAGGTAAATGCATTAATAGCAAGTATTAAAAAAAATATTTCTTAAATCTCCTATACGTCTTCGCGCATTTTATAGCAAGTATCCCGGTATTCCTGAACCACCACAGCTGATTCTTACATGTTGAGGAACATGGTTGGAGGCAGCATTTTATTATGCTGAATATTTACAACAAATAAAAGCTGTGATACTACAATTCAATCCAGACGAGGCTGCAACTATTAAAAGCCAGACAAAATTCGAAAATGTTTCTCTTGAAACAGCTTTAAAAACTTTACAAGGACTATAAAGGATTACATGACGCCATACAAAACTTACAAAACAGTGCGTTGTCGTTAACGGTGTCACTGTAAATAGTGAACGAAGTAAATCGACTGATACACTCTATAGGTGACGCAAAAAATGAACCAGTTAAAGAAAAGTTCGCACGTGTGTTAAAGCAAGACCTAGGTTTTACCAGATTAAGACAAATTTGTGATGATACTGATGGTGCATCTACAGATCCGTTAAGTGAGTTCAAAGGCTATTTTAAGTATGCTTGTATTACATCAATAGATGAACGGCCGTTTTCAAAATATAAGCATATTTTTTCACCACGTCGAACATTACCCTCGGAGACAACCATAGAAACATACATGATGCTGCAAAGTTTTTACAGATCTTTCCAGTTTGTGATAACCAAGCTAGTTAAGAGGATAAGTTGTGCATACATTGTTATAAATTGTAACAGTTTATTGCTTTTATTACTAGTTAATTTCTTTTCTTACACTTATTTTGGTGCGTACGCCAAAGTCCTGCGGCGCATTTTTGCCAACTCTAATCATCATCCAATGATTCTCGACCACATTTAAACAGTTTCGACCACTCGCGAATAGTTGACTTGGAAGGACAATAACTCCCGTACACGACCAACATTTCTTCAAGAAAAATTTTTGGAGTTTTTCCATGTTTTGTATTTTATAACAGGACAGTATATGATTTTATTCATTTTGAGAAATTAAGAGTGCGCAAGAACGCAAAGTGACAGTTAATGAAATTAATAATAATGCAATTGTTCTGTAAATTGACGTACAGTTTCCAAGGCATATATGTGATTAAAAATAAAACTTGCAATTATTGGAAAATTGTATCAAAATTTAAAACTACCCAGTCCGAGAATATAAAAACGACCCCACGTAGAATGCAGAATTGATCTACAATATCAACATGTAATAAAAAAAAAATTAGATAAATCATCACTAAATTCTAGTAATTCTAAATGCATTAAAAACCTTATTAAGGACCGAGACTGAATTAAATTACACCTACTGCATTAAACCTTGACCGTCAGTACTCAATAACTCCTGGCCACTGGCCAGACCTTTCTTTAATAGGCATCAAACAGTTTTCAAAATACTGATTCATCATTTACTGTTAAGAGTCTAGATTTTTGCTCGATTTTTGTATGAAGAAGGCTTAGAAACCTCGCAAATCATTACCGGTTTTACGTTATTATTAGTGTATAGAAACGAATGTATTACCTATGCATTCTAAATGTTATTAAATTAGAATAAGCGAGGGACGTATGCGTTGATATTTTTTTACCCGGTTAGATATTTTATCAACATAACTTCAATAAAAAAAAATCTAAAAATCGGTTGATCCTGCAGGCCATCCCTGAAACTTCCCGCTCTTTTCGAGCTTAAAGCGCTCAAAAATATACGTATTAGTTAATTTTTGAGCTCTCCGAGCTCAAAATATATACATACAGTTTTGAGCTCCTCGATTAGGTGAAAAATCTCGAAGTTATATTAAAAAAAAAAACACTTTTTTTGTAATTTTTGACCTGCGATATCCTTTGAACAAATTAACCAATCGAGATGCAGTTTGCAGCATTCAACGCAGTTCTTCAAATACAAAAAGTTATGTTTATACCAAAAATCGATCCGACAAAAATTTTGAATGTTATTTCAAAAAAAACACTTTTTTTGCGAATTTTTCGTAATCGATATCTCTTGAACGAATCAACCGATTTTGATGCGGTTTAAGTACGGCATTTAACGCAGTTTTTTAAGTACAAAAAGTTATCTTAGTACCAAAATCGATCCGACAGGGATTTTGAATGTTATTTCAAAAAACCCTTTTTTGCGAATTTTTCGTAATCGATACCTCTCGAACAAATAAGCCAATTTTGATGCGGTTTGCGACGATCGACGTTGTTTTATAAGGAGAAGAGCTGATTAGATTTTGGAATTGATCGGTTCAGTAGTCTAAAAGATATTCCAAAAAACAAATTTTTGAGATTTCTCAAAATCTACCGGGCCGAATCGGTTCTAATTCTCAGGAAATCTTTTCAAAAATCGGAGTGAAACCAATAACTTCCTGATTTCTGAACATTTTCAATTTTCTTAGCGAGAAGTTAAAAATTACACAAATATTAAATTCTAAAGAAAATTTCACACCTACAACTCCAGACTTATATTTTGTATCGTTACCATGGCAGCCATAAAATAATTGCGAACATTTTTTGCCTGGTGGGTGGGTACCCTAGAATATTTGGCAAAAAAGAAAGTTCCACCACCGATAGTGGATTAATTTTACTTAAAAACAATAAAATTAACTATTCTTATTCTATTTTTAATTGTTTCATATAACTAACATTAGTAAATCGTATTTTATTCTACTAAACATTTTGTAGAATTGATGAAAAATCAAACTCAATAAAAAAGCCGCCTGTTTTCACAGCACAATTACGAGTGATGTTATTCCATGGCTGTCTGCGCTTTCTTAAGAGGATAATTCACGTAGAGCTTATAGGATTCACTCATGTATTCGGTTTATTTTTTAAGATTAAGACTTGAAATTTTGCATACGTTTAATAAAATATATATTCTATGACGTTACGTTTTTAGTTTTTTGTTCTACTTGCAAACGTGATTAAAGAAAGAAAGAAAGAGAGTCGAAACATTTTATATACAAAGGATACAAAATAGATAAAAATTTTCTAGATTAGTTTTCACCAAACCAGTACCCATAGTATCCTATAATAATAGTACATAGTTTTGAAAACAAAACCATTAATTAAATTAACCAAACTAAATTCGTTTCTGTGTACTAACGTATCATACGTTATGCCTAGAATTTCAGTTTACGATGGTATAACACCATCCATACTCCTCCCAGGGAACACTACCGAGTGTCCACAGACAATAATTATTATATACAGCACATGCTGTGTTTCGCAGAATTCACATTATATTCTTAAGGTACATATTGTTATCTCTACTGAAAAAAAGGTGGATAAAATACCTACATCTTATAATATGTGTGTATTATACGTTTCACCACCTTTAGTAGCTCAAATTTAATTATAAAAAAAATTTTGACTGTTCTTATTGTATTTTTTATTGCTTCATGCAACTAAAATTAAAATGTCACATTGATGCAATTAGTTTTTAATTTTATTTAGGTGTGTAATTTTCTCGGTCTCGAATGTTGAACGAAAATTATCCCTCGTCCTCAATTGGGGATCATTTTTACATTTGAGACCTCGAAAAAAATTTCTGATATAATTCAAGCACTAAGGAGATTACAAGTGATAATTTTGTGGAAAAATATTTTTAAATCGAAACCTTTTTTATTTTTCTGCTTTATTTAATTCGAATACAGGCACCTCGAACTCGTCCTCTACAAAACTTAATAAATCCGGCCCTGCATCACCTGCACCTCAGTAACAAGTCAGCTTTGACAACACGCCACCCGGTAAAATATATCTTACCGGCGGTAGTAGACGCGTTTTGTCGTATTTTAAAACAGTACACAAAGCTCCAGCTTGGTGGGTACATTCCGTGAGGCTGCGATACACGAACTGTAGTTGCCTTTTCCTCAACACGACACGAGTCAGAAGCCGTGTGTGCCTTTTCCATTCATTTGTTACATGTATGCGTTTACGTCTAGTTATCGGTGGAGACTCTCAGTCTTTTGTTCGGTGTGTGGAAAGGCCTACCTTGATGCAGTTGGGATTATTTATGACAGGAGACTTGGAAACTATTGCTAGTTGGCTGTTCTAGTACGGACGTGTTCCGTTCCTATTATAAATTATTTGGAAGTGTGATCTAGTGCCGTTGTTCGACGTACTTGATCTGCTGAATGACCTTGGGTTGCACACGTGATCAAAGGGCCTTGACCTTAGCTTCCCCCTCTACTCGAGTGGTAAGCCGTTGCGGTGTGAGTGCATTGTTGACTTTTTGTATTGTGTCAGAAAAATTGGATTTTCGGTTTATGTTTGACAACGTAAGTAACTTGACAGCTGACCAAAAACATATAATATAAGTTAAAACATATTCAAACTTTAAAATGTAAACAAATACTAATCACAATTTGTACTTCTAGTTATAATTATTGTATCTAAAATTTTTTATATGTACATAACTTGTTAATACTGAATAGGAACACGTCCTTTGATATTTTAATATTTTAGTAATTAATTACTATAATTAATCTGTTTCCTCCGTGTCTTTTTAATATATCAGTGCTTAAACTTGTAAAATGAGTCATTCGCAATTTTTTAAAAATAAACAATCGATTTCGACAGTATGTAATAGAACAATGAATGAATCACTTGCCAGAAAACATCATTTTCATGGTATATGTATAATATAATAACAAAAAAATAAATTTGTTTTGAGGTACCCATGGTCGATAATTAATATTTGATATGGTTTGATATTTGAAAATTTTTACTATATCTATGGAGAAGTATATTACATGAATGTCACTGAATGACAATTTTACTTACAAGAAAAATATATGCACCTGAAAATAATTGGGATTTCAACAGATTTCAGTAGATCTCAGGTTCAGCGTGTCAATCAAAATGGGGAACATGTGGAACTCTTATTATAATTTTTTCTAATGAATTATTTGAAGAAACTTTTATTTTTAAAGTTTATTCTTGAATTTTGTACTTATTGCTCATTAAAACAAAAATGGTTGCAATTAGCCATAGATAAGTACTTATAAAAAATGTTCGTTTTTCATTTGTACATCACATCATTGAAAAATATACAGGGTGTTTCGGTTGAAAAAATTGAGAAACTTCAATTTAAAAAGTTCTGAATTGAAAAATAATTTTTGGCCACCCTGTACATTTTTAGGAAGTAAAAATGATTCAAAAACATTAATTAGATAGATGTCTCGTAACTAGTATTTACATAAGTTTTTCTTAAAACCCATAATTATTATGACTGGTGATTTTTTTCAATATGTATCTTGCAAATAGCATTAGGTATTTCAACAAAAAAAATTTATTACATCCAAGTGGTTGAGATAGTCAATAATAATATAGGAATGAATAGAATCTAGAAAGAGGCTTCAAAAAATGTACTGGTATACATAGCATTCTATTTAAAAAAAAGGCACTTGATCCTGTAATTTCGTCTTGGCTCGCCCGTATATTCGAAAATAATTTCTGGTTAAAGACTTTTTTATTTAGTTTACTTGTATTTTTTTTTTTAATTTCTAGCTATCGTAGAACTCGAGATATCGAAGTCCGACGCACTATTGCCCCACCCTGTATATTTCAGTATCTCTCATCTCACTTCACATGAATAGAAGGGGAAAATTTTATCATTTGACATTTGGTCAGTCAGAAAGCGATTCTAAGGTTAGGTAAATAAATTTCATGTATATATATTTCTGATACTAAAACTATTCGTATGCAGAAATTCGTGCTAATTCAACTCCAATTTGTTATTTTAATGTTTAATGTTGCTATATTTTTCGCCATCAACAACAGAATACAAATAGATAAATAGGAGAGGGAATATCTCAACTTGTAATTTGATGTTTTTTTTTAACTGAAATATTAGTTAATCTCATCTCAGTTAATCTCATATTGATATGAGATGTTGGGTAGAAAGAACGCTCCTGATATACCTACCTTGATGATTCCGTGACATTGTTTCGAATTTTGCTTTTATTTTATAATCTTTAAAATTTATAGTAAAAACAACTGAAATTGTCACACGAATTGTTCAATTTATTGTTTAATTTCTTGTACAATTGGGAACTAAAATCACCACGGCGGATATGGCGCTGCGGTCAGACGAGTAACAATCATCTGATTCTTGGTTTGTTTACATTCGTTTTATTTGCTTTTGTGGGTTTTTGCTTAGACATAAAAATATATATTATTACATTAATCGAAAGTTGGTAAGTAAATTCAATAAATTTAACCTATTTTGCACTATTTTTTGCTAGGTTTTCGGAGTACCTAACCTAAAAATGTCACTATTACAACTTTATATACCCTTTGTATTACAGTTCTTGGCTTGAAATGGACACGCATTGCCAAAGTTAATGCTTCCATCAATTATGTTTTACCCATACTTTTCTTCTATCCATTTTATCCACAATATCGCAGCTATTGGTGATATAAACAAACCCCCCGCCCCTTTTGGGAAAATACTGACAGTGGATTGTTCAATCCACATTTCTCCATGGGTGAGAAGTGTATACACAATAATTCGTATTATATACTGCGTATTGTGGAATACATATTGATGAAAAAAAAATCGGTAGTAAAACCCCGACAAACAAACTATACAAATGTGAGCAGAGTATAAACAAAAACATTACTCGTTTCGTTAAAGTGCGATTTTTAACCACTAGGGGGCTACGTGAAGGCTTTTGTTCCAAACTTACAGGGGCATAAAACCCTCAAGCGATTGTATAAGCATCCTTGATTATTAGACTGTACGGTTATTGTAATGAATAAGGTATCATTTTAGAATGACATTCTAGAGTTATCAATAACTGACTTACCCCTCGATGCAAACTATTTGACAATAAGTTTTAGAAAATCGTAGAAAATTTCATTTTTTTATAGTTTTTATAAAAAAAATTTGTCTGGAGATGAGATCTGTAAAAAAATGTTTCCGGCGCCATTTTACCAATATTGCGGCGCGAACAGCAGCGCTACGAGGCCACAAACTTAGTATATTAATGGCATCAAACTACTAAACTGCCAAATTTCAAAATTCCCCGACCTTCTGCATTTTTTTTTAGGCGACTGGCCCGTTAAACAAGTATATATATATATATAATAATATGTTATCTAATCTTAACTCTGTCGAAATAAATTCCGTTTACGATGACAGTAAAAGTGGACATAAACAGGTACAAAAAACAACGTTTATTAAATTAAAGAATTTCAAAAGTAACAAAATAAAAAAATCTCTAGGACGAAAACAACATTTCAAATAAGGCGGAAAGGTCATTCGCGATCTTCGATATCTTTGTTATTTATAATGACTATTTTTATTTTATTTGCTAAAAGCCGCTTTGTTCTTTTAAAATATTTAAATGAAGTCGACTTTTTTCAAGCTCGTTTAGAGCTCTGCTTTATGATGGAAAATAAATTAGTTTTCATATTTATTATTGTTCCATTAACAAACGTAAATGATTATAATAAAAATGGTAATTAAAATTCCGCTAAATACTTTTTATGTACTTATATAAATAGAAGTCTTGTTTTAATTGAAAAATGAGATGATGAGATGGACCTACGGACCTAACACCAATTTTACTATCGATTTTGTTCAATTATATATGTACCTACATAGGTATAAGAGTTTGTGCTGATCAGATTTGTGGTTTAATGTCAAATTACATGTACCTCAAGAGTCGTAGTTGCGACCAATTTTATTTTTCTTGTATGTAAATTATCTTCGATATCGACAGCAATATTTTATGTTAAGAATATTGATGAAATAAAAAACAAAATAAGAGCTGTCTCGATTTGTGTGTAAATCAGATTATATGTGCACATTGTGTTAACACAATAAGAATATTGACAGTAATATTTCAGCTACCAAAAAACCTGTAATAGTTAAAATTCGACTTAAAGTTAATATGTATTCAGGAAACTGTTGTCGGACAAACAGGTAAATAAACAGACCAATAGATAGATATTTGTTTGATATTGAAGTTTAGTGTTAATAAACTTTTTTTCGAGACATTTTTTTATATATTCTTAGTAAGTAAGTTTTTATTGGTGCTAGAATTCGCATCTGGATATAATTTCCCCCACAATAATCTCTATAGTTTTGTTCAAGGCATGGAATGCGGTGGCCAGAACAGACCTAGAAACTTCCTTTGATAGATTACGAAGAACATATATTGATGATGATATTTCATTACAAACTTTATCAATTATGCCAATTTAACTTTTTTCCAAATAAATAACAAGAAATTTCATACATTCAGGATTGTTTATCGAAAATGTATTATTACGTAAGAAAAAATACATTGTTTCCGTTTTAGAGTTGTTAAGATTAAGTTGATTGTCATAAAACCAGGTGGTGATTTTCAATAATTGTGCATCTTACTAGTTAAGATATCTACATTTTTATTTTTTTAAGTGCATCGGCAAATCGATATAAATATATTGAAGTCAGTGCTAGGATCACAACTTGATATTATACCGTTAATATATATTAAAAATAATAATGGACCTAGCACTGATGCTTGAGGTACTCCATAAGCAACAGATGGAATAAATGACGGAAATTAATTTACAACAGCTGTAGCTGATAGTGAGATTCTAAACCCAAATTGTTCGCTAAAGAAATTTTTATTTTTAAAATGTTCATAAATTTTCGACTATCAAATAACGATATAATCCGCACCGACATTAGCCAAATTTGATAAATATTTTTTTTAATACAATCTTATTAGTTATATGCATCCTTTTACCAACCAATACCGGCAGTTTAATGTTTCATACTTACAAGCACTTCACAGAGGATTGTTTTTGCGTTATTGAATTATTTATTAATTATTACTGTAAAAAAAGGTAAGAATCTGGACGTCTTTACAGAAGTACTACTCTGAAACGGTAACTAGAGATTTGGCAACCTATGATATTCCAGGGGTGGCTGACAATGCGACATTTAATTTAAATATAGGATAGGGCATGTAAAATCGGGCTACCCACCACTTATTTCGGAAAAATATATGTGATGTGAAAGGCCACTAACTCTCGGACTAATAGTTTGGTTTTTTAAAATATGCCAAAATTTGTACCGTTAAACATTGAAGGAAACATCAAGCGGAATCAGATCCGAAATAAAGACGGCTAACCCGACTGGTCACAGTCATCATCGAAGTCATCATAGTTTACTGTAATTTGTTCCGACCTGCAATAACCGATATGTAATAGTATCGTTTTCTGATGTAATTTAATATATGTCTTTTAAAACCTAATAATTTAGATGAAAATATACATTGAGTATTTAGAAAAGTTAAGTACATGTTCAATAATATTGAATTATTCAACATATAATACAAAAATGTTTGCAAAACAAGTAGGAATAATTTTATTGTTTGATTATCATGGATTTAGTGCTTTTCGGGTGCAGAGTATTAACCAGTGGCTATAACCTCTCGATTATCATTGGTTGAAATTAATTTTAATTTTGAACTTAACCAATGATAATCCAGAGGTTCTAACTACTGGTTGAAACATTTCTGCACCCGAAAAGCCCTTATGTACTTGTTAGGGCCGAGGTTAGGAAAGGTTTTATGGCATTGTTTTTTTAAGCCTTTGAACAACAGAATTAAAAACATTCAGTGACTGAAATCATTGATTAAAATTTAAACTATTACACTCATTAAATTCATGAATAATAAAACGATTTAATTCAAATGAGTAAATTTGTCCAACCCTGATTTTCTCAGATATTGTATTATTTTGAAGCGTTGCTAAAAGATTTCCTGTAATAATTTATAGACATTTAGATGAACAATAATTGACCTTCAGAGGTAAACTGATAATTATTAATCGAAATGTTATTTACTACTTCATTATCTTCTCAATTACACTTTTTTAAAGAGCAATTCTAATCTTTTATATGTCCCGGGGCACTTATTTTAAAAAGTAAACAAAGTAATTAACATCAGCGAATGTATTTTTGAATCTGGCCTTGCTAAAAATGAGGAAATGAAAGACATGTATGTAGTTATGTTATGCTGCACTGCTGCCAAAAATGCAGTGGTGGCGGACTGAGGATTGGCAGGGCCGCCGTAGCCCTACCTCAATCGGATAAGGAAGACAAAAATGCCTGACTTCAACTTCGTATAATTAGAAATAAAACCAACAGTTCTCTATTGATGTAAAGTATTTTCCAACCATTCGGCATCCGATTGCGAAACTTTTAAACAATATTATGACGTCGTTATCCCGAGAATGGAACTAAAATTTAATCATTTTTTTTTATAACAACTTAGTCACCAAGGCACAATTAATAGAAACAGCCGGGTTTGTCTTAAAATCCACTGATAGCCGCAGTCATTCGGCAACAGCAAAATGTCACGCATCTGAGTCCATAGATTATTATTAAAAGAAGAATATGATTCCGATTTTATATCTCCGATTTTTGTTCTGTTAATCAAGCCAAAGTTACGAAAATGGCGATGTGTTCTAATGAATCTGGAAGATTACTATTTGGAAAACGTCTTTGATACTCACAGACTGCTGCCTCAGCATTTCCGTCAGAGAATTCGTAACGTAATGAATATCTGCATATTCTTCATTACTAAACAGCATTACTTTCAGAGTTACAATGACAAAGTAACAACGCAACTAACCTCAAAACACACACAGTTATTGCAAAAGATGCTCACAATTAATCATTATTTGAATGATAGATAATGTCGTTTGTTTTGCAGAGCTAATTTTTTCAATGCTCTCTCGATTTTACCTACAAATAAATCTGAAACGGCTTCTACCAAAATTTTACGAAAATACATAGTTTCTTTAGAACGCCGTAGACAATTTAGTAGTTTAGTGTCATTCAAAAAAGATCCAGTGGCCTACAACATATTTCCAGTAAAAGGGTATGTAACCCCCGTATCTACGCCAATGGCTTTCTGTTATTATTTGACTTGAACTGTAAATACAGGTTTTCATAGAAAGGTGGTGTGCCAAATTTGAAAAAGATAGCTTTTGTCTTCCCTTAGATATTAAATTATATTTTTTTTACTGAAACTTCTACACCATGTATCTAAGTTATATTGTATTTTTTGGATAATTATACTTATATAGGAAACCTCCATTATTTTTATGTATTCTACACATTCTTGAAGTTTCCGCCTTGGAAACTGTATAGAACCAAATATAATACACATTTAAAGGTGGGCATACACAATACGGTTTACCGGAAGGCACACCGCATCGTGGTTAAATCGTCCGGAAGGCGAAATCTGAACTCTCGGCCTTCTAAAAAACTGTCAGCGCTTAAAATTTCGCCGGCCGGCTAGCCTTCTCGTATATAAGTTGGATCGTGTCTGGAATAAGTACAGGCCCCGAGTACCAATTCCAATTCCAATTTAAAAGATTTATTGAATACTAATATACATCATAAAAAACTTAATTAGGACGCCACACTCGGCATTTACAAATAAATAAAATATTTACAGCAAACACAAAGTGTAAGTAACCAATCGGCTTAACAATAGTAATACTCGCCCGGAATAAATTCCGGGCGAAAAGCAACATTTTAGTATTCCTCCGGTGTCGGAGGGAGCCTAATCAACTGGCCAGATGGTTGGGCCCGAAATGGCTAGGGTGCGTCCTTTTTGTTGTTAGCTGCAACAAGACGTTTTCCTAGAACAACGTGAAAAAAACATAATTAAAACTTGCACAAGGCATAGCAAAAATTAACTAGCATAAATAAATAATACAGAAATCGTTATAGTACAAGTCATGCAGGAAAAAGCTAAAGAAAAAACCTGCTTAAAAGAATTGAAATTTAGATTGTCAGTAAATGTAGGGTGAAAAGGTGAAGGGGCGGTCATCGAGGAAAGTTACGATTAGGGGTAGGTAATAACGTATATACGGAAAAGGTAATGAATAGGGATGTCTGTCATTGTGTGGCCATGTAGGCCCTGTTTAGCGTTTTGGTTATGTGAGGCTTAAAAGAAAGCCTCTGGTCGAGGTGGACCCCCAGGTATTTGACCACCTTGGCCTCCTCAATAACTCTGTTATTTATAGTCAAGGGAGTAAAAGTTTTAATATTTGTGAATTTTTTTGTGAAATTTATTGTCTCAGTTTTAGTCCCCGAGTACCGGTTGTACTTAAGATGTAAGTCCAAATAAAGACTATATTATCTTAGATACAGAAAAAAGTCTTATACGAAAGTTGTTGTACAACAGTCGTACTAGTGTATTCAAAATTTATACAGGATGTTCAAATTTTTCCTGATCAAATAATTTAATTTTTTTAAATGGGTCACTCTATATATTATTACACAACATGTGTATAGCAAAGTGGCTGCCAATCCTATTAACATTAAATCTTCATCAGAAGTCATCGCGTGATACCTCGTCACCACATTATTTTTAACACTGAACAAAACCCGCTGCAAAAGCGTAGCGTATATGACTGAGCAGAGAGTACAGGTTTAGCTCCCGGTTTGGCGGCCGGATGGCCGACCTTCCAGCAAACCGTATTGTGTATTCCCGCCTTTATTTCAACAATCATTTTCTTAAACAATAGTTGTGAAATTTAAGCAAAGTCGCTTGTCTACTATATTCCTTTCAAATGACGTTTCCCGTCTACGTTCATATTTCCATAATATTGCCAGCCGTAAAAAATGTTCCGCCACTGACCTAAAGTTCATTATTTTGTGCCACAGATACTAAAGTTATCTTGTGTTATCTAAACTTTCGGTTCCCAACGTATATGATTAAAAAACTCACCTTTTACCTTCACGGGCTGAATTTAGAGATACCAATTTAGTTGGAATTAATGATATTATTGTTTACAAAGCTAATAAAAACGCATGGAAAAAGATGTTGATTTCACGGTTTAATTATAAGTCAAGACTTGATGATTACTGATAAATTTGTTTACCGGTAGCATTTTTTGCTTGTGTAAGAAATTCTAAGGATGGTGTATTTACGGCATGTAGAATTGAGCTGTCAGACTTGACTGTCTCCTGGATATATATATGTAGTTTCCTTCTTTCACTATGTTTATGTAAAATAAAATCTTCGTTTCCAGTCAAATCAAATTTGCTCAACAAGTTTGCAGACAACGAATAGCAAAAGAACTGTAGGGTAGAATGACAACTTTCAAGAGATGTGTATCAGTTAAACAAATAAGTTGAGAAAAAGCTGTAGATGTACATGTATACGGCACGAATTTCTCAATATAATCTGGATCTCTAATTGGTTTTGCACTACGTTGAGAAAATGTCCCTGTATAGGGGTCCGCCATACTGTGGACAATCTAGTTACATTTCAGTTTATTATTGGTAAAAATTAGTGATTTCGCGTTGCCGCACTGGGTTTCGATTTGTCAATTGTCATTTTTGTACGATTTGTTTATGTGATGTGCTGTGACTGGATCTATTAATTATTGTACTTTTTGCCTGATTTGTTAGTTTTATTACGATTACGATTATTAGGATTACGTCCCGAAAGCTGGCAAAAGTCCAGAGACTAGCTTGCCTAGGGATCACTGGCGCAATGAGGACGACACCGACAGCTGCTCTGGAGGTTCTGCTAGGCCTGCCAACGCTTCCCTCGTGGATAAAGAAGGAGGCTATGGCGGCCTATCTGAGAATGCGGGATTCTGGGAGCTGGCAGTATTCAGGCAGAGCTGAAGGTCACGCAGCAATTGCTGGACTGACGGAGAGGGAAATCCCTCTCTCTGTCCTGAAGGTGAGAGAAGCGAAAGATCAGCTAAGGTTGGAAAGGAACTACACTCTCACTCTTCCCAGTAGGGAGGAGTGGAGCGAAGGAAGAATTGACTTCCGCCCGGACTCTCTGGTGTGTTACACAGACGGATCTCGGGTGGCCACTAGACCGTCCTCCGGGGCGGCAATATATCTGGAAGGCAAAGAAGTACAGAAGAGCTTTGCCCTAGGCTCGTACACCACGGTCTTCCAGTCAGAGGTTATGTCCTAGCGATGGCGGGTAGGGCTGAGGTTAGGAATGGGGCGGAACAGATAATATACATCTGCTCCGATAGCCAGGCTGCTCTAAAAGCGGTGTGCTCCCCCAGGACAAGATCAGCTCTCGTCCAGGAGTGTGGGAATGCCCTAGAAGAGCTGGTTAGGCATAAACAAGTGAGTGGTATGGGTCCCGGGACATATGGGAGTTCCAGGCAACGAGAAGGCCCATGAATTGGCTAGACTCGGAGCCGAGGAACCCTGTCACGGGCCTGAGCCTATGTTAGGTATTTCAAGAAGGCAGGTCACAACGGCCTTCAATGAGTGGGCCCACGAGACACTGAGGATGCACTGGAGGACAAACAGGGTCTGCAGGCAAACCCGAGATTTTGTGACGGGGCCGAACAAATCGAGATCGACCTGGTTGCTGCGACGGAGTGGGAAAACTCTGAACCTATTAATCGGTGTTCTGACAGGCCACTGCAGACTTAGGAGGCATCTATCATTGATAGGTATTGAAGAAGACCCTACATGTCCAAGGTGCAGGAGAGATGAAGAAACATCGTACCTCTTCCTGGGACAATGTGAAGCGTTCGGGCGCCTGAGACACAGTATCTTCGGTTCTGAGGCGCTTCTAAGGGAGGAGATGAGCTCGCTCGCAATGAGTGACATCCTGACCTTCATCAGAAGGTCGGAAAGATTCGATGAGGGAGCAAGAGAAGCACATGGCTGAGGGGACAGCTGGGGGTTTGTAAAAAGGGCCCGTCTGTGGTCTACTTGCCAGGCGTCAGCCTCCCCCACTATTACCATTACCATTAGTTTTATTAGATTTGTTCTGTATTTATTAGTTTTTGAGTGACATTCTGTGGTTATTGTTTAGTGTAGAACTTCTCTGTGCGCTTAATTAAAAATGCATTGTTTGGTTCCTGGTTGCGAAAGTTCCACCAGAAAAAAAAAAAGAAAAATGTGTAACGTTCATTCGTAAGTCTGGTAGTATTCAAACACCAATAGGTTTTCTTTAAAGGTTGGATAGTTTTGTAATTTTTTTATAATAAAACGTTTTTAAATCGAGTTGTTTTTCTCTTCTCAAATGTGAAATATTTTTTCTTTAAATAGTGTTTAATTAATTTGTAATACACACAGTAAACACAATATTGATGAGAATGAAAATGTGCGTTGGTTAGCTCAACTTCATCGTATTTAAAGTTCTTTTTTTTACGAAAAGCCAACTTCAATGAACAATTTTTAAAAGGTTCATCATTAAAATCATTTACAGAATCGTCCGAGTCACACAAAAAAAACACTTTTTAGCTATTTTTTATCATAATATATTGTCAATTAATAACAACGATGCGTAGTAGCACGTTCTCTTGATTCGAATATTGAGGTTAACTACTCCAAAATAATGCTTAGAGTATTTACTAGTATATCGCTACCCTTCTCAATTGCACGAACAAATAGTATGCGCACTCTCTTTCATCCGATGGACGAGCCGCGCGCAGCTGCAATGCTGCGTCCTCTTCTATCGCACCGGATAGTTTGCTCGGACCTCTTTGTCGCACATTTTCATTCTCACCAATATTTCGCTTTTTAAAGTTCGCCAACCGGAAATTAAACCAGATTTTTCGGAGACAACCCCATATCATTCTGTTCGCAACTTAATTACCTTTATTTTGATATAAGATTTATTCATTAAACAGATGAATGTAAATTACTAGTATCGAATTACCTGTTTATACCTGCCAACCCAATAGTTACGCCAGGAAAAAAATAGACAACCTAACGTTTGCATATTCTATAGGCTTCATAGTTCGATTGGAATAAAATTTGTTCCTTAAACAAATGAGTGCAATGTTTAAAAAAAGTTATTTTTGAATTTTTAATTAATCATAGTCTTGCCAGGAATTTTTTAGCCAACCCACTCGCGATATATTTTATAACATATTAAAATTAATATAAAATATTTTTTATCCATTAAACGGATGGGTGAAGGTCGTCTTTAATTCGGATCCTCTACTATTAATATTTTTGGTTTAAGAACTAATGAAATAATTCCATACTTTACAGACAAACTGTATGTATGCTTATAGGATTTTTTTTTAGAATGATCCAAATTATCACTTCCTTGAATTTTTACATGTACTTAGGAAACATCCTATAGGTATGTTATGATGAATTATTTTCTTAATAACTACTTAAATATAAATTTTATTCAATAATTATTTTAAATTGACATAGTTCTTGAATATATTGTTCTAAGCTGGTAAATTTAAATACGAAACAAAACCATACAGTTATATGGACCTGACCTAGAAAGTGTGTTATTGAATAAGCAATTAGCACAATTATATTTTTTTACTAGGTTTTTCACTCTAGTTATAAATATATTTTTTCGATACCAGAATAATGTGTAATACGCTGACTGACAATAAAATAAACTAGTGCAATATAGCAAATTGCCCAAAGCCCCGAAATGTACCTCACCCTATGGACGATTTGACACAAATTTTTTTTTTTTTTTGAAATTTCTTTACGCAACGATAACTGATATAACTAATACTTCCGTTTAAACTAGAAATATTAATGCTACCGTTAGAACGAGAAATACCGCCGATAATTTCCAAAGAAAGGAAATTATCAATTTCAGTCTTGAAAATAATCGAAGATTAACGGCTGTCCAGGGTAATTAATTAATTTTTAGCATTACTCGATTCAAGTTATAGCAGCGCCTTAAGCGCTAATGACAACATTTTGTACAGCAAGACAACTATAGACTTTGTAATACAATTTCGCCAGGAATCAGTACTTTAGCTATTGTTTAGCTAAGAGGACTAAGGGCCAGTTGTATAAAGATGAGTCAACTTTGAACCCGGATTAAATCCTTGTTATCACAACTGTAACCAAGGAGTTAAAACAAGTTCAAATTGACCCACCTTTATGGAACGGTCCTAAACAATTTAGAACAGCACCCTTTTGCATAGATAAATTTTTTAACAACTTGACAGTATTCATAAAATATGATCTATGAATTAAATTACACAACCCGGTAATACAACCTCATGTATCCCTAAAGATACCTCGAGGTACAGGAGAAAAGTAACACATTTCAAGACAATGGACACACACCCAATATCCGAGTATGCTAAGATTAATTTCTGAATTAAAAAAAATCTAAGCTCCTCGATCGGTAATCGACACGAGACTTCGGGGTGAGACGCCTTACGTATCAACTTTCAGCCTCAGAACGCCCACAGAAGGAGCAACTTTTCCCACTGTGAGCGCTATACTAAATATAAGATCATTATTTCAAAGTTTTGTTTTCGCTGGTGGAGAGTCGGTGTTGTCAAAAAAAATCAAAGGGGACGGTCAATAGAGTTACTCAATAAGTGACCTGCAATCCACCTGAATATTGTTGGCCAGACTCCCAGCCCAAAAAAGCCTAGCCCTTTTAAATCGTTTATACTTCATTTTTTTCACAGAATGGTACAGAGAGGTCCAGAATCATGGAACATGCCGGTTCATAAAGATGTCATTCATTGCTGACATCACCTTCCAACATTCTGGATCTCTTTGTGCAAGACAGTAATCCTTCCAAATGAAGATGAACCACATTTTGCGTGTAACGAAATTATGAATTGCAATTTTGACATAATTGATATACAGCTACTTGGAGTTTTGCTTAAATTATGATTAACTTAGTTATTGGTATCATTGTTAATAAATTTATTAGTAATTTTTACCGTAGTTTTTGGAATAAATGAATAATACAGCTTGGTATCATCAGTATTACAGTGGATATTATGGTTAGCGGTATGATATATTTGACCAATATAAATAGAAAATAGCAGAGGCCCCAAAACTGAACTTTGTGACACTTCACGTTCCAGAGAAGAAAAAATGCAAGCTGTATAGTAAACACGTTATGATTAAATGTTAAAATGATATAAATTGTGTCTAGCTTAGTATTGACTGGAAAAAGTAGTTGTTTTGATGATTCTCTAGTAAGGCTATGTGAATGTGTTATTTTATTTCATTTCGACATATAAATGGTGATTTGAGTTGATATATTTTTAAATATTAAAACTATGGAATGTTGTTATTTTACCAGATATGTTTATTCAGTAATTTCTAAGTGTTTTGTCGTACAAATATGAACAATTAGTAAATATAGAATAATAAAAGTGAACAAAGAACCGGACATACCGCTTAGAAGTTCTCAAACCAAAATAAGAGAATCTTTCATGTATCTCGGAGCGGTCCGAGAGAGGAATGCGCGTTTTGAAGTGATGGCCGGCCTCGCCGATGTTTTTCCTGCTGGTATCTACGTAATTAGCATGTTTAATGAGATCGCGTTCGACCTTCCGAGGACATGCCGTTCTAGCGGCTCCTCCGCACCTCCTCATCTCTCATCCGCTCCATCAACTTCTAGGTGTTAAACACGGCGTTGCCGGATTGCGATAAATTTGGACACACCTCGATAGATAATGCAATATGTACAATAACATTAAATTAAAGGTTGGGTTTGTCTATTTTTAACGAAATATGCGTATGTTGTAAATCATTTAAATTATGATTGAAAAAATAGAGACATATTTCATCTGCTATTATATAAACAAACACAATTTGGGGTAACTAATCACAGAAGAGAGAATTTTGTAAAGTTTGTACAAAGTCAATTGAAATCGTATAAAAACTAAGCCTGCAAAAACCGCCGGCATCTCTTTATTGTACATGGGCGGAGGTAAATAGAAATGCTTGTCATAAGAAAATGTTATACTTTTTTGAAAATTGTATTAATTTTTATTATTTTTTGTTTATTAGATAGGCTATTTTTGTTCATTTCGCCAATAACATATTTTTGAAATATTATATCAGTTTTAGATGTAAAGTCTAAATATTTAAATTTATTGGGTTTAGTTTTAAAGTTAACCCATACTATATTGAAATATGTTATTGCTCAGCAAGGACCAATGAGAAGGTATGAACATATCCTTGCCAGGATGAGGGAATGGGACAGGTTAGATTAGCGAGGGGCAAGGATGTTATATAGTAAAAAATAAAATTAAAGTTTCTTCTAAAATAAAAATAAAAATGTAAGTTTCTTAACCAAAGCAAAGAATTAGTACAACAAAAATTAATATTTGTTTAGATAAAACATAAATAAAAACAAAATTAAAATATGTCTAGAATAAAGTAACTTAAATTAAAATTTCTTGTCAACTAAATAAAATATATTCCAAGAAATGTAACAATAAAAAAATAAACTTCATACCTAATATAATAGCTAAATATTTTGTTCTGAAAATATATGTATATTAAAAAAAGTTAAATGCTAAAAGTTGACGCGTCCGAATCTTCACTTTCTGAAGAGGAATCATTACCCGGTTGAATTATAATCGACGCAATGGGGGGTAGTGTTGGATATTGATTTTCTTTATTAATTACATGCTGAACGCAATTTTTCCATAAATCAGTATTGTCGAGGTCATTTATTACTTCTCTTATATAATCAACTACTACCGCGCTTAACGTTGGAGAGTCATTACATTTTCGCAAACGATCTTTTAAAGTTGTCCAAACCATCTCGATAGGATTAAATATGCAATAGTACGGAGGTAAGCGCAAAAGTGTATGACCGTGTATATTGGGTAAGTTATCAATAACATATTCCTTTTTGAAATTCTATTCTTTTATTCTTTTCAGTAATTCGCGCTTTATTGGAACTTTTGCAGGAATTTCCATATTTTTTTCTCTCATGAATTTTAAAATGTCTTCCTTTCTTGTACTGATGTTTGGTATTTTATTTAATATTCGCGAGTGATAAGAAGCATTATCTAATACAATTACCGATTTAGGCGGAATATTTGGTAAAAGCTGTTCTGAAAACCATTTATACATATTATAAATTATCGCCGTATTACATTTTTGGTAGCATCATCAATATTTTTTAATTTCATATTTTTCCTTTTCCTATTTGTACCGTGATATATAACATCTCCTTTTTTAATTACACGATAAATTGCTGATTTTGATATTTTAGTTAATTCGTTAATACGTTCTATTATTTCTTTCTCACATTTTTCACCATTTTCGCTTTTTAAACGTTCATATACATATATTTAAAATAATGCGTTGACTTTGTACGTGTAAATCTTTATTTTGAAACTCTAAATTTATTTCGGCTTCTTCGACAATAACAGGTGTTAGAAATGAAAATAGGAATCCACTATTTCACCCAAGAATTATATTTCTGTTAATTAATTTTATAAAAGTCGATTTAAAACATTATTTGGCGATAGCTAAACATCAACTGCCTGACTTATTCCCTTGAATCCCCTGTTGGAATTTGCCGAGGCGCCTACGTGACTTTACTCATTTAGTTAAAATAATATAATATTTCATAAAGATATCTTAAACATAGTATCATATAAATAAACATATATTTCATAAAGATATCTTAAACATAGTATCAACCAGACTGACGAATATCCTGATCCCAGCCAATCGTCGCCCATCATCCTCAAACCAAGGCCAGTCCCGGCACATCTCACAAATCCACGTTGATTGCTGAGAAACGATTTAACGAATTTTTTTATACTAGTGGGCCTGTCCGTTTTATTATCTTTAAATACGTGCAGTCGTAGATGGTTCATTCAGGCTGATTACATTGCCAGTCTCGGACTCGCCTGCACAATTTTAACTACCATTCGATTCTCGATACCATTGCTAAATACATAGGACAAAATATCAAGTTAAGTGCGCACAGTCCTGTGTTTTAAAACTGACCAATTTCAATTGACTTCGTATAAACTTTAACTAATAATTTTTATTTTTTTAATACATATCCAAAAATTCTTTGCTAAATTTATTTTTGCGCGCGTTACGTTTATAGAATGAAAATGGCGCAAAATTTAAATCCTGCAGTATCTATTGAATGTATTGAAACACCCATTAGTTGTTGTGCTCTGGTACTCCATGCAGTGACGTATTTGTGCTATTTTCTCCTATCGTCAGTAGGGTCAGGAAAATACGCCGGAATCCAGAACCGGTGGCTGATAACTGCCTCATACGGTTGACATTTAGAGACATAAAAGCAAAAGTATAAAATGAATAATGAAATACATACCGTCTGATACAATGTATTATTCAGCCATCGCATTAGCTAGCATTGAGCAGAAATTGAGCAGTTTGGTCTATACATATGTTTGTACAAGGAAAATGAACGTCCACATGGGCAAGCAGACAAACCGCGCAGATAATTTCCACGAATTTTACACATTGTTTTGTATCCCAAGTTCCTGTGTAAAACATTTTTAGTTCATAGTTTATAACCAGACTTTTACTGTCTAGAGACAAAGCCTTTTGAACACTCAAAATTCTTAGTATAAGATTAATTACACTGAAAGTCAGCTGTTTCATACACTGTCACCTACAAAAATTTATTTCGTACGTCCTATAATATTTCTCAAAACATTTTTATACACACTTGGTAGATAAGTCTTACGCTGTGTATGGTACGTATTTTGCAAAGAAACTTCTAAACTCAGCATTGTCGACTATGTTCCAAGACAGACTACATACACAGAACATGACACACAAATCATCAAAAAAATTCCTTTTTTGTAACTGTACCGACAATATTTTGTCGATGGATAACCGAATCTGTCTTTCTCAATCACGGCGTGTATGAAATACATAACGTAGATTGCATGAGTACACAGAATGTGTGAATCATCTGTTGTAAAGTCATCGTAGTTTTTAATCATTTTTTGTAGTTTATGCACAAACAGTACGAACTGCCTCACTGCTAAGAGCGTTTTATACGAGAACAATAGCTTGATAACATTGTTGTGTAATGGGAAGATGTATGTAATTTAGCTGCGGTGCACTAAAACTTGATGACAATCCTCAACTGTTAGCAAAGAAACACAGTACCTACTAAAATCTCGATAGGATGCGCTTCTTGTTAATTCCTTCACTCAACTGTTGTACTATTCAAGCCAGATAAATAAATCCGTCAGTTTTCTTTTAGTATGTTCGGTGGAAGAGTGTAGTTTGTGCGTTTACGTTTTATTAAATATGATTTGAACGAAACAACTACTCAGCGGGCAAATACCCCGACTTGCATTGGATTATACCTTCAAATCATGATAGATCGGTAGCCAATATCATTTGTCAATTCCTAACCAGACATTAACCGGTTTCGAACTTATTAGTTCTCCTCAGTATGCCATAGGTTATGGAACAGACAAGTGATAGTGGCCAACCTGCTAGTCATATACTGACTAAGGTAAATTGAGTAGTGGTGAGAGGTATCTGAAACTTCTCATGTGGTCCAAATGCTACTATCCGACCAACATCATAGATGTCTCTGTGGCGGATAGCGACATGCGAAGCAAGTACCGAGAGCGGCGACCTCTAGCCCAGGTGGACTAAACTACTGTTATTAAATATGATTTGAACGAAACAACTACTCAGCGGCAAATACCCCGATCTGCATTGAATTGTACCTTCAAATCATGATAGATCGGTAGCCAATATCATTTGTCAATTCCTAACCAGACATCGACAGGTTTCGAACTTATTAGTTTTATTGACCACTAACCATGACGATGAGACTACATTTTTGTGAATAAAAAGGCAAGTGAACTTGCGCGTAGGTGTTAGTCAAATATACGCGTAGTGTGAACGAGAATTACTTGTAAATGCCTAATGCTCTTACATAATTATTCTCGAATGCATGATTATGGGTGTATTTGCCAGATATACCAGTCGTTTGTGCCCGCCTTTATACCCATCAACTTTTATTATAGTGCAAATTGTACGCTATTTTTAGTAGTCAATTCTTCCTCAGGATTTTCATTTCGTTCTTATCACTCTATTTTCATGTATGTTTTCATCCTGTTTAATTCCATCATAGGTGTACACTTTTTTTAAGAACACTTCTCCATAGCAAACTTTTAGTTTTACAAATAATATAAATACAATATTTTTTTCTATTAAACATAGTTAACTTAGTTTTACTAGATCCATCCCTGCAACATATGTTTAAAAAGTGGTGTACAAATAAAAGAGCAACTATAAATTTGCACATCTAATACAGAATGTGACATTTTAAATCTATGTAATAAATACAAGTGACCTTTAATACGTGACTTTGTATCATTATATTCTAATATATTACGCTGACATTATGATGAGAAAAATATCATTTATTTCTTTTAGTCTAACTGAGTATATTCCCATATTCCTCCCATTGATTGTTACATATCCTAGTCGCGTTTCTGTAAGTTCTGTTCAGAATGCTTGTTTTTTATTATTAACTTTTCTTAAATACAGCTCGACAAATTTGAAATTGCTGATAGTATTAATTCTTCTTAAACATAACCATTATACAGGGTTGTTCAAATGATTCACCTCATATCAAATGACAAATGTTATAATAACACAACTTATCTGCTAGTTGCTAATAATCAGTTGTAATATCATAAGAGAGTGAGAATAAATTGAAAATAATTCGACAGTTTTTCGAGAATCTGTTGTTTAGCAATAGACACGAGATCCCGTAGTGCTCAATGGCTGTTGCCGAATGCCAACAAGTTTGAGAAAAGAACCGGAGAATTATTTTCTAATATTTTCTCACTCTCGAATGGTATTCGAAAGATTATCTTTTAATGTTTAAATACGAAATATAAATATTGTCTGAACGATATTTGTGGCATTCTCTAAGTTTTCTTTCTTTTTTTTTTGGGACTTACTATTATATGAATAATTCTTCGTTATTTAAAAAATATAGTTGTTACCCAGTAGGTTATTGGAAAAATAAACCTCTGCGCTTGTGACTTTCCGTCAAAAGATTAGTCAGAGGGTGTTTTTTTGACAACTAATATAAGACAAAAATAATAATATAATTCCCTAACGTTTCAGAAAACGAATCTATTTCCGTTTTCAAAATTATTTCTCTTTTTTTTAGAATATGCCAAGCGTGAAACTTGACACATTATTTGTTTATGTAAAATATCCATAGATACTTACATAGAACTGTTGATACTTAAACATTATACAATAGGTATTAATTTTGTTCAATTCTTTTAACATTAGTAACCACGTTGTACCAAAATCTACAGAGCAATGGGATAAACATTTTTCTTCATTCAATAATATTATTGCCGATTCCGAAATTTTTCTTTTTTTGCTGTCCGCTTCTTTCATTAAAATTTTTTCCGAATCCGTTTATTCCATGTCCATTTTCCCAAGCATGTTCGCAAATTATCGATTTTTCAATTTCACCCTTTCTAATGTAACTTTTATGGTCACCTAACCTTACATAAATAAATAACTTTGAAAAAAGGAAACAGATTCGTTTTCCGACATGTTAGGGAATTATATTATTATTTTTGTCTCATATTAGTTGTAAAAAAAAAACACTCTCTGACTAATCTTTTGACGTAAAGTCACAAGCGTAGTTTTATTTTTCCAGTAACATACTGGGTAACTAACTATATTTTTTAGATAACGAGGAATTATTCATGTGGTATAAGTCCCAAAAAAGAGAAAAGAAAACAAAATATAACTTTTTAACACTTTTTTCAAAAATTGTCTCAATTTAAACTAAATAAAGTAACTTTATAGTGCATCAAAATTAAACTGTGCTAACGTTTAGAACATGAAAACACAATTATTGTAAATGTTTCGTCCATGACTGCTAAATGATTGGAAAATAAAATCTTGAACAGTTTTTCTTTTGATTGATGTGTATCACTAATCACTGTTCGTAAACTTAACAATGTGGTAGTTTGAAATCGGATGAATCATTTGAATTACCCTGTGTATTATTATCACATATTCTGAGAAATAACAGTAAAAAGAACAAAAAATCGAGAATTAAACATATAAACTACATTTCAGTTTGTTTGCAATAAAAATTGTTTTAGTCCCTTACATGAATGTGAAACACTATTCATGCCGCCTCGCCGCGCCGGGACTAAAGAAAGCACTCACTTTACTCCCTTGGTGTATAAATATAAAATATTCGCTAGTTCTAGGACACAAATGTGGATCAAAATTAGATTAATAGTTATTTATGCGCCAAGGGAGTAAAGTGAGTGTTTTAGTCCCGGCACGAATAGTATCATTCGTGTAAGGGACAAGAACACACTTTACTCTCGAGTTGTATACCTACATCATTTTTTGCACGAATGGGCACAATTTTTATTGCAAAAAAAATTAAATATAAAATCTGAAGAATAATAATTGACCACGAAGCTTTTTGATTTTATTCCAAATTTATCTGGGTATCCTCTTATTTAATTGTCTGTTTGACATTATTTTTTTTATAGTTTTCTTGACGTTTAGATTACTAAAGATTACTAATTACAACATATTAAGATGCGTCCACATTATTGGCGAGCAGCCCGAACAAACACAGCGAGCAGCACGAGCAAAATAAAAACCATGTTTGCTGTGTTCGCAACGTTCTATGTGCTTGCGTCCACCTCAAACGGCTATTTCAACTGCTCGGCCGGATAGCGGTACGTCAAAGGGATGCTTCGTGCGGGTGTGAGCATAGTTGACGGCGGTTTAGGCCGCTAATAACAATATTTCGTTATTATCCATGCCCGAACCGTACAAACAAAAACACTGAACTACAGTGTGGACACCCTTGCCTGCAAGCAGAATGATCTTGACAAACAGTAACGAATACAAGAAGCAACGTAAGAACGAGCGTGAAAAGGATCACGAACAATGTGGACGCACCTTTACGAACTGTGAAAATTACCCTACTAATATTAATTTTAATTTGAAGTAAATTGCATTTTACGGTTTATATCTTTTCATTCTTAATTTTTTTTGTTCTTTCTACCATTAAAAGTGACATAATAAAAATGTTGACGTTACGTTATATTTGTATTATTCATTGGTTTCCATGGTGACTTTAAATCCCAAGGGAATAAATGATGATGATATCACAAGAGAACACAATTTACTTTGTTTTTGATCACTATTTAGTGAATAGTGATAAAAAACAAAGTAAATTGTGTTTTCTTGTTATATCTAGTGGAACTATCGAATAATTCGATCGTTAGTACTTATTCGAATAATTCAATAGAAAAATTGCGAATGAATGAATTAAAAAAAATGTTGGATTTAAGAATGGAGATTATAAATATGCACAGATGGAGACGGTATTTTATTCATAGATAAGAGACACATTTTATTATGTGATACGATAAACAGTGTAAACAACAAAATAAACAAAAAACAAAACGCAACGGCCAACTAATAACTGATGATGACATATGACTGATACAAGGCTATATCGGTTCTGATTCTAAACCCATTTTTTGATAGGTAAAACTCAGAAGTATTAATTAGCAACTTAACATCATTCAGATGATGTTTTCTAGAAAAGTTATAATTGAATGATTTTATTCAAATGAATCCATTCGATAGTTGGAATCAGTCATTTAATAATTATTCGATAGTTCAAATCATTCGATCACTAATTATATCATCATGATTGATTATCACAAAGCAACAGATCATTAATTTTTTTTTTCAATAAACGCTTGTTTTACTCCCTGTTTTGTGGCAGTAAAATATTGTTTTATTCCCGTTAGTGCAAAAATGTTATTATATTGTACGTAATACTCTTTGTCGTTACTGCATTTTTGGGAGTTGTTTTATTTCTTCTACCCAAGCAGATCCTAATCTATCCGAATTCTGATTTTGTTCTGAAAAAATCTATTTTTTCAGAACAAAACTGGAGAAAATTTAAAAAAAAAATTGAAATTATTTACAAATTCCTTAAATTCTCCAAGACACCGACACAAAAATACACTTGATCAATTTATTTGTATTGTATTTGACACTGATATTTTAAATTTTTTATGAAAATCTGATGTCACAAATTTCAAAAGTCACTAATATTTTTCATGTTGAGGTAGAGTATTTGTTTTATTGGTCAATTTTAAAAACAAAATATACTGCCATTGACTATTTCAAAATGGAGGTATATAATTTGTAATGTCATTCTTATTTTAAAAAGTTTAGGAGGACGACTGTAGAAGTAATTCACAGGTTAGACTTCGTAAATACCCGGTATCTTTGTATTATGGGTTTACATATTAAACGGCTAACCGAGGGGAATTGCTCACTTACTTGAGATATGGCAACAGTGCTTCATCTGTAATATCTCGTCTTCTTTGTCTCAACTTGTCGCGTAACGGGACGAGGACTGGCTTTTTAGACATGGAGTCGTCGTCTATGAGAAAGCAAATAATCATCTCCGTTTGTAGATTTTTTTGTTAAACAACCGCAACATACATATATCAGCATCTGCAATCATATCACGATGACCACTCTTTTTAATGTTTTGATAGAATTATTTGAAAATGCACAAGTTCTGGGTGGTCAGTTATTTCATAACAATCATAATTTTGTATGTATACACAGTGTTTCAGGATTAACTGAACAAACTTAGAATCTGAATTCAGGACGTTAAAATAAGAAAAAGACTTCCTATGGAGGAAACTTTTCGTTAAAGAGTTACGCCCCTCCAAAGATGAAGGCAAAAATTTGCTTTATAATTTTTTTTTTTTTTTAATTTGGAAAAAGATAAAAACCAATTATGTAATAAAATGTAAAATGTCTAGTAGGCAAAAAAAAAAATATGCTTAACCATAACTTATAAAGATTATTTGACAACAGCCCACTATCCATTTTCCGTTTTTTTAAATAATGCAATTTCCCTAATAACCATATTTAATTTTTTTATTTAAAAACTGTCAGTTCTAGAAAGAAATAAAAGAGGCAACAAGTTTCTAAATGAATCAAACTTTTCGAGCGCATTTTCATATATCATTAAATTAGGGTCCAAAAGAGTTCAAATAAAAAAAATGAAATGGGGGTTGCTGATTTCACTCATTTTACCGATAAGCGATGATTAAAAAAATACCCTTTAGAACCGTTCCTATTAGTAAAAAATCTCTACACCAAAATTTGGTTTTTTATTTTTTCCAAATTAGAAAAAAAAAATTAAAAAACTTCCTCACCTTTGGAGGAGCGTAACTCTTTTAACGAAAAGTTTCCGAACATACCTCCGTAGGAAACATTTTTCTTATTTTGAGGTCCTGAATCTAGATTTGTCCAGTTAATGCTGAAACACAATGTATATGTATGTACAACGTGTTTTCTAAATGGGTATTCAAAAGGAGAATGTTGAGCAAGACAAATTATGTCGAGACCTTAATAAAATTTGTCTCTAAATTGCTTTCTAAGGGCGCTACAGCCCCTTAACGATAAGCCCCTGAGAATAGTTTGCATTAAGTATTTCCGAAACCGTTTAAGATCAAATGATCAGCATCTTTCAGGTCATTTTTTTCGGCAGCTCCGCATCAAAAACAAAAAATCTGAAGGTAGTTGGAAAGGCAATTTTACTCTGAAACCAAAAATGCAAAAATATATAAGGAGTTCCTTTAAAAAAAAAACCTCAAAGATGCTCCGCTGTAGCCAAGTTGTATGTGTATTTTTTTATTACTAAAAACCATTTTGATAGATAAGTATAATTATTGTTTGAGTACGTAATTTCATAGCATTTTAATTTTAAAATGTTCTCGAATTTCACCGTTCTGGTCTATTACAAGTTCTCCTTCTAATTTCTTTATATTTAAATCTAATCGTTTTCTAAATAAAATAAAATTCGCAAATGAGTAAAGCATATTTTATGCAGATGCTGTGTCGATATTGCAAGTTTTAACGACGCGACGATAGCCAATTAGTATTGAAATGACATACATTCATTTGAATATACAGGACGAATGTCGTCCTTTCAGCAGTGGTGAAAGAGCAAACCAAGGACAATTTAAAGCATGCAGCCTCGAAAAAATTAAAAGAAGCATTAAGTGAAGTAAATTGTTGTTGCATGTATCACAAACATTGTTTATTATTAAGCAGTGATAAAATTACGTAAAATTTAAAAACCTTGATTGAACCATTTCATAAGTGATTAAAAAAATTCTATAATTGCATCTCTGTTTCTCTTTTTATTCCTAATAAGTATTTGTAATATTGTTCATTTTTGAACTGTAAAATTTTAGTTTTTAATGATTTTTTTCTTGTGTTCCTGCTCTTTAATTGGGTTTACCTGTTGAGCAGTGCATGTAAAATAAATAAATAAATAAATACACAATATATTGATATAAAATATATATATTTTATATGCCATTTATATAAAATTCATAACAAACTGGGATAATCACAGAAGCAGTAGTAGATCACTTCTGCTTGTGCGTGATTTTACATAATATACAAGACTTAGAAATGTAGCAAGTAAATTAAATAAAAAAATAAATCAATAAAGCAGCTACCTGAATCGATAGAAGCTGAAGTGTAATTTTATAATACTTTTAGCTATTTAATTAGGTATGTAGAAATTTTAAATCTTGAGTTATACAGGGTGTCCCAACCAAAAGTAGGCATCCTGAATAACTTTGGAGATAAATTTTATTGAAAAATTGGTGGAACACGTCGACTTGTTTCCAAGGGGGACATATTTTAATGTAATACTTGTATACCTATCATTATCCCTCTACCCTACACGTCCACCTTCTCAAAAAATTCAAATGCCAAGGGAGGTCGAGTGATACATCTTTTGAAAGGTCTTTCAAGTCCCTACATAACTGTGTATTTTTTTTTTAACTTTTCTCGATTCGTTCTTAAGGAAAATAATTTTATTTTTGATGATTACACACAATCGAAATCGTTTAAAAAATCTAAAATATACGGCACTGGGTATTGGAATTTATAAAAAAAAAACTACATTTTTTAGTGCTCTCAAATCAACACGAGGTTTTTCGACAAAAAACACTTTCCTTGTCCGTTTAGTTTTAGAATAATAAAAGACTCATAAGTATTTGATAGTCCTTGAACATTAATTTGTTCACAACCAATTTTAAATCGAGATACATTTTACCAGAGTGAGTTCTCAAAATGGTTTATACCTTCAGGGGAGAATAGAAATTGTCAGCATTTATTTTAAAAACGATAATTGTGCTAGAGCTACGGAGCGCATTTTCAATAGAAATCACCCAGATAGAACGGTTGGTTCTCACTATGTTTTACAATTATTGACAAAATTTATGGAAACAGGTTCTGTAGGAAACAAAAAGCATGAACCTCGGCGACCGATTAGGAATGAAGCAGTCGAAGTGGCATTTGCAGATGGATAATACTCAATCCATCAGGAAAGTAGCTGAGGCTACCGCTGTATCACGAAGCAGTGTTCATCGAATTGTAAATGCCCACAAATTTCATCCATATAAATTTAAATTGATGATAAGAAAATTAAATTGGTACACGAATTAAACGAAGATGATCCCGACCGTCGGCTTGAATTCTGTGAGATTTTTTTTAGTGAACAATTAAGCGGTAATGCCAATCTACTGTAAAATACGTGTTTTTCTGATGAATCGACACTTCAGTTAAATGGGGAGGTAAACAGGCACAATTGTAGGTATTGGAGTGAAACCAATCCACATTTGTTCATGGAAACTCATACCCAAAGGCCTCAGAAGTTAAATGTTTGGGCTGGCATCTTAGGGGATCACATTGTCGGGCCGTTTTTTATTCCTGACAATTTAAATGGCGAAAGGTACCTCGATCTGTTAGAAAATAACATCGACCCAATGATTACCCAAATCCTCGAAGAAGACGATAATCTTTTAGAGGGCGAACTGGTTTTTCAACAGGATGGGGCACTCCCACATTTTGCTATAGCAGTCCGTAAATTTTTAGATAATCGGTTTCCTGAGCGATGGATTGGAAGAAGAGGTCCTGTGGAGTGGCCCGCTAGGTCACCCGATTTAACTCCCTTGGATTTGTTTCTGTGGGGACATTTGAAATCGAAGGTATTTGCAACAAAACCCGCATCTCTGAAAGAGTTATGTGAAAGAATTGTTCGAGAATGCCGTTTATTGGCTCCAGATGTGTTCAGAAATATTCGTACAGAATTTCAAGACAGATTATACTACTGTATGGAAGTCGGTGGGGGTCATTTTGAACAATACATACGATAATTTAAACTGCTTCTTTTATTTTGATTTCCCGAACCTAAAATAACGAAACAATTATTTCTCAGGAAGGAATCGATAGAAGTTAAAAAAAAATACACAGTTATGTAGAGAATTGAAAGACCTTTCAAAAGATGTATCACTCGACCCCCTTTGCCATTTGAATTTTTTTGAGAGGGTGGCCGTGTAGGGTAGAGGGATCATGATAGGTATATAAGTATTACATTAAAATATGTCCCCTTTGGAAACAAGGTTGACGTGTTTCACCAATTTTTCAAAAAAAATTTATCCAAAGTTATTCAGGGTGCCTACTTTTAGTTGGGACACCCTGTATACACACGATACATATTAATTTGTGGCATATTTTGGATAATTATTATGATTTGCTGAGATTGGTTAACTATATTATGAAACCTAACTCGATCAGATTAGAAGCCATATTTTACGTTTCTTTTTTGAATTTTTTTAAATTTGTCCATGCTTTTAATATTTGTTGATAGAATTTCATGTAGAGGAGGTCCGAAGTAGTTACAGTTTCGTGGACTTATAGTTTTATCACATCGGGGCATGATATAACTGCCTTGTTTTCCTCCTGTATTATAATTGTGACAAATAGGTTCTATGTTTATTTTATTATTATTTTTTTTTAATATTCACTAACATATTTAAGCAAAACAGTTGTCAAATATCCGTTGTTTTCTTTATATAGCTTATCACTAGGATAAGTTCGATTTTTACCAACAATTGTTTTTAATATCCATTTTTGTATGGAATGTCTTTCTAGATGGCGATCGCTTACTCCTCCCCAGCCTACAATATCATATGAAAGCTGTAATTGGACCAACGAGTAATAAAGCATTTTTAACTGTGGTTCGTTTAAGTATTCTTTAAGAAATTTAAATCGTTAGATGACAGTTTTTTATTATTTTGATTTTTCCAAGGACAGCCATTTTAATAGGATGCTAGTAAATCAATATTACAAATATTAAAGCCATTAGGTATACTTAGTTTGGCATAATGTGCATCGTTTGATTGATAAGTGATGATAACATTTGCAAGCGCAGCTGCTGTCAAATCCACACTGAGTAGTAGAAAATATTTTATTATAGTCATCACTCATCATTAATCATTCTTAGTAGCAAGAATGGAATCTATCGATGTGCTGGGGTAGTTGGTGTTGAATAGTTCGTCCTAAGTAACTCTACATAATATTTATTTGCATTTTCGAAAAAAATCGTTAGTTGAATTCTGGCCTAACAAACCCATGCACACAGCGGCTTTGGGTGCTCAGCATCGCTGTGACAGTGTCTTGACCCTAAGAACTCCACCCAAGATCTCTCTGCATTCCTAAAGGCACCTAGAAATACCTCCGACAACTACACGACTACCGGCCGTATGCAATTTTCGGATAATGATAAATTGCCCCTACTGTTTGGACAATTACGAATGTTTTCATTATTAATACGAGTGAAAAAGACACATTATTTTACACATGCATTAAACATGTTGAATCAAAAAAATTTTTCTTGATGTTATATATTATTATTTGTATTGTCACATAATAATAATGTTTATTAAATCTAACAGACACTACAATCTATAAATCCGGATACAATATAGATACTTATACTACACTATTGTAAAAGGGAAAAAATAATGGACAAATAATATGAAAATAGATTTGTAAAAACAGTTTATGATGAGATTTATAATTAATATATATTTTGATGCCCTATAGAACAATATTAATTGATGTGTTAAGTTAAATTAATGTATTGGTGTTAACCGGATCCCTAATAGCACTCAAAAATACATGTAAGTACACAAAAAATATCAGCTGAGTGTTGTACTTCGTTATACAATCTGCTAAATAACGGAGAATTTTTGTGTTGGTTTGTACAAGGAATATCACACCTAAAGGTAGGAGAATTTCTGAAACCAATTCTAGGCACATGAAATTGGAACAAATTTAAGAATTCAGAATTATCAACGTGACCGTGTATGAGTTTGTATAATTGCATGATGTATGATACCTTACGTTTAATGAACAGGGGCTCCAAATTAAATTCACATGGCATAGCACTTGGTTAAACGGTATAGTGTATTTTTGCATCTTGATTTTGAATGTCGAAAAAAGTTTGTGTGTATGTATGTAGGTCTGTTGACCGTGGGACCATAAGATCTGTTAGACACTTCAGCGTTGCAAATAATACACTTTCACTTATGTAGTTGCATCACAACAACATATATGCATTTTCTATATCATCATTCCTGCTAGACATAAGAACCTCAGGAGAGCGGTTAAGGCACGAGTCACCTAATAACGTAAGCCTTCGATAGAAATAATCCTGTGTGGTCATTCTGTATACACTATTGGAAGAAATTTAATTAGAAAGCCTGCTTTTGGGAGTGTGCATAAAGGATAAAAATAGCAGTCATGCATGCGATAGAAAGAGATTTATGCATCGATGTTGCCTCATTGTACGTTGTGTTTGTGAAGTAACGAGGGCACGCCTCATTGTATCCCTTCTTTTCATACTCAGTTTATTGTACAGATATTAGGTGTTTACGAAAATTCTAGCGATTTGCAAATATTCTCTTTATTTAAAACTATAAGACTAAAAACACAGAGATAAAAAATTTACCACTCGGGATAATTTTCCCAAACCCGTAAAACCACGAAGGTGCGATACGGCCATTGGTATGTGCAATAAGTAGCAGAGGGGTTTCTCAGTCGCGAATTGATGACCTTTATGCACACACATAAAGCAGGCTTTCTAATTAATTTTTTTCCAATAGTGTATGGATCATCGAGCTATACTTTTTCATTGTCTTTATATGGAATCTTGTTAAAGATTTGAACAAAATTGAGACGAATTTATAATATCCTTCATATGCATATTATTGCATTTAATTCTTACATTTCACATATCTACATACGTTCATGTAAAACATAAATGAATAACACCTTATAAGGTATAGCCCGACTTAACTAGTGTTTGTAATTTCATTTTATAGTATTTGATTAATAGTTGTGCGAACTAGTGTCAATTATAATAATCGTGTATATGATTTTATTGTTACAAATCAATATTCATGGTGATGTCACGCATTTATATGAACTCTTACTTCAACACAAAACAGTATCTGTCTTTTATTGCAAAAATCTATAATTTCTAGTGTAATAGTTATTTTCGTAAAGTGGCAGTTTTCAGGGCGAGTCCTAGCGGAATCTCAAAATCAATGAGCTCAGTAAAGACACGGGTGTGTTGCGTACAATATTTTTTCTGCAGCCGTTCTTGCTGCCTCAAAAAAAAAATTTAACTCTAACAAAATTCATAAAACTCAACTGACAGATGCCAGAAGTTTACTTTTAAAAAAGACTGAATTAATCATGTTTAATTGTTATCGTTATCAGATACTGTTGTCAACTAAAAGTGACATAAGGTATCGGTAAAGACTTCACCGATCCTTTGTCACTTTACCGAGCTAGACCAGTAAATATATGTATTTTCCACGCAAAAAAATTTACAAAAAACAGTTGAATTTCTAGGCGGTTGCAGAAAAATTTTTTTCTTTAATCGTTATCTCTCACATTATTAATTTCATTTTATTTGAGAACTGTCTGAATTGGTAAGTAACTTCTCAGGTTACATTTTTGAATGAGTTGATTACCACAGGCACATGAATAATAATGACTTTAGTAAGGAATGCCTTATTCTTAATTATTTTTTTACTATAAGCTTGTTCGTCCCTGAAAAAGTTCAGGTTACGTCCATGTTTATTGCACTGTAAATATAAGAATTTTCTGAAAAATTCAGAGCCGCAATACACTTGCGTCAGCATTATAATTTATATAAATGATATTTAACAAATAATAGATAAGCTTGCAACAAACCTTGTATTAATTAATGTACGTATTGACCTGTATCTTAATCACGGTAATTAACGATTTTTAAATATTCGTTGCAGTGCCACGTGCGAATCACAGGAGTGGCCCTCCGTATGAACCCTGAGGCACCTAAGTAAGTACCCATATAATATTATGTTTTAAAATTATGTTTTATAGTCTCGAAATTATCTAATTATATTTTTATAGTACTTCTAAAATGAATGCGCATTTTTATAACAGGTAGCCACAGCCTTTACAACATTTTATCGCTTAAGAATGTCAACTGGGTCGACATTCCTGAAGTATTTTTAATTATTGTTGAAATATGTGCAAATTGCCAGTTAGTATACCAGTTTCTTGACCTTAAGCGGTTTTGTTCGTATACAGGGTATAAAATAGTAGGGTTACGTTTAATAGCCGATAATTTCTCATATTAATTAATTTAGGTGGGAACATTAACACACCTGATCAGTAGAAGTATATCTTCTGTCACTATCGTGAAAAAATAGTTACATGAATTAAGTTCATGTGTTTTGCTGTCCATTGTCGAGTATTACAGCCGATTGTTGCTGTAATTTTGTACACTTATTACCAGCGTGACTGACATACTACTATTATGTTTTTTTTCAGTTTTAACTAGTGATGAAAGACGGTTGAATGTGCGAATTCCAGTGGCGCGCCGGGTTACCGTGTTTATGTAATGTAAGTGCAACTAATTACAAGGACTTACAAGTTACGTACGTAGAGTGCGTTTATAATATAAAGAGGCCAGGGGGGAGTGATAAATTGATGACGTATCGGCGCCACAAACATGGCTTACTCAAACATTCACTAAGCTATTTTACAACGACAGAATAACATAACGGTTACTGCGCTTCTACGACCCAGTGATGCAAACGGTCCCTGTGGTACTCGCGTATGCAAAATATCGTTGGGTGTTAGTAGCACGTGGTGATGGGAGATATTTCACTACTTACGATTTTTTTACTTACATCAGAAATTCGCAAATCACAGTTTAGCTCAGGAGACTACGATCTCGAAGCGAAATCATTCAAAAACGAATGTTACTTAAAATCACTGGTATTCAAAAATCACAGTAACGAATCACGTTGATACCGAAAAATCACGATATCGTCCATCACTAGTAGCTCGTCCATCTTTAAGGTCACGCAGTTTTTTAATGTCCGAATTTTATTTAACACGTCTTGAAATTTCTTGACAACACGAAGACCAAGATCATCTGTTAACGTCTCTGATGCCAAGTGCATTTTGTCCATTGTTTTCAAAGATTGAGATAGAATTAAACTACTGTGGAATTTTTCGATAGCATATGTAAATAATATACTATAGTTTTTGTTTATAGTGAGCAAATATTACTGTCCTTTATAGTATTAAAGTTGTAGGGTTGAATGTGAATATTACAGATTTAACTTGTTCGAAATATTTATTATAATGATACGCCGCACAATGGCGAATTTTGCTCCAATACCTGACGAAAACTTCGAAAAAATAAAACAGTTAAACTACCTCTGTAACGGTCTCTACTATTCGATTTAAACTCCTGTGATAACAGTTTCTTGTGTATTTTGCAGTGATTTATTTATTTATTTATTTATTTATTTATTTATTTATTTATTTATTTATTTAATACATTATTCGACAGATCCTAGGACCCAATTACAGAATAGGCAGAAAATATTACAAAAATAGAAAAAAAATATTTAAAACTATTACAAAAAAAAAATTTTTTTAACTTACTTTTCTTAGTCGTACTAAAAAGTAAAAAATAATTTCTTTACCAAAAAAAAGCCAAAAAAAAGCAAGGCGTCTGCACTTTGTATGATTGTACGCAGATTGTACTAAGTGCGCACGCCTTGCTTTTATTGGTTTTTTTTGGCAAAAAAAATATTTTTTACTTTTTAATACCAGGTAGCGTGCTTTATTGGTTAGTGGGTGATAGGGTACATTGTTAGCATAATGTTAGTTTTAATCATCTCCAGATGATGCCAACTTGGTTGGCGAAACGCGCGTCGAGTGCAGTATAGTATAGTGTTTTGGTGTTTCATGGAAAAATATGTTCAGGTAAGTCTGGCCTGTTAATCTTTCACCAATAAGGAAAGAACCAATAATCTTAGATTTATGAATTCCACACCAACAACTCACAGTTCTACACCCTTGCTTTTTCACGTGCCGCGGCATGTGGGTTTTGTGTTGCTCAATGATGTGTATTTTTTTCTATTAAATATGCCAGACGTAGAGAAAGATGATTTATCCGTCCAAAAAATGCTTTCTAAACAATTTTCGTTTTCATTAATTCTGTTAATCATTTCTTCACAGAATAATCTACTTCGAAAATTATTTTCATGCAAATGTTGCACAGGGAGTATGTGGTTCGGCTTGTAATTATATTTTTTTTATAACCTTCATTACGCTTGATTGATAAATGTTCAATTCTTTGGCCACAGACACCGTCGGTTCCTCTATAAATTTTAATAAAACTTATAACTCACGCTCTTTCGTTAAAACAGACTTATTTTTTCTCCGTCTAGAATTATCCAAAGAATATTAGCAATAAATTTGCTTGAACGTAATTTTTGTAGGTGGCGCTTCATCTAATAAATTCCCTTCTAGATTCTTTCATATTTTTATGACAAAATATATAAATTTTCACGAAAATACGTCTTTTTTCAATGGAATAATACATTGTGTGAAAGAACTAATTAAAATCTCATTATAAAATACAATTAACTAAACATCAATGTGTAAAAATAATAAATAAATAAATAAATAAATATTGTCTTTATTAATTACCGTAAATTGGCGGAGTTCAGCTCATTAGAGCTGCTCTTACACTCAACCAAGATATTATTCATAACAAAAAAGGTTAAATACTAAGTGATACAAGTAATGAATCAGTAAAATTAAAATTAAAGCAGTTAAAATAAATATGTATTTGAAAAATAGCAATTTTCCTGAGAATTAACTGTTCACTGGTTTAATAAAAAATTTTTGTATTTATGGTTAAAGGAGGTTATAGATAGGTGCTTTATATCGACGGAGATAGAGTTATAGAGAGACGCTGCAGAATAAGCAAAAGTTCTATGAAACAACGTTAGCCTATACCGAGGGATTGATAACATATCTACATATCTAAGATTTTGTGAGTGAAATAAGGATCGAGGAGTTAATAGATCACTAAGGTATTGGGAAGTAGATATTTTTATTAACTTATGTGTAAACGAAGCCATGTGAAGTTGTCGTCTTTTAGCCATATTAAGCCAATTTAATATTTTTAATTTTTCGCTAACATGGTCCCTTCTTGTCAAATTAAAAATGAACCGAATACAGAATTCTGAACTTTCTGAATTCGCTTTGCTGTATTTTGATCAAGGCAAGGACCATAGACGCAATAGTTAAAACATGACAAAACTAATGAGTCGCACAACAGTACTTTAAGTTTTTGGCTGAGAAAATGTCGATTTGAATATAATTGTTTCAATAAGCGGTATGTTTTTTTTCAATACATTATTTACATGTGGAATAAATCTTAAATCTATGTCTACAATAAGCCCTAAACATTCGTTTGAAAAGATAATTTATGATTTTCTACAAAAATATTAAGATTATCATACATGAATTCTTTATTTTTACCAAATACTATTACTGCAGATTTTTGCGCATTAATTTTTTAAGCAATGTTTATGAGATAGTTGTACTAGATGTTCAATATCCTTGTTGATATCTTCTTCTGCCTGAAATACTGACTCGGGATTAAATATGTGGTAGATCTGAGTATCATCGGCGTAAAAATGAGACATGATATCAACCTTTTATTAAAATCCGAAGTATATAAAATAAATAGAAGAGGCCCTAATATTGATCCTTGTGGCACACCAGATCCCAACATTCCCAAGCCCGATTCAGAATTATTTATAATTACTTTTTGCATTCTAGAGGAAAAATATGATTGCATAAGTTTCAGTGTATTATCATTAAAACCATAGAATTTTAGTTTTGATAACATTAGTATATGATTAATAGTATCAAAAACCCTAGAGTAATCCAGCATTACTAGAATTGAATTATTGTCATTGTCAATACCACTAATTATATCATTTGTAACTTTCAGTAGAGCACTAGTTGGGCTGTGACCTGATCTAAAACCTGACTGAGTATCAGGAAGAATGCTATGTTTCTTAAAAAACGCTATAATTTGGTTATATATTAAATGTTCCAAAATTTTAGAAAATATTGGTAAAAAACTTATTGGTCGTAAATCTGACAAGAGTTGCTGGATTTTTTATTTTATTCAATGGTTTAACCACTGCAATTTTCCATGATTCAGGAAATACACATTGCAAAATGCACTGATTAAATAAATAGGTAAAATACACAGTTAAATGAGGCATACAAATGCATTTAACAATATATTCATTTGTTTTCACAGCCTACTTTGAATATTGCTATTCTTGCTGTTAACATAAAATTTCTATAGTTTTTGAACACAAAAACTAGTAAACCAATTATACAATATGCGTACATTTGTTATCAGAGTGACTCGAGGAATCGAAATACGTATGTCAAAATATACGGGTTGTTCCATTTAAAATAAACGCACTTTCTTGTGGACCCTGTATATTTAAAACGCTACTGCCAATCTGTTAGCATGAGTGGAATCTACATAAAAAACCATGTAAGATCAGTTTTTAAATTTTTTGAATGGGTCAAAAATAAAAATAAAAGTGGGGGTTTTACATTAATAAGACTAACCCTGTACCTATTTTCATTATAATAGTTTGTAGTTTTCACAAAATTTTTGTAGAATTCCTGAAGAAGGAACAATCAAGTTTCAAAAGCTAGAATTTAAAAAAAGTTTTTCTTTTTTGATCACGTGACTGCATTCCCTGGTTATATTAAGAACAGATAACATGCACATATGTTCAATTGCGGCTATTAGCCACAATCAGCGGTATTAAAAATAAAACATTTTGTGAAATACCAAGCGAATTATCCAATAAAAAATTGCATAATAACAGCAATTAATCATACCATTAAGCAATACTTGACTAAAAATTATACGGGTATTATAAAAACATAAAAAGAAACATGACCTTTTCCCAACGGTATAAAACAGCAACATTTTTAATTCGTATATCAGTGAACCTAAAAAAATTACTGGAGCTTTTAAAAATATAATCAAGGATGAAATTTTTGAACCGTGAGTCAATAGTGTTATTTCCGTTATACTAAAATAAATATCTTAATTTCGCTTTTCACTTTTTTTTTGTAATCCGACGCAGATGTTTGCAAGATCGGATTACTTTATCATTTACGCAATTATTATTAGTTTCACTCTTGTGTATTGACACAGTTTATTTTAAAAAATAGCAAAGAGAAGGGAATGTTAATAGTTTATGAATGGATTTTATACGTGGCATCCAAGTAAATATATCAGATTATAAATTCTCTTCAATAAATTGACGTTTCTTATTTCAGGGTCAGGCAAATATATTTTGTTCATCTAGTTGAACAAAACGAATACATTAGGCACACCATGTAGTGACATACAAAAAAAAATTAACAACCTACATTGAAAATGAAAAGAAGGTTTACTTACAACACAAATTTCAAAATAGTTCCATGAAAGATACTTGGAACGAACTTAAAAAGTTGAATATTATTAATAAAAAAATAAAACTACTATTCCAGTAGGTACATCTACAAAATGTGTCAATGAGAATAACAACTTTTTTATAAAATCTGTATCTAAATCTAACAATTTAAATAAAAATAAACTCGTGCAATTTTATAACTCTCATACCAAAAATAATTTATAGAACAATTTTAATTTTAAACAAATCGATGATGCTGTTTTAAGAATTTTAAATAAAATAACCTCAAATGCTGTGGGAAGTGATTTTTTATTAATCACCTTTATAAAATTATGCTGCCCTTATATGCTAACGTTAATAACCCATTTAATTATTTTTGTATGGAAAATGGAGTATTTACTTCTGCTTGGAAGGAAGCCATTATATCCCTTGCCAAAAAATAGAAAACCAACTGAATTTAAGAATTTGAGGCCTATCAATATTTTACCAGCTCTCTCTAAAATTCGAGAAAAACATGTAGAAGAACAAACTAGGATATATTTGAAATTATGAAATTCTTGTTGCTATTTTAAACTACCTAGGCTTTAGTGTTAGTGCGCAAAATCTTATTAAAAACTATTTAAGCGATAGAAGGAAGTGATAAAAATAAACGATGTATCTTCAAATCCGGTTAGTTTAACATGTGGCGTGCCGTAAAGATCCATTCTCGGCCCGTTATTATTTACCGTTTTTACATCTACTCTTGAAGCAGAAATTAAATTTTGCAAATGTCATTTTTATTCTTATACCCAAGTTTATTTAAAATTTAATTAACAAATTTTACAGCAATCAATTAATAATATTAATATAGATCTTGAAAATATTTCAAAATTCTCCATTGATCACGGCTTGATAATAAATAATCCTGTGAAAACATTTGCTATTTTATTTTGTAAAAAGACTGATAGAAATTTTATTACTAATAACATAAACATCTCTTTCAATAATAATAAAATTGAACTGGTAAATGAAGTAAAAAATTTGGGATTGTTATTAAAACCTAATTTGAGATTTAAATCACATGTTACCAATTATATTAGAAAAGCATATAGCAACTTAAGAGGGCTAATCGAACCAGTGTTTGTAAGGTAATTTTTCAAAATTTATTTCTTCAATATGGTTTGGTCAAATTACACCAAATTTGGAGGATCACTAGTTGAAAGTGTACTAGAGGGTACATGTATATCTATTTTAATTAATTTTCACTTTATGTAAGGAAAATTTATACTGTAAATATAAGTGAAATTTGGAGGTGATTAGCTCCTGAATTATGATATCAATCGGTAAAATTTGAGGTAAAATTCATACATGTCGTCTAGAATGAATCTTCATAATTATGCTCAGCAAGTTTCAAACTTTTATTCCGTACCATTTGGTTAAAATGAATTTTCTAAATAAGTACTTTTGTCACTACAAGTGGAGCAAAGAAGTGTTACCTCTATCGGGAATCGCACCTCAATGAAGTCGGTGAATAAAACGTCCAGTGAAGGTATAGTCAAGAGCAAAATTATTCAGCGGCGCATGTATAAAAACTTTCTAGAGAGTGACACAGCTATCCAAAGCTTTTTCCCGACTAGGCCCCTTAAGATTATTATATAATAATAAGGATTTCCTTAATACTAAAAACTGTATTTATAGTGCATTTAAAGTTTAAATAATATATACTTAGATTAAAATCATCCACCATAATAATTATTATTATATTGCTTATTATTTGCTGTGTTGTAGAACTGAAATTCTACAAAAAAATTATCTCGAAAAAAATAATGTTACCAAAAACCACCCCGATCACATAGAAGGCCCTCAGCCATTAGAAACATTCAAAATATGCCCGAGACCGAAATTACCGGGTTCAAAATATCACCCCACGCTTTTTACAATAAAATGAATTTTTTTTGTCAATCACTTCATTCTTATTTTTTACTTTTTAGTTCGGTTTGCTATTAAAGCGTGTTTTTTTTAGTTTTTTAAACTATAATTTATTTTTTTATTTTTTAGTCATGAAGCGAAAACAAATGTACTAGTCCTCAAGAATTTTTGTCGAAATTTTTTTAATGAAAATTTTTTTTCAAAAGTTATTTGAATTAATTTCGGATTTTTTTTTTATTTTCTTTTTAGGATTATTGTATTGCCATTGTTGAATTTTGTATATTTTGACAAAACGAAAGAATTAAATGCTTTCAAAATAAAACGTTCTTATCGTAAATTGGTAACTAGTTCATCTTGTATTTCAAGTGTAGTATTATGAGTTACGATATTCAATTAGTGGTTGACTTTCTGCTAACTTATCATGGATGCGATATTTTGGCGAATGCGCCGACCACACAACTTTGGCATCCGCTTAGACATTTTTTTAAAAGAGAAATGCGTCGATACGCATTCAAATTATTGTATTGTCATCGGTCCTTAATACGTGTGCAAATGTTCAATTTAATCAGACGTCTTGAAGTTGGTGAAAATTACGTTGAAAGATTCCGTTATTTTGGCGAATGCGTTGATCACACAACTGTGACAACCGCTTAGAAATTTTTTTAAGATAAATGCGTCGTTACGCATTCAAATTATTGTATTATCATCGGTCCTTAATACGTGTGCAAATTTTCAATTTAATGAGACGTCTTGAAGTTGGTGAAAATTACGTTGAAAGATTCCGTTACATAGATAGATACATACAGGTGAAGCTAATGTAAAGCGTGTAAAAAAAAACAAATGTCGAGAGAAGACAATTTAAACGGTATCATTGATTTTGTTTATTTCTTTATGGTGACGAATGTTCTACCATTAAGTTTCTTAGGAACAGTTTTATTTTCATTCAGTTCTGTTCAATTACAAAAAAAAATCTAATTTAAAATTTTTCCAATTATTAATTCGTATAAAAATGAGTTTTTTAACACCAAGCTTTGTTTTCAATCTGTATGGTATTATCCATATATTTATATTTAGAACTGCCATTTATCATATTCAGTGGTAATTAACTTATGTAGGTATATAGTTATGCATGATCAACGAATGTAATTTGCTGCAAAAAATATCCAACAGGTGAGTTATACGTTGCGGTTTCAGAAAATTCCTATTGGTGATTCAGTAGTGAATAAATTTGTACATACAAGGTGATCGAGTGTTTTTCTACCATTATTGTGATAAATATCTGCATAATTCCAGTCTATATTGCAGTCGATATTATGGGTGGTCTCTTTATATCAGTGTACGGTATATTACAATATTTAATTCTTGTGTAGAAGTAGAATATTTGTACTGGGTGAGAAACTGTAATTTTTAAATACTGAGTAAACCAGAAACTATGACAAAAAATCTTTAGTTAGTATATAGAATATACTAAAATGAGTGAGCATTTACATCATGGATGTATAAGCAAGTGGACTTAGCATGATTAACATTTCCTACACATCATTGAGAAGCAATTTATCTAATATTTAGAAAAAGGGTGGGAATTTTGCTGTCAAAGTTTCCTCCAACGCCAGGGGCGTAGACAATAAAAGGGGGTTGGAGTTCTAATAATTAAAAATAATCTATTAATTGACTATAAAATAAGTGTTAAATAACCTTATTTATCTGCAGTTTTTTTTGTTTTCATTTAATTGTTCTTAGAAAAAGTACGATAATTATTTAGTATACGATAAGATGCTTCAATTTTCCTGAAAATTTTTCTACCCAAAATAAGGTACGCTGAACACGAATATGAAGTTTTTTTTTCCCGGAGACAAGCCGTTATGGAGAAATAAAAAAAAAATTTGCACTCTCACAGACATCTGTCACTTTCTACACTGAATATATCTAACGATTTGCATTATTTCCCTCACCCCAATAACACTCTGAACAGTTTGGAGTATAGTATACGTCATTTTTTATAATAAGAGCAATTTTTTTTCCTTAGAAAAACAGCTTTGTATTTGGGATAATGCCATTACATGATAAAAATGCAACTAAAATGTATGTGAAATTAGCGTCGCGTTTCAGAGTGTCTAAAGTGCCTCGCAAACAATTTCCCACTATATTTAAGTTTCTTAATGACAGGCGATCGGGTGACAAGGTAAAATTTGTTTCATTAGCTTTTATTTATTTATTTATTGCAATTTTTATTTATTTACTGAATTCTTATTTTCGGTGATTTTCAGAACACGCCCCTGTGAGATACCACAAAACCAATTATACCGACACACTCTACACATCATCAAATGTTCATTGCACATTGTCATATCCTGTGCAAACATCCCTAACTACCCTTAAATAAGTTAATAAGTTTGCATTCTTCAATAACATTAAGAATTATTCCTTGCCCTATAAATTTTGGATGGAAAAGGGTAAGTTTCAAATAGGGTGCTTTTTACATAGAATTATGGTTACAATAAAAGGGGTTGGTTTAGCGAATAATTTTAATATGACGAAAGGGTGATTTCATTATAAGGGGTTATAGTAACCATAATCCAATATAAAAGGCACCCTATTTAAAACTTGCCCCTTTTCACCCAAAATTTATAGGGCAAGGAATAGTTCTTAATGTTATTGAAGAATGCAATCTTATTAATTTATTTAAGGGTAGTTAGGGATGTTTGTACTAGATATGACAATGTGCAATGAGCATCTGAGATGTGTAGATTTGTGCAATAATACAACCTAACCTAACCTAATACCTGTTCCTCTCCTTTCCTGGCATACCTTCTCGTTGGTTTTTGCTGAACAATAACATATTTAAAGATTTCTTTAATTACGTTATCCACTAAATGAGCAACTTACCCTAAAAATGATCCGATCTGGTTCTAAACTGAACGCTAGTTATACAGTGTCGTATCTTTAGACACAACAGAATAGAATCGCACCTAACTTCGTGACTATGAATGATTTGTCACGGTACAGCATTTTCCATGCATTTTCGTATTTAAAACATGGTTCTTAATGTGTAAAACATTATATTTCTGTACAAGATAAAAGTAACATCGTCTTCTAAGCATTAAAATAGTAAAATTAGTAACAGGAAGTGTTGAATATATCAGAACAAAAAGTGACAGATGTGTGAAAACGCACTTTTTTTTCTCATTAACGGCTTCTCTCTGGCGGAAAAAAGTACATATTCGTATTCAGCGTACCTTATTTTGTGGGGGTAGAAAATTTTCAGGAAAATTTAAGCATCTTATCGTATACTAAATAATTACCAAAAGTACTTACCAAGGTAAAATATCTACGAAATATTGTTTAATATTTTATGATGCCTAATTATAAAAAACAATTTAAACCAAAAACAAAATATATCGTTGATGTTCACTTTTGAAAAAGGAAAAATACGTTTCACCGTAGACCTTTCCGAGTAAATTGTGAGTAAACAAGTATTTTGGAGCATTAATTATTATTTTGATATAAAGCGTAAGTATTGATTTTACAAATTCAAATGCGTGATTTTCTTAAATATTATTAAAAGAAAAAAATATCTTTTATTAAATTTGATATTCGTCACAGCACATTTCGATTTGTCTGTCTAAACATACGTGTCAATTACCTAAACGTAAATCTATGCCACTGTAAAACAGTGATTTCCTATTTACCTATGAAAAGAAATGTTTGGACTCCTATAATCCGGTCTTTTGTATACCTAGCACTGTCTCACCATATTGGCAACTCACAAACGCACTTCTAAGTCAAATTAATTAATAAAGAACAGTTATCAAAGTAAGTCAAACACTGTAACTGATGTTCCTCCAACTTCTGTCACCGTGTATTTTTAGAATTGTGGCAACGTCGCATAAGAGATGCGACGTTGCCACAATTCTAAAAATACAGTAACATTCAGAAATATTTATTCGAATAAATCATATGTATAAAAAAGTGTGTATAAAATCATTGTTTAAATATTCTTTCAGATGTACTTTCGGTTACATCCTGACAACGTTGCTTGTTTATTCATATTGTTAGAATCTGACTTTTAAGTGACAAAACAACAAATGATATAATGCTTGGTCGTCTTTTATTATTATAGATCCATGTGTATGCAAATGTTTTAACATAAAATGAAAATTTAAAAATTGCACACATTTTATGATTTTTTAAACCACGAATTCCATTCTGAGACATCCTGTATAAATCAGATATAATAAATCGTGAACAAGATTTAGTCTGCAGATCGTACAGGTGCTCCTTTGCATTTTAGTAAATTAAATCGAATTACATCACTGATGGATCAGGTAAGAAGCGCGAAATACAGGTGTTTGTCCTTCAAAATAAAGCCACCAACAATTGAATGATTCCAGGAGCGTTGGTTACTTAATTTCAGCGGTTAAAATGAAATGCATGAAGTATGCATGTTACATGCATTAATTTAGGAACGTCATTTTCAGGGATCTGCTGACTTGGGGCATAGTCGAGGCCCCTGTCACCAACAGTAAAACTTAGCCTTTTTCAATTTCGAATTTTTTTTAGTGACTGTAATTATTTGCTCAATGTTAATTGCAGTGTACTGTGGTATACAAGCAAGCAGATAAGGTGTCGATATTTTCTCTATGGATAAAGTGCTCACCAGTACATTTACAATACTGTATTTTTTGGAATCCACAATAACCCACAATTTTTTATGGCGCAATTCACTTTTTAAGTATATTCTTAAGTTTCTCCCTCACACAAGGTAAGTGAATGCCACTGTAGCCGAATTTGAAAGTAATTTCCATTGAGGAACATATTTTTTTCCAGAATTCTTAAAAATGTAGTTTACGCACTAGATAAAAAGGAAGATTACAAGCAGTCAACATAAGGAAAAACACAACAAGAAAAACTGCATAAAAGTGTTTCTTTTTTTTGCGATTTCATATAGGAGTTACACTCTTCAAGTGTCGTTTGCAGTTGTTACACTTCATACTAATAGGCGTTTATTAAAAACCAAGTTATTCTTGTGGTACTACCCAGTGGCGGTTCGTGGGTCAAGAGATAGGGAGGTCAATTAGAAAAGTTTACTGTATTACCTACCTTTTAAAGTGATTTAAATTCGAAGTCGATCCTCCGGTCTTTTTGAGATGCAAAGTGGTCAATTACTTTTTCATTGAAGTCTTTTATCTTCTTTATTAATGCCCTTTCTATGGTAAGCATAGCTAAAGAAGATAACCTTTTCCTGACCCATGGTATTTCTTAAAAATGTCTTTATTCTTTTTTAAGGTGGAAAAACAACGTTCACTTTCGACGGTAGTCATAGGGAGAGTACACAAGATTTTTAACAGTTTGACACTTTCAGAAAAAGTATTGCACAAATTATTGTTAATAAAAAGCTGTAACAAAGCAACTGCACCTTCACTATTGGAAAAATCTTCTCGGCTATATAATACTACTAATTCAGTTTTAAGTTTCAAATGATTTATGACTGGATACTCCGTTTTAACTAATTTAAACATATCTTGAGGAAAGCTTTTTTTATAATCTTTAAATCGATCTGCGTGAAATAACTGAGACACTGCTAAATGATTACTGAAGCCAAACCTGTTTTTGATCTCAGATGTAATTATATCACAAACTTCTAATGAAATTCTCCATTTTGATTCTTCCGTTTTACATCTCTGGGCAGACTGCATGGATATCTCCTCCAAATAGTTATTCAAAATTATATTTCTGATGTCTTCAATTTTACTATTAAAGACGCCAATACACTTATTTACTGTTACGACATCGATATTACATTTTTGTAATTGATTGAACAATATATCACAATGAGGTATACCTAAATGAAAAAAATTTAACCAGTAAAGAAAATGTTCATTTTGTAAATAGTTTTTTAAACCAATAGCTTGATTTAGAGTGTTGTTTTCTGATGCACCTTAACAACATTATCTAACAAGGCTATTCTTTTTTGGCGATTTTCCAAAGAAGGAAGAAAAGCTATGTAAATTGGCAAAAAAAGATTTTATGGTTTTATCCTGACTTGATGCTTTTTGTAAAATTAAATTTAGTTGATGAGCGTAACAATGAATAAAATTTGCTGAAGAATAACTTTTTTTAATTTTGGCTTGTACACCTCCAAAAGCACCACTCATTACTGATGCTCCATCGTAACTTTGTACTATCAGGACTTTCATTAATTTTCAGACATTCTAACTCTTTTAAAATTACATCTGTCAAATGCTGCGATGTCGTTCCTTGAGGCTGAATAAATTTCCAAAATCTCTCACATACAACATCGTCTAAAACGTATCTAAACACAAAAACTACTTGTACTTTATTGGAACTATCTATTATTTTATTTAAAATATATCTATTTTTAGAAACGTTTTCGTTGTAAGCTTTTAAACTTTTTCTATAGGCACTGTCTAACTGCATTCTAATATCAACTGTACCAAGTGTTGCTATAATACAACAGTTATTCATATGACTTGATGCGAGCGAATGTTTCTGTACTTTTATTTTTAAATGTCAAGTCAGTTACACCTATTTTGGACCATATAGGATCAGGATCATCACCAAATAACAGGCATGGAAAACAAAAAAATGCATTTTTTACCTCGCATCCGCAAATCCGCTCGGATAAATCGTACATTGAATTTCGAAAATACCTATTAACTTCTTTCATATCAAGAGATGTTTGCTTTATCGTCATATTAGGTTTGGGACGGCAACCACCTTTGAATTTCACTCGGTCTTCACCCAACTTATGTCCATCTTTCAGTTTTAATATATTTTGTACAACACTCATATTTAATAGTAAACGCGTACCTAGTCAGCATTAAGACTGCTCTACTAGCGAACTTTGTGCGTTACCGTTTCCGTAAAATGTGTCAGGGACATTGTCCCCGCCAATGTTTTCTGTCTCTTTTGCTTTCTGACGATTCGCGCATAAGTCTATTTCACTTTAATTCGTTGTAAATTCGGTCCGTAGCTAGCTTTAAGGACAAGTTGTGGATTGACCCAAGATTTTCAAATTCTATAAATGAATAATGTAATGAAATTGAATGTAGAGGCTCGATATTTGAATAGTATTGTGCATAGAATGAACTAGAGACTTTAATATATTTTTTAAGAATATTAAAAATATATATATTATATATTTTTAAACTTCAGAAAATGAATAGCTCTATTTTTTTATTTGTATGTGGGAGGTCATTGACCAAATGATCCTATAAAAGAACCGCCAGTGGTACTACCATCATATTTCAAGGCAGTAAATTGTGTTATATACCTTCGAACCGAATGGGCAAATGACATACTTGTAAATTATTATGTAATTATGTATATGTATAAGATGTTGCTGAAACGGTGTATTTAAAAGCATGGGAACTACGTATATTGAAAATAAATTTTTGTTACTGCTCTATTTAGTCTTGTTTTCATGCCCAGTCCGAGAGTATAAAAATGATCCCTCATATGTTTACCTATTTGGTATGCATTTTAAATAGTAGTCTAGTGGTCCATATGTAGGTATTTTAATCATTTATAGGTATGTTTGTGATTTCTAGAGCCATGTGTCCTGCCTTAATTATTGCTAATAATAATCTAAAAAACTAAGTAGCAACATAAATATGCATTATGCACACCTATTGAGTTAAAAATCAAGAAGTAGGTGCATGAACATGAGTATTCAAAGCTGAATCAGCACGATTTCTCTGAACGCAACTAATTGTAAGGCCAGTGCCAGTGGCGTACATACACAATAATAATTATTAATAATAAACCATTTACATATTTCCAACAGCTAAAAATACCCAATTGCAGTAAAACACGAAAGTATAAATCAATGTAAATTACAATTATATAAAAATAAAAAGAAAAAATAGAAAATGAAATAGCTATGAAGATTGAATATTGTAACATATGTGTATGGTATACTTATATTAAGAGATATTTCTAATATGTGTCAATTATACTTTTTAAACTATCATAATTAATGTCACAGGCTAAAAATAGAGTTAAACAAATTACAAATATTATATGGGGTGGGGCAATAGTGCATCGGACATCGATATTTCGAGTTCTATGATAGCTAGAAATTAAAACAAAATACAAGTAAACTAGATAAAAAATTCCATAACTGGAAATTATTATCGAATTTACAGGCTCGCCCTGCCAAGACGAAGTACCTTAGTTTAGATCTTATATGTGAGAAGTACAATATTTTTAAACTTTCAACCTTTGAGAAACAGGTCCAATTTCTAACAAAGCAAGTAATTTAGAAGCTGATTTTATCATTAAATTAATATGACCAAAGAAAGTGAGTTTATAATCAAATAATACTCCAGGGTCCGTAAATTCGGAACTACGTTCTATAGGAATATTGTTAACGTTATAATCAAATTGTATTGAGTTTTATCTACGAGTAAATGTCATTATTTTTAAATTATTGTTGGTGCATCAAATAAAAGTGTTATTAATTTGTGCTTTTAATTGCAAACAATCATTGCGGGTACTAGCACTCATGTAAAATTTAAGATCGTTTGCAAAAAGTAACTGGTGACAACTGATTATTGTTGTTATATCATTTATGAAAATTAAAAAGAACAGCAGTCCCAAGTTGAACCTCTGTGGTACACCTGATGTTGCGATGTAATTTTGAGACCTGTGCCCACAATATTCTATAAATTGCTCTCTAGAAAGCAAGTAGGATATAAAAAGTAAAATCAGTTTATCTGAAAAGCCAAAAGCTTTTAGCTTGGTTCGTAGCAAGTAGTGATCTATCTGATCAAATGCTTTTTAGATATCTGTGTATATAACATCTACTTGTCCTCCTGCATCCACGTTTTCAGATATAAACAGGGTAATACAGACACAATTTGTTATTGTTGATCTTTTCAACATAAAGCCATGTTGGGAAAGTGATCTCGATGTTTTAACAGCACGGTAAATATAGCTGTATAAAATTATGGTCATTTTCTAGAACACGCACTTCTAAGATACCACAAAACCAATTATACCGACACACTCTACACATCATCAGATGTTTGTAATTATATTATTATTTAACAAAAATGTAGACGATATTCTGTAGATTAAAATAACGCAAAATTTAAGGGTAATTTTTACGTTTCACCTCCTACAGCCACCGCGGATAGGACATTTTGACGACCAACGATTTTTGAAATCCCAAAGGGTAAAAAATAATTCAAAATAGGTTTTAGCGTTTAACCGTTAACTGCAAACAGACATTGTTTCTAGAAGACTTTAAAGTTGCCGTGGACCCTACTATTATATGACCACCTATCCATATATTAATGAAACATATTCATTGTCTTCCAAAAGCCCTCCTTGGCGACGCCCATGTAAATGGCGGATACTTCAAAAAAATGTGTATATTTTTACCGGTATCGCTTCGAGCATATCCCTAAAAAATTAGAAAAAACATCAAATTTATTTTATAGTTGTTTCCCACACGATATAAAATGTCTCAGTGCACTTTAGATGTAGTTTAATTGATTATATTAGAAATTGAACTGGAGTGAGTACTTCTGATACTATTTTTAAATAGTTTAAATGCTTTCGTTGTGCCAGCAGGAAAACGGAGCGGAGTCTGAATGCGTCCGCCAATGTAAAATACATTTTTCTTTTTTCTCCACACGAATCAAAGTGTCGCAGCGTGGTGGCGGCATGAGCAAAGCAGAGTGGTCATTGAATCCAAGGTGAACCGAGTTGTGGACTAAACAATGTCACCACTATTAAAATATGAATTATTATGACTGGATCGGCGTCTACTGACGAAGTAGTCCAGTTATTTTGATAACTTTTATGCAAAATTTGTTTTTTTGTTGCATTTTTATTACTAAAATTTTAGTAATGTACTGCGTCCACACTATTTTAGAAACATAACACACGTAACGAAGAAGACATGTATTAACATAATACTTTTCAAAGGACCTTTATATAATTAAATTAATTGATACGTAGGTACGGGTTTTTTTATATACCTGTAATATTGGTTGCATATATTACAGGTCGTGCAACAAGGATCTCTGCGGAAGGTCTGGATTTATCGTATATAATTTATAGGCAACTAAGCACGTGTTCCCCTGTTCCGTAATTCCGTAATACGGCCGCGTAGAAGATACTTTCACGGAAGTATGTTTAGAATATGATTCGCTACACAATAAAAAATATTTAATCATTTTAACACTCGCCAATGTATATATAGTTCACAGTGCTCACATGTTTGTTTTTGAAATATTACTATATCAGGAAAGGGAATTGAACACAATAAATATCACATATTTAATGAGCCATAATTCTCCGGGAGAAATTGAAATGGGATGAACAAAAAAGAACTTTTACGGACATATTGTATCCTAGATCTTGGAAAAGGAATGCCTTGAGAAAATATTCAACAATTTCTAGATAATTTTCAGTTCTGTAGCGTGGCTACTAGTTCGAATTCATTCCATGCGACTCTCTTTTTTCCTTAGAGTATTTCATCAATTCGATGGTCTCAAAATTGAGTTCGTATTTGAGGACCGACAAAAATACCTTCTTTTATTTTCGCTTCACTGAGTAGAAAGAAAATTTTATTTGTAGTTGTTGGAAACCTGGCCCATTTCGGTCCATTGCCTTTACCAAATTGTTTCATTAACCCCGTGAAGTGGGGGCAGGATAATCTCGATATAAACCAATAATGGCTTGTTCTTCATGTTTTTAGCTCCTAGATTTAGTGATTGCTTTGAAGGCCACTTCTCTCTTGTACAATACAAAAAAACATGCTCTGCTATCCCACTCACACAGGAAGCAACAAAACTTTGTGTAACCCAGCTGCATCCCTAGTAATAAGGTTATAACCTATAACAGTCAACGCTATAACTTTCCGCAATTTTGCCACCAATATCCCTCATACTTAATATACTTAATTAACATTCTTTCATATGAACTGCGTGTTCTATAAAAAAAAGATGACAACAAGTTACCATTATGAAGTAGAACATATTTTGAAAGTATATTCAAAGTAACGGCTAAACAAATACGTTTGAAACTCATAGTAGGTATAGTTGTCCAATATGAATTGAAACATTACATTCGATATGAGAATGTGGCAATGCAGCGGACCAGATGTGAAACTCGGGCGGTAGTATCCGAACTCTGACGAATTAAGTCGTGATTTGAATAGACTACTGGACTAGTTGTTTATATTGACCGTACAGTGCAGTTCATGTAATAATTTTGGATAAATAGAATTAGTTTCTGTGCGGTATTTATAGCATTTTAGTGATATTATTAAGTGGTTTTAGTAATATTTCAGTATTTGGGTCATTCTCCTCAAACCGCAACAATTTCATATTAAAATTTTCTAAAACCAAATTTTAAGAAAATTAAAATTTAATGCGACATTTGATTATCAATTTAGACACTTGAGGCATATATTATACTAGCAGAAATCAATGGAATCTATTTTAAATTTAAATTTTTTTTTCTAATTTACCGATCATGGAGGTGACAATAATGACCACAGAGAAGACTGAAATACTTATTTAGTGAAAAACATAAAAATACAGTAAGTCATTTTTCAATTAAAATTAGTAAACATTTCTAAGTTGTTATCAATGGTGTATATGTTTCTTTTAACATTAGGAGTTTTCAAAACAAATTTAATGTCCTCGTCATTAACAGTGGAAATATCGTCTTGTACGGGGAAAATAAATCTGTTGCCTTTCTTACGCAAGTACTTTACAGTTTTTTCTTTTGCACGTTCATCGACATACGAAATAAACGCTACATAGTGTCTAAACGTTTTTTTCCCTTCCAGTTTCACAATAACGTAGTCGTGAAGTTTTGGGTCAGGTGGTTCTTGTAAGTGGTTTACTACGTTTTCAGGCTTTTTATTGGGATTATTTGTTTGATCCTCATCCTCAGAAGAAGAACTGTACACGTCTTGATAACGCATTCGTCTCGTAGATATTTTCGGATCTGAGAAAAATTAAGGAAAATAGGACGAAAAAATAATTGAATTATAAAAAAGGACACAACATAATTTTAAAAAAGGATACTTTCAGGTGCTTTAAAATTTATTTGTCCCAATCCGTAATGAGAGCATTCTTTCCAAGATTCACATTCCATGCATGTTAGCCGTCGAGTTTGTATTATATATGGTTTTTTCTTTGACCATGTTACCTCGTGGATCTTCATGGTTCCTTTAAAGGCAGTTAAATTGTTATCTAGAAAATTGTCAACGTTAAGAATATCATTTTCGGAAATCGTTGAAACTTTAATTTTTTGGCAATTCTCTCTTATTTCTTTAACGAAGACCTCGAAATTTTGAATATCTTTCCCTCGCGCCACCAAAGCATCGGCTGTCCTCTTCACAAACCCACCTATGCCATCCGGTGCGCCTTTACCGTGCCCGGCCTCACTATAATGCCAGTAGATTGATTCAGCATCAAATTTGGTTGAAAGATAGTTCCCTATTAAATAATACATATTGCGGTTCCTATATTGTGTCGATGGGCCATCGGAAAGAAAATGCACTTTTGTTAAGACTAGCACCAACGATCTCATAGCTTCAAATATGGGTTCGAGATAGGCACATATAGCTGCTGAGTCATGGCGAAGACAATCTGATAGTGTACAAAAAGATATTAATTTTATTATAGATTCAGCTGTAACATAGTACACTACCACTGTGTGTAGAGAAATTTGCGATTTGGAGCCTCCGAAATGAAAAGACTGTACTTCTTGAGCATACTTGCACACATAGTGCAAATAATAATAATAATAATGCAAATTTGCATTAATTATTATTATTAACATGGCTTTTTGGAGGCCCTTTGAAACGCATGAAAATAAATTATCTGAAGAAAATATTGAACCGGTGGCGCCGTTAATTGAAACTAGTTCGGAGTTTAATAAGAACAAGGATTTACATGTTCAATGTCAGCGTCTTATTTTAAATATTTATGAATGTTTAAAGAGAGAAAATATTGAAATGACAGATAGGGGCATTGTAAATAGAATTCATGAATTAACTAAACTTTCGACTTCTACGATTTATCGCGTTATTAAGGAAGGGGATGTTATAGATCACTCTACAAAGCGAAAAGGAAAAAAACCGAAAATTTTGTAGAATTGACGATACCTCGAAAGACGCTATTCGGCGAACGGTTTATAGTTTCTATGAGGAAAATAAAGTATCAACTTTAGAAATGATTCGTGATAAATTTCGTGATTATCCGGATTATAATTATAAATCTTTAGAAACGCTATGATGTATTTTATTAGATTGCGGCTTTAAACACACAAAAAAAAAAGATAATCGAATGGTTATAATGGAATCGCGACGTATCGTTGAACTTCGACGAGAATACTTACATAAAATGAAAGAATACCGTGAATCAAATAGGCATATACTATATCTCGATAAGACCTGGTTTGACACACACGATGTTGGTCAGTACGGTTGGGTAGATGACTCTAAAATTTGTAGTTTGAATACACCTTGCTCGAGAGGAAAGGGCGTTATAATTATTCATGCTGGATTGCTGGAAGCAAATACGGTTTTGTACCCAACGCATTGCTCTTGTCGGCCAAAAACATAACACAATCCTCTGCTGATTATCATGAAGACATAACTGCGGATTTGTTCGAAAAATGGTTCGCTGAACAGCTTCTACCTAACATTCCTCCAAATTCGGTCATTGTTATGGACAATGCTTCGTATCACTCGCGTTTATTACATAAAATACCTAATAATAGTACCAAAAAGGAGGACATTTTAAAATTTATAAGGAATAAAAATATGGACATCCCTGAAAAGGTTCCGATAAAGAAAGAATTATTAAAACGTATAAAGGAGCATAATTTTAAAAACGAATATGTAGTTGATGATTTTTGCAATAACACGGTCATACGGTTGCGCGGTTGCCACCGTATTATTGCGTATTTAATCCGATCGAGATATTTTGGGGTACTATCAAGAAACATTTACGAAAATGCAATCAGTCACCAACTTTAAGCGCAGTAGTACTTGATAATATACGACAAGTAGTAAATGAAGTGAGCAATAGCGACAAATGCGTTAATAGGGCAGTAATGACAGCCCGAATTCGAGCAGGCATAGATTTAACAAGGGATTCTAAATATTGTGACATAATCTCATTCCAAGTATTCTGAATTGTTTCTTTTAATTCCGGTATAATTCTTTTAGGATTATTTCTTAAGTACTTCTTCATTTGATGCCAAATATTTTCAATATTATTTAAGTCAGGGCTACTTGAGGGCCATGCCAATACCAATATATCTTGTTGTCCAAACCACTATTTTACAGTTTCAGCAGTATGAAAATCTTGTCGAAAAATAAATTTTGTGTTTGGATATAATATTTGTATACTTGAGAGTAAGTTCTTTTCCAATATTATTTTATACTTTCCTGCATTTACTGTCCCATTTATGATTTCCAAACATCCCATACCATTTGCAGAAATACAGCCCCAGACCATTACCCCCTTAGGAAACTTTACAGTGCGCTTCAAACAGTCTATTAAATGTTTTATTTGTCGACCCTATTACTTGTTTTCTAACATCCCCAAGACAAACATCGAATTTTGCTTCATCGCTAAATATAACTCTAGCCCAACCCACACAAGTCCACTTCTTCTTGGATTTGGCCCAGATTAAATAATTTTTCTTTTGTTTCTCGGTTAATAAAGGGTTTTCTTTACACTTGGACCATTTAGGACCATTTGTTGAAACTGAACAAGGAAATAAGTATCTTTTGGTCATATGATGGTTTACGCGAACCTCAGCACGTTACACGAAAACTTGATAAATATTTTCCATTTTAATCTACGGGAAATACAGTCGAATCCCTTTGTCCCCGGTAGCGTCACCAAACTCAGGACAGCAGCTTCAGACCGACTAGAGAAAAATAGAAATAAACAGAATGCTGTATTTAACAAAAAAAGATGTCCTCCAAAAAAATTTCAAATCGGAGATCTAGTTGTCACCAAAATCAGCAGCTTTCCTCCCAATAATCACGAGAGCAAAAAGTTGCTTCCCAAATTTCGAGGTCCCTTCAAAATAATAGAAGTCTTATCTAATGACCGCTATCGGGTCAAAGAAGACATTCACAGCAGCAGATCAAGCCGTCCATATGAGGCTACTGTCGGAATGGAACATCTAAAGCCGTTCCGTTTCCAAAATCGTTAAGGTAGGCATCATTGAGCCCTTGGATGGCAAATGCGCCCTTGGATGGCAAATGCGCCCTTTGATGGCAAATGCGCCCTTTGATGGCAAATGAGCCCTTAATGGCAAATGCGCCCTTTGATGGCAAATGCGCCCTTTGATGGCAAATGAGCCCTTTGATGGCAAAATGCGCCCTTTGGTGGCAAATGCGCCCTTTGTTGGCAAATGCGCCCTTTGATGGCAATTGCGCCCTTTGTTGGCATATGCGCCCTTTGATGGCAAAAAGCGTCCTTTGATGGCATGAGCGCCCTTTGATGGCATGAGCCCCCTGATGGCACTATTGAGCCCCTGATGGCACCTACGCCCTCAGATGGCACATGTGCCCTTAGACGGCAACTCTTCATAATCTCTGTGTCTTTGACGGCGACTATAGGGCCTCTGGTGACATCACTGAGTGTCTGAACTCCTTGATGTTGTTGGTGGACTTTGGTTGTTACCATTGGACCTGGATGGCATTCTAGCAAACCTAATTCTCGATTTTGTTTCAGATATACAGACAGACTGATCGAGGACGATTACCGTTAGGATGGTCGAGGGTAGTAGTGTAGTATAAGTATATTCAAAACATATCACATATCATCTTACAATATGAATCATATAGACCGAAACAGTTGAGTTGAGTTGCTTTGATGAGAGAGTCGCTATATAATTATCCCTACTTGTGTTATTCTGAATATATATATATCTAATTCTAATAGTGCCTGTTTGTTCAACCCCTAACCTAAGACTACATTTGGGATACTTCATTATCAAGAGATATATGTACATATCTGACTATCGACGCGGTGCGGTGGGTCGTTTTTTGCAACGAAATAGTCTTTAAAAAACGCATTTTTTTTCAGTACAGTTTATTAATAATATAAATATCAATAACGGATAATTAATATTGAAGAAAAAAATTTAACAAACGCAATTTTATTGGTTACCATTCTTAAGGTCTAGTAATATTAACTTTCATCTGTTTCCCAAATTAATTAACATCAAAAATAGTTCTGCTCTAAAATACTGTCACCAATATAGTCATACTCAAGTTTGCCTCAAAATTTTTTAATTCCCAGTCTGCAAATTCGCAAATCCGCAAATTACCTAGGCGTACGATTACCACGTACTAAATGTAATCATGAGCTACCTAATCTTATCTGGAATTAATTAAAATTCAGATCTTTTTTTTTGTTGTTCTCAAGGTTAGATTGTTAAAATTTCATCTTGTATGACTGTACTAAGATCCTGACTCACGTTTAAATATGTTTCATACATGCCATTTTGATTTTTATCTGGCGCCGTTATCGCCAATCGCTACCTTGCACAAAAATGCGTGGGCGTATTTACTATACGTATTAATGTAAACACCATAACTAGCTATTCCGCGTTTCTCTTTTAACTGGTTTCTTTCATAATATTGCTATTTATTGAACGAATTATTGGCAGACGTCTTTTTGTTAGATTCTTCCTTAAACACTGTTTTTGTAGATGTGACGAGGCGGCGCACAATGGGCCCAGAATTAATTTGGCATGACAAAACGTAAATTTGTAAGAATTAATTTTGGGAAAAGTTCGTTTATTAGTGTATCCACAGAAATGGTCAGTGCATAATGACATTAATATGAGAATTCCTAAAAATAAATCATTTAGGAATAGTGAGCAAGTCAAAAACTCTAATGTTGTCAATACTACGCCCTTGAAGTTGACGGAGCCTGCCGGCTTCTTCGCTGTAATCTCAGATATTATGTTATTGAATTAAAAACAAACATTTTTAAGATTAATATACCATTGATTGGTATAGTTTTTAGCATGCGAGAGTTTAGTTTATAATAGAGTCAGCTTACGTTCACAAGTGTGCTGATAGAATTGTTATTTTTATTAATTAATATACTTTTTCTTATATTGAAAGAGTGTTGAAGTTTTACTGGGTGTTTCACCCTACTTTTACCCTAACAGAGTCAGAAGTGGGATATACCCATAGTATTTACGCCCATTTGGATGCATAGTGAGGTAAAAAAAAGAAAAACGATTGTCAATTTAGTGTAGTGGCTGTGGTTGTAGTGATGTAAAGTGTTTGCTTATGGGAAACGTGTAGTTTTTGTGACCACTGAACGATGGGCCAGTCTGAGAAGAGAAAACACCGCTCCCGTTCGCAGGTGTTCCAGTAGCTTGTCGCCGAGCATGCCCCCACGGGACGATGCTGCACGTAAGAAAATTTAAGGCCTTAAAAAAAAGGAACTAAATGAAGTACGACAAACTGTGAGTACACGTTCCAAAATTAATCTTGATGAGACTGTTATACATTTATTTGACCCAGGTGTTGTTGATACCCAAAGTACGGTCAACTGTGTACGTAAAATTGATGAACTGAAAAATATTTCATAGGTAGATTCAAGAAATGATATTAAAATTAGCCACTAATAGGTTGCGTGGTAACGCTCGCAAATTGTATGATTCCTTGACCAATCCGTGTCTTGATTGGCAAGAAATGAAAAACATACTTATTCAGAACTTTCCAACACTAAAACGGTTGGTATATGACCAACATCAAAACGGTTGGTATACGACCAACAACACCAATACGGTTGATACACGACCAACAACATCAAAATGGTTGGTATACGACCAACAACACCAAAACGATTGGTACACGACCAACAACACCAAAACGATTGGCATATAACCAACAATAACAAAACGGTTGGTATACGACCAACAATACCAATATAGTTGGTACCGACCAACACCCCACAAATATGGTTCGTATACGACCAACAACACCAAAATTGGTTGGTATACGACCAACAATAACAAAACGGTTGGTAGTGATCAATAACGCCAAAACGATTGGTACACGACCAACAGCATCAAAACGGTTAGTGGTGGGAATGTCCATGCGTATAAGCCATAAAACAAGGAATGTCCACAATAGTAGCATTTTGAATTTCTGTGGTTATTGAAATTTAGTGGCAGTTGGTTGTTGTTATTCGTCTACAACAGTATATAGAGGTATTAAATATGATTTGAACGAAACAACTACTCAGTGGACAAATACCCCGACCTGCATTGGATTACACCTTCAAATCATGATCGATCGAAAGTCAATATCATTTGTCAATTCCTAACCAGTCATAGACCGGTTTTGAACTTATTTGTTCTCCTCAGTATGCCATAGGTTATGGAACAGACAAATGATAGTGGCCAACCTGCTAGTCATATACTAACTAAGGTAAATTGAGTAGTGGTGAGAGGTATGAAACTTCTCGTATGGTCTAAATGCTACTATCCGACCGACATCATAGATGTCTCTGTGGCGGATAGCGACTTGCGAAACAATTACCGAGAGCGGCGACCTCTAGCCCAGGTAGATTAAACTACTGTTATTAAATATAATTTGAACGAAACAACTACTCAGCGGGCAAATACTCCGACCTGCATTGGATTACACCTTCAAATCATGATACATCGATAGCCGATATCATTTGTCAATTCCTAACCAGACATAGACCGGTTTCGAACTTATTTGTTCTCCTCCGTATGCCATAGGTTATGGAACAGACAAATGATAGTGGCCAACCTACTAGTCATATACTAACTAAGGTAAATTGAGTAGTGGTGAGAAGTACGAAACCTCTCATACCTCTTAATTATGTTAACACCCGCGCCCATCTAAGTTACATGCAGTGCAGAATTAATTTTTATCCGTCCACTGTTACACAGGTTTCTTGAAAATGGACAAATTTTTCAAAAGACCTATCAGTCTTCTACATCTAGTTCCAGTGCTAGAGATGACCCAAAACAAAAAAAAATAGACTATGATGACAATTACTTGAAATGCTTTACTCTCATAAATAACAAGCTGCAGTGTGTAATTTGTGGTGATGTACTATCACGTGAGAGTATAAAATCTTCAAAATTGCTTCGTCACCTTACATCTAAACATCCGAATGAGAAGAATAAACCTTTGGAATTCATTGAAAGGAAGCCGAAAACTGTTCACCTGCAGCAAATTACTGTAACCCAGGTACTCAGCGTAAATGAAAATGCATTATTAGCAAGCTACCGAGTAGCATTTCGTTTGACCAAAGCAGGAAAACTCTGCACAAATGCCGAGAATCTTATTTTGCCAGCGGCCCTGGATATTGCAGAGATTATACTTGGTAAAAAAGAGGCAGACAAGCTTGAAAGCATGGCACACTCTGATCATACAATGCAAAGTAGAATAAGCTATATGGCATTTGTTATTTGTGACCAATTAATCGAAAAAATCAATGAGCACACACATCTCTTTACAGTTTGACGAATCGTCGGATATTTCAAGTTGCGCGCAAATGGTAATTTTTATATGTGTCGAAGGAGATGAGTGTATTATGGAAGAGATTTTATATTGCAAAGCACTTCCCAAGAACACCACCGGCCAGTGTTTGTATGAAATGTTTTTAGAAAGTACTGGTAACTTCAGCATTGATTGAACAAAATGCATTGTCATTTGCAGTGACAGAGCTAAAGCTATGACTGGAAGTAAAAGCGAACTTATTGCCAGATTGAAATCACTAATGCCAAATGCTACATGGATGCACTGTTTCCTTCATCGCCAAGCTCTTGCAGTCAACTTTGCCAGCTGATTTGAATAACGTACTTAAGGATGTGATCAAAGTTGTGAATTCTATTAAAGGTAAATCCTTTGTGAAGATATGAGTTCACTTCACCTAAATCTTCTTTATCACACAGAGGTCAGGTGGTTATCCAGAGGAAAGGTATTGACAAAGGTTGTGGAACTCAAAGCGAAATTGTTAATGTACTTGCAAGACAAAATCTGATTATGCTGCCTTTTTTTGTGATCCCGTTTGGTTGTTAAAACTAGCATATCTTGCTGATGTTTTTACACATCTCAGTAATTTAAATACGAATCTTTAGGGCCGACAGGAAAGCATCCTAACAGCCAAAGATAAAATCAATGGATTTATAAAAAAAATTATGGTCCACATTTCTAGAAACAATGATGTTTGAATCATTACCGTCCATTCAAAAGGTTGTAGAAGAGTTGTCAATACTATATTGTTTTCTGGATAAGTCAGTAGAATTAGCTCATCTGAACATAAACTTAAAAGAAAACTCACGGAACTTTCTGTTGATGGAATGCTTAAGATGGAATTTAAATCGCAAATGTTACACGCTTTCTGCGGAGAATACCCAAAGCTTGCAAGAGAAATCCTGAGGGTGTTAGTTCCATTCGCTACATCCTACCTATGTAGGGTAACTTTCTCATCAGTGGTTAACATAAAAAATAAAAATAGAAATATACTGAATCTGGAGAGAGATTTGATTTTTTGCGTTTCAAATATAGAACCACGATTTAATAAATTAGTCAAAGAAAAATAGTCGCAACTTTCTCATTAAAAATTAAAAATTGATTTAAACTTTCTTTAAAATTGTACATGTGTAATATTGGTTGTTTTTCCTAATAGCTCGGGACCCTCTTGAAATTGATTCGCGACCCCCCAGGTGGTCGCGACTCAGGTTGAAAACCGCTGCTATAAACCATAGTATTGGCATTACGGCAATTAACACTGACGTAACACCATATACTGCAGTTTTATCTTCACATCAAAGGTTCCAACCCGCTTCAAAATTACGGCAATTAGCAAATACGCCAATAATTTCAGAAATACTAAAATCCATTTTATTGCCGTAATTGGCAATAGGTGTACAAAAATTATAGTCTAAGAGCTGGCTACATAAAAAAAGCAAGGTATAAGGTACATGAAATGTGAATAGCTAGAGATGTTCCATTAGCGCTCCCGAACACCGAGTGGCCAGTCTGCCAGCGCGATTAGGAAGATTAAGGCAGGGGCGGACGGTCAAAGATGACAAATTTTACAATGAAAAAAATGATAATGCTCATGGATAAAAATTATTGGGAAGTGAAGTTTTGTTGCTACGAAACGCGGAAAATTATTAGCAGACGATTTCATGGAAGAGAAATGGCCGGCAGACTTCAACAAAGCGGCGTTATTTTTAGTGAGAAAAAAATGATAAGCCTCATGATTAAACATTTTTGAGAATGATTGTTAAACTGTTGAGGAAGCTATGTTGTCAATGACAGACGAAAAAAATGAAAGACAACATCGGGGCAGACTGTATTGAAGAGCGCGGTCTCGATCGCGCTTAACGAGTTAGTTCCGTACGATGCATTATAACGATTTATTATTTTGTTAATTATATTATGAGGACAATAAGTTAACAATTCCTATATTATACAAGTGCTAAAAGATATGTTTACCATTAAAATAATTTTTTTATTAACAAATAATACAAATAAATTGTAGATCATCCGCAGTCTTCTGGTACCAAATTAGTCAGAATTTTCTTGTGAGCGTGGCTCCACAATCTGGCGATATACATGGATCTTAAGAATTGTGGTCTTAATTCAGCTGCACAAGGAGGTGTCGATGAAGCTTCAAAATTTTGTAAGTTTTTTTTTTGAAATGGTTCGTTGACGTTATTGACTTTGTAATTTTTTAAAAAAGCTCAAAACGAGCATTATCTACGGAATCAAGTGATTTCATCGTATAAAGTGAACAAACAAATTTTTCCATATTTCGAAATACAGTAAGTCTATCACAATCTTCATTGCTTAATTCAGCAAATGCGTGTTGAAATTGTTCGCTTAACAGTAATAATTTTAAAGGACGCTGTTTTCCTTTTCTAAAAAAACCTGGATTGAAATCACATCCAGTGAATGCATGAAACCCTGATAAAGATTTACAAAATAATTCTCCGTGTCTATCATAAAGCGCTGACAAGTCAATTATACGCTGTTTGCTTAAAATACCCGTTTGAATCCAGACTTTACTATTCTTTTTAGCTTATCCATGTTGGCTAGCATTATAATAAGTATGTCCGTGTCGGAACATTTTATTATAATGTTAGCTTCCTCCGGAATATTGCACGCGTGAAAAACTATTTTCGTATAAGCTTCTTCATGAGCTTCTAGCGTGTAGATATCATTTATCGAAAATAAAACAGTGTCATTGTGAACTTTAGATTCGTAACACTTATCGAAGTTCAGTAAGACTTTTTTATTTTCGAAAAATGGTATTATTTCACTACTCTGCCAATGTACAATTAAAAAACGCACAAGAGCTTTCTTGAAATTTCTATTTCTAAGATCTTTGACAAAATCTGCGGGTCTTGTTTGATCAAGTCCAGAAATCACGTACATACGCTCTTCACAGTTACCGCCTCGGTGAGATCTTTCGTAATCTTTAATGGACGGTGTGAAATATCTATAAAAAATTACGTGTATTTCTCGAGCTTTCTTATTTGATGATACCATCTGCAGTATTTTTCTAGATATATGTCCAAACGTTGTTGGTACATCTTTCATAGTATGCATTAGATAAAAGCCCTCTATCAAACAAACGTCTGTGTGTGTCGGAGCTACACAAGATATGCAGTACGATGAATCCGATACAAACAGCGAAATAGAATAAGTCTACAATTTATTTGTATTATTTGTTAATAAAAAAAATTATTTTAATGGTAAACATATCTTTTAGCACTTGTATAATATAGGAATTGTTAAATTATTGTCCTCATAATATAATTAACAAAATAATAAATCGTTATAATGCATCGTACGGAACTAACTCGTTAAGCGCGATCGAGACCGCGCTCTTCAATAGAGTCTGCCCCGATGTTGTCTTCCATTTTTTCATCTGCCATTGACAACATAGCTTCCTCAACAGTTTAACAATCATTCTCAAAAATTTTTAATCATGAGGCTTATCATTTTTTTCTCACTAAAGATAACGCCGCTTTGTTGAAGTCTGCCAGCCATTTCTCTTCCACGAAATCGTCTGCCAATAATTTTCCGCGTTTCGTAGCAACAAATACTTCCCTTCCCAATAGTTTTTATCCATGAGCATTATCATTTTTTTCATTGTAAAATTTGTCATCTTTGACCATCCGCCCCCGCCTTAATCTTCCTAATCGCGCTGGCAGACTGGCCACTCGGTGTTCGGGAGCGCTAATGAAACCTCTCTAGCTATTCATATTTCATGTACCTTATACCTTGCTTTTTTATGTAGCCAGCTCTCCGTCTATTACGCGTTGTGACTTTGTCTAAAACAGAGGTGTTTTAATCTAGCTTATCTGCCTTAAGAAGGCGCATGCACCTCACCGCCGATTTGTATACAGAAACCAAATTAATATAATCGTCAACCGACATGACAGCAACCAAGCGTTGCAATTAAATAAGATAATGTGGAAATAGAAAATTTACTTTTAATAATCTACACATTTCGAGATAATGGTTATTCACAAAAAAAATTCTTTTCAGTGAATGCCCAGCCACCCTTAAATCGCCACCGCCTCGTACAATGCCAAAAACCACCACCATTCCGTCCATCGGGGTGAGCTGATCTCAGGCTGAATATGGCCGCAGACATGAGGTCACCCAACGTATCTGTCACTCCAATAAACATGGAGCCCTATCCACCCCCTGTCCTCTCTAATGGGGACCATCGCCCCCCTAGTGAGCCACCCCAGAGGACAAGAAGTGCACCCCACCCAGCAGCTTTAATTACTAATGGTATGTTTAAAAAAAATAAAATAAAACAATTTATTAGGGAAAATCAACAATTATATTCCATTTGAAGGTACCACTGACATTTTGGATAGTTCCGATGCAGAGGTAGCCAGGATAGACTTTCATGCAGTAAACATGAGATCCAAGAAGAAAAGGGATGATATACCAAGGCCTATGAGTTGGGAGGGCGAACTTTCAGATGGAGAAAGAGATGGTATGTTGGTGGACGAAGAAAATTCAACACAGGTTAGTAGAAACTTTCATTTAACTTATTGTTTAAAACAATATGTTCTTTCACAGTCTAACTTCCTACGTATCTCTGTCAAACCTAAATCACCAAATATAACTATTTAATGGCTATTATTATATAAATTATATATCTTTCTATATTAGGTTCCCGAAAACCTTTCGCTGTCGCAGTCCAAGCAATGTTCCATTTCAGATTCAAAGGAGAGTCCAGTTTTGCGACTGAAGCAGCCCCCTATGGGCAACTATTCCTTGCACAGCACGCCTAGCAACTCACCGTTACTTAGCCAGCGTCACCCTGTTACAGGTATGTCAAAAAAATTATTCACAGATTTAAAATGCAATAAATTTATTTACATATTGTCATCTATTTGAACAATTTTCGCAAGGTTGTGTAACGCTATAAATATATTGCTAGTTTTATTAAAACTACAAAAAAGGTGTAAAAACATTGTTTGAAAGGTAACAAATAATAAACAATTGATAATGTTCAGTGGGTTTGGCAATTTAATATTTTAATTTATTAAATTATTACTGTTTTATAATGAAATTGACCTGGTGAAATCTTTGTGAAATTAGTTTTTTTAGATGTGATAACAATTGTTTTGGCACAATTAAGAAATACTAAATGATATTTTATTTGTATTAGATTTTTAATTTAAAATGTTGTATAATATTTCTTTAATATAAAGATGACCCGAAACGAACTGAAATGTGTTACAAAATTGAACATTTATAAAATAACCTGCATAGACACGAATAAGCATACAGCGTTGTCCGCCTAGGGCGCAGAAGGCCAATATCAAGCTCTACAGAACCAAAATAACACCAATTTACAGGGTGTGCCAATTTCCTCTTATAACAGATAGCAACTTTGTTTTTCTTAATGGCAACCTATATTTTTATAATTTTTTCGGGATCTACATGAAAAATAAAGAGTACTTTATGTATAATGCTCATATGAAAATATTCACAATCTTCGATCTTTCTCAATTTTCGTCACTTATAGTATCTGATTCGTGTTTATAGTATCATTACTAAAAATATTTTTTGGCTTAATGTTGAGCAAAAATGGCTCTTTGAAACGCTGTGTCAGAAATTGACCTGTGGTATACAGGGTGTGAAAAATGTCAAACGTGATAAAGAAAATTTTTAAAAATTTTCGTTAATTCAAATGGAACACCCTGTATATTACTGGACAATAAGATGCACCATTGAACATTAATTCTGGTTCTCTCGATAAGAAACAGGCTATAATATAGTTTGTGAAACAGATATGTGCGACATGACGTCCGGGGTAAGACGCTACGGAACGCAGAGCCGGATTTAACTGTATTGTTAGCTTGTTTACTTTTTTAATGGAGATTTTTGAGCTCAGTTTAGCTAGCAACAATTTAACAATTGTACAAAAAAGTATTAACTTGAAATAAAAGTATTGAATTTAACGTATTTACACATACAGCAATTACTGTATTCAAGTTTGCTTAATATAAATTGTTACTACCCAGCAAAAACCGCGAGGAGGTTTGAGCATTTCTGACCGGCGCCGGCGTGGGCGTCAGATCTTTATTTTCTTGGGAGGGTAACTTCTTTCACCAGTTTGTGTATTGTGGGACGGGGAACGTTAGTCAGAGATGCTGTTTCACCTAGTACATCCAAATACAAATTAGGGTCATTACCTCGTCGCTTCAGAAGATTATTGTAAACATTAAGGCAAATTTGTTTCGCTTGCTCGTTCAAATGTAACACAATAAGATGCAGACGTAGAGGCCTCCCACGGTCGAAAATTTTTTACATCAAATACCTTCTTAAATTATTTTCAAAAACACAGTAGCAAAAACAGATATGAAATAATTATTACTTATATTACACTATTACACAACTCACTGCAACACGATCATCATCATCATCTTTGGCACTACAACCCTGGGTGGGTCTTGGCCTGTTCCAGTATCAGTTTCCATTCTTCCCTATTCTTCGCCTTGGTTTTCCAATTTCTAATTCCTAGCGTTCTTAGATTTTCCTCCACCTGATCCTTAAATCTAGTTCTAGGCCTACCTCTCTTCCTCTGTCCAGCCGGTGTTTGCTGAAATATTTTCTTTGGTGGCTTCATGTCGTCCATCCTTTCAAGGTGTCCAAGCCACCTTAGCCTATTTATTTTGATGGATCTGACAATATCAGGTTCCTCATAAAGGCAATATAGCTCAAAAGTGTAACACCTGCGCCACGTCCCATTCTCCAGTACACCTCTATATATATGACGCAAGATCTTTCTTTCAAAGCAGCCTAATATCTCTTCATCACTTTTTGTCATGGTCCATGCTTCCGATGCGTAGGAGAGTACTGGCTTAATAAAAGTTTTATATATCAATATCTTGGTTTTTTTGGTCGCTATGCTTGATGTTATAAGCTTTTTTAGTCCAAAGTAAGCTCTATTAGTCAAGTATATCATTCTCTTAATTTCTGCACTTATTACGTTATTTTCGTTTATTTGAGATCCAAGATATATAAACTCTCTTACCCCCCTCAAAATTATATGTATCTATCACCAGGTCTTCGGGTGGTGCTACTTAAGTGTTGTTAGTAACTTTCATATACTTTGTTTTCGATATATTAACTTGTAGCCCCACTCTCTTCGCGGCTGCTTCTAATGATTTGAAGGCTTGTATTAAGTCTCTTTGTCCTTGCTACTACATCAATGTCATCTGCGTACGCTAGTATTTGTACGCTTCTATTTATAATGGTTCCCCTTGTCGCTATACCAGATTCTCTTATAGCTTTTTCCAATGCAATGTTGAATAACAGACATGATAGACTATCTCCCTGACGTAGTCCTGTGTACGTCTGAAAAGACCTTGACATGCTGTTTTGTATCCTTACTTTACATTCGATTTTAGTGAGGGTTGCCTTTACTAGTCTCTAATTGGAGGGAGAGATGCTATCGTAGGCACATTTGAAGTCTATAAATAAGTATGTCTTTTCCAGGGCCTGCCTGAGGAGGAATATTTGGTCAGTTGTAGACTTTCCCTTCCGGAAACCACTTTGATATTTTCCTACGATTCCTTCACTGTATATAGCTAAGCGGTCATATAATATGTAGGCCAATACTTTATACGCCACGTTTAGTAGTGTAATTCCTCGGTAGTTATCACACTTCATTTGGTCCCCTTTTTTGTGTATAGGTATAATTGCAACACGATAACCTTCTTAAATTATTTTCAAAAACACACCAGCAAATTAACATATATAAAATAATTGTTACTCATATTACACTATTACATACTCACTTCAACACGGTAACCTTCTTAAAATATTTTCAAAAACACACCAGCAAATAAACAGATATTAAATAATTATTATTTATCTTGTATTATACTTTCAATATATAAGCACTGCTAGAATGATTCCGTAACAAAATTAAGTGCGGCTCTGAAGTATCACAGAAATGTGAGCGAAACTCCGCCTCGGTCGCGTGCCAGCAAAAACAACAATCATCGTTCTCGCTTTAATGTAAGCGGTGTAAAAGACGGAAGATGTCATGTGTTATACATTTCCCGCCCACATGTTGCTTCTTGCTCCGCACGTCTCGTTACAATATAGGTTTCGCTGACTATAACTGTAATATTCTCATAATTATTAGTTGAATATATTTCCTTTTAACAAAAAAATGACCGTTTGTTAATGTATTTTTTGCAGGTGTGCCAATCATAAGCCATAAGGATCTCATGCACAAGGCTCTAAACGTCCCTCCCACCCCCAGCCCTGATTCGGCGATCCACTCAGCTTACAGTGTTTTTAGTTCACCGAATCAAAGCCCCTTGACCCAGAGACATATTACTCTAACCCCAAATTTGAGTAGGAACAATAGTGATGCGTCGCATTCAAGCTGCTGTAGTTATAGTAGTGTCTCTGTTTCTGTGTCACCTACTCAACAATTTTCCCCAACGCACAGTCCCATACAGGTGAGTAACAAATTATTTCTGATTAGTCTAAGGAATGTTTTTTTTTGTGATATTACACAGAGCCTTCATAAATGATCGTAAGCCACGTGATCAATAGGGTGTTTGACACTATGAAAAATAAATTATTAAATTATGTGATTGCGATAATTTGTCGAATAAGAAATCAGAAATTATCGGTTTGTATTCAGAAAAACACGAGGTTGATTTATTATTGCAATTTTTTATTTTGTGAACGACATGGTCACAAAAACGCTACCCGCTACCATCAGGGCGATGGTTTTAAATGTGACGTCACTCTGACGTCTTTAACCCCGTAAATGGCCCGCAAATAATAGAACTCCAAGATACGTTGTGTTAAAAATAATAGCCTATATATTGCATTACATAAATCTAATAACAACCCGTCGCCGCCTGGCTGAAATTATCAGTGTTGAATTTAAAAATATGGATTTACAAAACGAAAGCACCAATAATCTATCTGCATCAAATCTGCACCAAAAACTGACTAAACTTTTCATAAATTGACTAATTTGTAATTTGTTTACAACATATACACACATTTTAAAATTTATTCTGTAATATCTTTAAAAATTATTCAAAATAGATGCAGAAGAGCGTTCGTTTAATTGTAAATACATATTTTTTTATTCTGTTTCGTATTTTATTTATCCTTTCAATTTATATTCTTAAAATTACTTCATTAATGGTTCTTGTTTTGCAAAACAATACCTAACTCCTATACAAATTCAATATGTTTTATGCTTGTAATATATAACAGTTTTTCACTTAGCTTTCGGCATCACAAGGAAATGAATAAAACTTTTCATTACTACAATAACTTTTATTTGTACACTACATGAGCAAACCATTCCCCCTCATTTTAAAATAAAATAAAATGCATACAATTGTCACAGTAATCAAATTACGCTTAAAGCACTTACACCACGAGTTATTTTTTAGTGCGCTGATAACATACACGCCGCTCTGACGGCCACTACTACACTGATGCTAGTGATACTTATCAAAATAACGGGTCAGTATACCCGCTCTTGAAGGTTCCCGGCGGTGAGGCCTAGCAATAAGGAGAAATAACCTACTGTGGCAGTACTATCCAGTAATAAATCTTCACCATGTCTAGCTTTTATCCTCCAAATTGGTCTGCTGATAATTAGAAAGGCATAAATAACAGTACAGTCAGTTAATACGAATTGTCAAGGATTGGTGATTAATATTGTTTTATCATTATTATTTATTGAATTGTTACCTAATTAAATTTGCTCTTGTAAAAAAGTTGCAACTATTAATTCGGTGTCACACACTTGAGTGAATTTTGCATTCTTTAATGAGGTTATAATTTGTTGCCACTCTTAGACAAAGAAGGCAAAACTGTTACACTTTTAACTGTATTTTATTTTGCTTACAGTTGTGTAATGCTCTGTTATTTTGGTATCTGTATTAGTCTCCAAGCCACGCTAATGTTAATAATCGTATTATCATTGTCTTAATTTCAACAGCTTTATCCTTCTTCTAGGTGTGACACTTTAAAAAATTAATTGATATTTAATAAAAGGAAACATTTATATTATCGCGGCTTTTAAAAAAAATTGTTTACATAGATTTTGTCTCACCATATCATATTGTAAGATTGGATAATATTTATTTATTAAAATCATGGTTATTATTGTAGGAAAACTTAAAATTTAGGGGCTCCCTAGGGGGAGGGGGTATTTACAAATATTGAAAAATACCTAATAAGAAATGCCAGAAATGGTGTATAATAGAAAAAAAATACAGGCATTTAGAGAACATCTTTTTATGATAATTTTTATGAATCACAGCCGTATTAAAAGTATTTTATATTTTTGAAGCAAAATCTAAACTACAACCAAGAAGTGTTGAGAGTTCAATGTCCTCCACATGAGGCTTCAGCTCCGAACAGGGGCGTGCGTGTGATTTCGGCGGGGGCAAGAATAATATGCTGCATTAAATTAAACCCTTGTTTTAAATGGCGTTTTTTTCGAAATTTATGGGTATATATAATTTCTGCTACACTTACTTTACTACAAATCTAATTTAATAATCGAGTTTTCATTCAGTATAGAAAAAAATATATCCGTATTTTTTTTTGTAACAAACAAACTGAATTAAAGTTATTGCATTTAGAAAGCGTTCTAATTATAAGCAAATTTCCACACTACTCATTAAGTATGGCGCGTTATCATTTTGTTTCGCGAGTGGTTCGCCAATAGCCCTATTTCCCACATGAAATAAAAATACGTTTGCAAATGAAATCATGAAAATAAATAAAATTTTGTAAAAACAGTGTATATTATTTTATACTTACCTTATGTCCATTTCAACCACAGTATTATCACTATCGCCGACGTTAATAATAATATTGATTTGATGTTAATTTATCCACAGCAAGTCGTTTGTACTTATAGGCTTATAACTTCACAAGCCGAAGTAATTCCGCCTTCAGATTATTTTTATCTCTTAACCATTGTTGAATGTTTGCTTTTCACCATGACTGTAACGTTGGCAGTTCGTTCTTTACGAAAAAAACTATGGACAGTTCGTCGTGTAGCATATTTACATCATCAATTTCTATTTTTTTTTTCCGACAACTTCTTGTTTTTGTCACTTATACTTCTCCATATATTTTTTTCTTCTCTCAAAATGTTGTAAATGCTTGATTTTGGCACAGCTGTATAAGTAAAATACATGTTAACTCATCTTTTGAAAGCGGACGATCTCTTGCTAGACAGTGGGATACTCGCTCTAAAATTTTTTTCACATTTTTACTCTATGCTCTTTTAGATAAGGATGGTCCTGGAATATCTTACATCTTTTGGTGAAAACGAATTCGCTATAAAATCATTAAATACACTCGATAAGATTATAATCAATGAAATGTGGCAATTGAATTGCAGTTTCACTTATTCACTCAACACAATACATTATCACAATCACTAAAATTTATCGTTAATAAAAGCCCGTCCATATTCTCTTCGGCGAAATCGTTGACCTACTATAATACGTTAGAAACAGTGGCGGTTCATGGGTCAAGAGATAGGGAGGTGAATTAGAAAAGTTTACTGTATTACCTACCTTTTAAAGTGATTTAAATTCCAAGTCGATCCTCCGGTCTTTTTGAGATGCAAAGTGGTCAATTACTTTTTTCATTAAAGTCTTTTATCTTCTTTATTAATGCCCTTTCTATGGTAAGCATAGCTAAAGAAGATAACCTTTCCTGACCCATGGTATTTCTTAAAAATATCTTTATTCTTTTTAAGGTGGAAAAACAACGTTCACTTTCGACGGTAGTCATAGGTAGAGTACACAAGATTTTTAACAGTTTGACACTTTCAGAAAAAGTATTGCACAAATTATTGTTAATAAAAAAGCTGTAACAAAGCAACTGCACCTTCACTATTGGAAAAATCTTCTCGGCTATATAATACTTCTAATTCAGTTTTAAGTTTCAAATGATTTATGACTGGATACTCCGTTTTAACTAATTTAAACATATCTTGAGGAAAGCTTTTTTTATAATCTTTAAATCGATCTGCGTGAAATAACTGAGACACTGCTAAATGATTACTGAAGCCAAACCTGTTTTTGATCTCAGATGTAATTATATCACAAACTTCTAATGAAATTCTCCTTTTTGATTCTTCCGTTTTACATCTCTGGGCAGACTGCATGGATGTCTCCTCCAAATAGTTATTCAAAATTTTATTTCTGTTGTCTTCAATTTTACTATTAAAAACGCCAATACACTTATTTACTGTTATGACATCGATATTACATTTTTGTAATTGATTGAACAATATATCACAATGAGGCATAACTAAATGAAAAAAATTTAACCAGTAAAGAAAATGTTCATTTTGTAAGTAGTTTTTTAAACCAATAGCTTGGTTTAGACTGTTGTTTTCTGATTCATTATCAATGATTTTTTTCTAAACAATCTAATAATTCTGTTCGATAGGTATAAACAGTCTCTATGCACTTCATCGTGTTCGAGCCGCTTTAGGTAATCTCACCTTAACAACATTATCTAATACTGTTCTTTTTGGCGATTTTCCAAAGAATGAAGAAAAGCTATGTAAATTAGCAAAAAAAAGAATTTATGCTTTATCGTCATATTAGGTTTTGGACGGCCACCACCTTTGAATTTCACTCGGTCTTCATAACCCAACTTATGTCCATCTTTCAGTTTTAATATATTTTGTACAATACTCATATTTAATAGTAAACACCAAAAACACTGTTTTACTTAATTTCACGACAAGTAGAGATTTACTAATAAAATGTTAACAAATAAAAACATTAAAAACAACGCGACGAATTTACTGACCAACGCGTACCTAGTCAGCATTAAGACTGCTCTATTGAACTTCGTGCGTTACCGTTTACGTAAAATGTGTCAGGGACATTGTCCCCGCCAGTGTTTTCTGTCTATTTTGCTTTCTGACGATTCGCGCATAAGTCTATTTCACTTTAATTCGTTGTAAATTCGGTCCGTAGCTAGCTTTGAGGACAAGTTGTGGATTGACCCAAGATTTTTAGATTCTATAAATGAATTATGTAATGAATATGAATGTAGAGGCTCGGTGCTCGGAGGGGATACGAAATCCTGCGATCTAGATATTTGAATAGTATTGTGCATAGAATGAACTAGAAACTTTAATATATTTTTTAAGAATATTAAAAATATATATATTATATATTTTTAAACTTCAGAAAATGAATAGCTCTATTTTTTTATTTGTATGTAGGAGGTCATTGACCAAATGACCCTATAGAAGAACCGCCAGTGGTTAGAAACCCGCACTTTAACGTTCCTTCCTTAATCATAAGCATAAATAATGTTCAGATGTAGTATTATTGAAATATGTTGAAAAAAATGGGAAATTTGCCAGTTAGATATGACAACACAGTTGTATATTTTAAAGTGTCAGTCAACTCTCATCCCTTTTTGGTATTAGTTTATAGAGATGCTACTAATTCACTTTTTTTGAATGCTCACTTTTAATCACTTGTTACACATCTAGTCAGTTTTCTCACTTTTTTTTTTTGTTTTATGAGATAAATTTATTGTTTATTTTATTTAATACCAATTTTTTTTTTGCTGTTTATGGGAATTGAATGTTTTGCTATTATAATTGTTTAAAACCACAGAAATTCATTGTTCATTTAATACATTATTTAATAATATAGAATCATCACGCGAAAAAGTCCTTTTTCAAATAACTTGGTTTTAAATTTTTAAAAAGGTTTCCTTAACTATTTTTTTTTCGCAAAAACCAAAATTTTAATTAAAAAAAAAACAATTGCACATCGCGTTTAAGAAATGTGACATGTTTTTTTTTTAATAGGGCACCCTATATATTTTAAATATGACATTTTAAATTTAATTTTCCACTTTTGTGATTTGTTATTGAAATGTCGTTAGGGGCCGTCCGTAAAACACGTGATGCTTTTAAGGGGATAAGGGGGTCAAAGCGTCACAAAATGTCACCTGAAGGGGGGCGATCTCATACGTCATGTGACTGTTATTTTTTGTTAATTTGAGAATTATACTTATTTTTAATCTTGAGATATTGAAAATAAAATTAAATTAATAAAAAAAAACTGAATAACTACCTTTTTGTGGGGGTTGCTATATGGCGAGTCACGTGTCGTCACGGAACATCATGGCCTGTCACAGACGGGGGAAGAGAAGGTTCAAAATAGCTTAAAATAGTGTCACGTGTTTTATGGACAGCACCTTAATGATTTTGATAAATGTAGTTGCCTTTAAAATAAGAATAATTTACCGTGACAGATACTGATTTTTGATAAACATTAACCTTAATAAGTAAAGCTGGCCGAGGTCACCTGGCCCACAGAGCCGTCATATGACTCATATGTTTACATCATATCATAATACTTGAATAAGTACAATAAATGGAAATAAATTTTAACAATAATGTTACATTTTATAAAAATTTGTATAAAACTCACCCTTTTAAGCAGATTTATGAAGTAGTTTGGTTGTCGTCATCACAAAGTGGGGACGATCTATAGTATAATAGCATCAGGTATGTTTCTACAGCTGTCTCCGTCAGCGATGTTCGCTTTGGTGAAAAAATATGTTTGTGTTTTGAAAATGACCGTTCGACATCTACGGATGTAATACGGGCATAAGTAAAACAATCTGTGAACTCACTTAACGAAGTTGTAGATGCACCATCACAAATTTGTCTTAATTTGCTAAAATCAGGATCTTTCTGTAATACACTCTCGAATTTTTCACTAACGCGATTATTTTTTGCGTCATTTATAGCCTGTAGCTGTGTATTTACGTCGCCCACTATTTGCAGCGATTCCACTAACGACAACGAACTATTTTGCAATTTTTCTATTGCGTCGTGTAGTCCTCTATAATTGTTATTAATAGTTTTTAAATCTGTTTCAAGGGAAACGTCTTGAAAGCTTGTCTGGCTTTCCCTAATAGCTGCAGTCTCGTTAGGGTTAAACTGTAGTATCACAGCTTTTATTTGTTGAAAATATTCAGCATAATAAAAAGCCGCTCTCAACCACGTTCCCCAACGTGTAAGAATCGGCTCTGGTGGTTCAGGGATACCAGGACACTGTCTGTGAAATGCTCGAAGCCGTTTAGGAGATTTGAGAAATACTTTTTTTGTATTTGCTATTAATGCATCTACCTCTGGAAAACATTTTCGAATCGTTTCTGCCACAAGATGTAACGCATGCACTTTACACGTAACATGTAAAAACCTACAATTGTCTCTTTGAAGAGAACGGACTACCACGCGCATTGTCGCGGCACCATCAGTCACAAACATCAATACTTGACTTGTTGAAAGTTCAAATTTTTCGAATGTCTCCAACACCACACGCGTAATTATTTCGCCAGTACACGCCGTTAGTCTTTTACTAGCCAGTAAAAGTGGAAATGTTGGTTTAAGAGGGTCCAGTACACGTACTATAAAATTTAAAATAGAATTTTTTTTACAATCTGTCGTCTCGTCAATACATAACCAGAGCCGTGTATTTTTTTAATCCACATTTAATCCTACTTACAATGTCTTCACGAACAGCTGGAATATATCTACGTAACGATGTACGACTTGGTAAGTTCACCTGGGGATTGTATTTATTCCAAAACTCCCGAAATGGTTGTTTATCCAGTATGTGTAGCAGAATATTACAGGCTATTAACATGAACAATAAATCAAACATAAACTGAGTTGTCAAAGGCATGCCATTTTTTTTTTTTTATGTACGGTATTGATATGACGACGACAATCTGTTTTGTGCCAGCACATTAAGTCCTGATTGCAAACTTTACAAATTATTTTGCATCCGTCATAGAATAAATCTGGAAATTCACCGATAAATTTATTCACTGTGTCCGCGTACGGTCGTTTTTTACCCTTTGGCGCGTTTGACATTATGTATAATATATAGGTACAACCTCACGCATTAACCTTTCAAATAAGACTGCAGCGTAAATCACTTCTAAATCGGCACGTGTGATGCCAGCGCAAGACCGTGGCTGTACTCCAGCCACCTCGGCCAGCTTTATTAATAAGTAAACTGCATCTTTATAACGAAAAAGGAGGTCGCGGTCAAATGTCAAATACAATACCATACAACTGCAGATTACAAAATACCCTAAAAATAACTACATTTGGCGCTCTATTTGAATTTGCGCTTGGTGACGTCACAAAAGTGTATCTCAATTTTTTTCTTCAAAAAGGAAAGACATCTTATTTTTGTTTCTAGTTTTCGATTTCCAAATTAAAAAAAAAATGGAAAAATACTCCATTATCTCCATGTATCTTTGGTGTGTAAGTTGACTTGGTCTAGCATGCTTAGATTAAATGTCTTCATATAGACCATGCAAATTCAAACTTACCTCAGAGCTAATTTACTAGCTTCTTTGTTTAAAGTAATCTAAGAATATGAACCAGTAAACTTTCTATTTTGAAAGACCGAAGTAAAAACATATGAATTATTTAACGATTTGCTTATTTACATTGTTTCGACCCATTTTTTTTATTTGTCACCTGGGTCATTATTGTTAAATAATTAGTACATGTATGCAGCCTACGTCGTATATTAAATATGACCTGTAGTGCTGTATTGTCCACGTTTTGGCCCACTCATATATGTTTATAACAATGGTAAACTGGATTGCATTTTAAATCATTTACCAAGAATTAATTTATTAGGTAACGTTTTTCAATAAGGTTTATTTACATCAAATGCCCATTAATTTAAATAATTAACGTGTCAATCCTAGCACTGCGTTAATTTGTTTACACCTCAGATAATGACTATATAAAACTACTCCTATTAACACCTCAGGAAATTTATTCTTAATCAATACATTTATTGAACATCCAGATGTCCTTGAAACTAATGTAAAATTTCCTCTATTCTTAGAATGCGCCCGTTACCTTAGCCTCAAGTCTCAGCTAGACAACCTGAACATAGAAATTACTACCGTAGATATAATTATAATACCTACTTCATCAGATCATACCACAAATGAATTACTTATTGTTAATACACTTTTCAGGGACGCCATATGCACAGTATTCATAGTAGTCCCTTACACCATAATATTCTCTATCGAAGCCTCCAGGAGGACCCCACCATCCAATACACCACAGAACACGACACTCTCGAAGAGCCCGAAGACAAAACAGGACTTTTACATACATCACTACCCGCCCAACCAGGCATATCCAGGCAGCAACTTATCAATAGCCCTTGTCCTATTTGTGGAGATAAAATATCCGGTTTCCATTATGGCATTTTTAGCTGTGAATCATGTAAAGGCTTCTTTAAGAGGACTGTGCAAAATAGGAAAAATTATGTGTGTCTTAGAGGAGCCCAGTGCCCGGTGACAGTTGCTACTAGAAAGAAATGCCCAGCGTGTCGATTTGATAAGTGTCTACAATGTGGAATGAAACTAGAAGGTAAGAGGAGTAATTTTCCGTGTGGTAGTTCAAATGTCCCGTAGGTTTCTTTTATGTATTATCCAGAGTTTAGGACTTGTATATGATGAGATCTGTTAATGGGATAAATGATATTTTGTACATGTGGGATTGCAGAAATAAATACTCAAATAGTAGTTCTAACCTGTAGTTTACTACTCAGATTAATAATATAAAGATAAGTAACACCCATAAGAGATACACTGATTATTATGACCGATACATAAACAACAATTTGCATGTTTACATATCAACGTATCCAAAACAAACCAGGGGCGGCTCCAGGCTTCAGCGTTTATTTTAATGCTTTTGCGTAACTTAAAACTTGATATACAAAATTTGTTTGCTTGAGGAATGTATTTTTCAGTGCTATTCTGCTGTTGATATTTTAATCTCTGTTGTTTTTAAGTGATTTTAATGTCTTGTGTTATTGGGTACTGATTAATATTCGATTTTTAGTTATAAAGATTTATTTAGTGAATATTTATTGAGAAGCAATGAATAATAAATGTGTAGTGTGTGCCCAAAGAGGACAATGGGATGGTTTATCTTTTCTTTGGCAAGAAACAAAACAGATCAGGGTCGGCATAATGCGTGAATGCGACAGTGTGAAAGCTCAAAAATGACCAAAATTAATGTTAGCTTTACAAAAAATAGAAAACATTTGATTCCATTTGTAAAAAAATCCACATTTTATTAAAAGAGATACTTATACAAAAATATGTGGATTTTTTACTGTTCAAATGGAATCAAATGTTGTTTTTGTTTTTATAAAGCTATCATTAATTTTAGTTATTTTTGAGCTATCACACATTCCCATTATGCCGGCGCTGATTTGTTTTGTTTACTTACCTGTGAAAAGATGAACAACCTCATGGTTTTCCACTTTGACCGCACACTACACACTTATTAGTCATTATTTCTCAATAAATATTTGTAAATAAATTTTTTATAACTAAAAATCGATTACTAATCACAGTACCAAATAACAAAACTTTAAAATCACTTGAAAACACAGATTAAAATGACAGACGTCGTCTTACAGTACACTAATTATGTCAAGACGGTGATAGATCGGGTATCGATCGGGTTTCTTCGTGCTGTGTTCATGATTCTGACTAATAGGAATTAAACCAACGATAATATTGACGTATTTCGCCGATTTATCCAAAATAAATTGGACAACTTTTTATGTTTTGTTACTCATCTTCTAGTATTATTAATCTTGGATTTACTACGAAAAAGACGGAGCGCCATTATTTATCATCCGATTCCAATGAACAAAAAAAAAACAAATGAAATGATTCAACTAACAATTTTTGACAGGCAATACTCAATTGTTTTTTTTTTAATTAATTTTTGTAGGACTTTTTATAAATTCAATATTGTATAAAATTTCTGATATAAAATTTGACATGTCTAATATGACATTTATTTTCAGCAATTAGAGAAGATAGAACACGTGGCGGTCGATCGACATATCAGTGTTCGTATTCATTGCCACCTTCACTAACGAATCATGCTGAACTAAGGGCTAGCTCGACTGATTTAAGGCAAGGTATGGGTGAAACTCATCCTGGACTTACCGTAAAGCTGGAACCCCCAGATTCGGGGGTTTCACATCACAAACGAAATACTCTGCCAGGATCGAAAGGTGTCCCACCATTATTGCAAGTAAGCATATCAATAGCTCTAATTTAGTTCAAATATTTTACTTTGTTTTTTTTTTTTTAGGAAATAATGGATGTGGAGCACCTGTGGCATTACAACGAAATGGAACTGAATAAATTGAGTACAGAAGGCCACTTGGGGAAAGAAGGCTCGAGTGGAGCTGTGCACAACCTCTCAACGCATCCGTTACTTGCTGGTACAGCACTGGCAGGATCGACTGATACCAACCCTGATTTTGTAGCTAATCTCTGCAACATAGCAGACCATAGACTTTATAAGATAGTGAAGTGGTGCAAGAGTCTTCCTTTGTTTAAAAACATATCTGTATGTCGTGTTTATTTTTATCAAATTCAAAAATAATTTTCTTTTTTTTTTTGTAGATTGATGATCAAATATGTTTGCTCATTAACTCGTGGTGTGAGCTTCTCTTATTTTCGTGTTGTTTCCGGTCCATGTCATCTCCAGGCGAAATAAGAGTTTCCCTGGGGAAAAGTATAAACCTAGCCCAAGCCAGGGAAATGGGCATGCAGGCATGTATAGAGAGAATGTTAAATTTTACGGAGCAGCTTAGGAGGCTCAGAGTCGATCAGTACGAATACATAGCTATGAAGGTCATCGTTCTTCTAACATCTGGTAAGCAAATAATCAGAAAAATGTTATCGTTAGGTGTTAGGGGAACTACAGCGCGGACAAAATTTCAAGTGTGCATTCAACTAAATATAATACTTGTACTTATAAACAAAACGCCGTTTAATTAATTAACAAGTTAATGTAGGCTTCTTTCAAAAATGTCATAGCTGAGAGCATATCATTCAGAGTAGGGACACGGTAGAGAAACTCACGTAAACGCTCTCTACTGTGGGCCGTCACAGAATATGCAGGCATGGAGGCATCGTCCATGCCGGCCGGAATTTGTTGCATTTTCTATGCTTTTGAAATTGTCTGTGCTTTACCAATCACACTATAAATGACAGAGTTTTTGATATACAAATCAGGATGTTATGAAACAATTTCGTCATCCAATATTAATGTTTTCTGTGGTTATACTAAAAAGAAGTGGAATTGTAATGAATTTTCAGTCATTTCTAGCTTACAGTGTGTTCGTAGTTAAATTTTCTTTTTCGTCTTAGATACTTCGGAGCTCAGAGAAGCTGAAAAGGTCAGGGTCTCACAAGAAAAAGCCTTAAAAGCTCTACAGGATTACACTTTGTCACATTATCCTGAAAGTCCTGCCAAATTTGGGGAACTACTCCTACGTATTCCTGAGTTACAACGAACTTGCCAGGTAATTATTACCTTTTTTTTTTCCGCTGCTAAATTTATCGTACTGTTTGTCTTTGCAGGTTGGAAAAGAGATGTTAACGATAAAATCGAAAGATGGCGACGGACCTAGCTTCAACCTCCTCATGGAGCTCCTAAGAGGGGACCACTGAAATGTGCCTTAATAGCTTTGGTGGTGGGCTCATATACTACAGACAGTATTGCTTATTTACTCTTTTTTTTAGCTTTAAGTGGAACTTTACGTACTTAGTAATCGTGCTGGACACAAAAAAAATCACTCGATACTGAAGAATTTTCCACAAACTCCTAAAATTAACTTTTAAAGTTCGGGCGTTACGTCATTTCAAACTGATCAGTTACTTAATTCAACATTTTGACTCAGTTAGATCAGAGTTTGTGGACAATTTGCCAAAAATGAGTTTTTAAACCGGAATTGTATATATATTTTAAGTTAAGTTTCTATTTTGATATTTTTTATTATACACTGAGGCTATTGATTTAATTGCCAGAAACGTTGACGATTTTATATCAGATACATGGTGCTCGGCTGTAATTACCTATTTCTTGTTTATTTTTTTTGAAACAATAAACGAGGAGTGATTATAACTGTCCACCCATGTGTGAACTAGTATTAAAGTAGGTTAATGCTCAATTTTTTACTTGTATTTAATACAAGTAAGAGCACTTTTTTTGCAATTTAAGATTTTTATACAAGTCTTGCTCCATTCCAGTGGTTCAAATGATGTACTCAATAATCGAGGTCGCCCAAAAATTTGATCAAAATCTAAGGGCAGTAACTGTCAAAAAAAAATATATATATATATTTTTTTGTCAAAAATGTAGACAATTTACTTGGTTATATTCTCTTAGAACAAAGTTTGTATTTGATGACTATGAGGGATTGTTGTAATGCAGCCATCTGTACGCACTAGTACACAGTAGGAGATGCGCCAAAAACTTCACATATCAACAAGTTTCCACTCCCGCGACCAGTCAAACACAGACGCTGATGAGATACGTATGTACATGCGAACAGAGATTATATTTTCGCAAGCTTATATAACATCAAAAGTTAGACTTTCTTTACTGGTTATCCTTATGCGAATCTTTTGAAGTAGTATGACATTATAAATGTTAATAGATTACCCTAGTGTTGCCAAGAAATTTAAAGACGTTTTAAGAGTGCGATTTCACCAAGTATCCACAACTCTATAAATCACTGTTTAAGATTTTTCTGTTGGTAATTTTAAAAAAATGAAGACAAATGATTCATCTTAAATGTCATATAGATCTAATATATAAAGTCACAAGCAATACTGATGCAAATTTTTTTTATTAATAGGAAATACGATTATTTAGTTTCATAAAATATAAAATGATACCAAATAAAATCTTATTAATAAAAAAAATACGCAGTAGTATTGCTTGTGATCTTATATATTATTTTATATACACTACGGAATATCTTTTTAAGCCAAACCTGTATTTAATGCGATAAAAAGTAAGAGAATTAGTGTAAATATGCGGAAGAGAGTTGAGTGTATACTGCTTCGTTGCCAAATAGGGTGCCTGCCACAGTGATACAATGCGCAAGCGAATGTCGAATTCAGCCGTGCGGCAGTAGCGCAGAGCAACTGTCTTTATCGTCTACCAGTTTTCAATTATTCCATTACTATCTACTACATTAAATACAGGTTTCGCCCGAATAGATGTCCCCTAGTGTATTAAATCTGTATGGTATTTAATGTAAAGTATTTGTTCTCATCAATAGACAAATTTCAATAGCGATTTAAAGTTAAATAAAAAATCCAGATGTTGAAAATTGCGTAATATTAACAAGTGCCTAAGTAATAGTGACTTAGAGCGATATTATGGACATGATATAAGAGTTAAGTCTTTGTAAGTTACATCATACTCCTTACCGACTCCAGTCAATTTCTTACAATGTTTCCTCTTTATTGACGACATAACATCCCTTTGAATTTTGAGTGGATGACTTCGATTGTTGAGTCCTTCAGCTTTTTGTAGGGGAAAAAATCACTCTTTTCTACAAAATTAGAGAGTTTGCTCTATTAAATATGACGTTGTTAGTAGTTGAAAACTACCTTTTAAATCTGTTGATTTTTTTTGTGGTAAAAAAAGGACTATTGTTATAAATAGTTCTGATATTGATTTTTTTATTTATTCAATATTAAGTAAATCAGAACTTTATTTTTATATTGTGCCAATATTTTGAATGTTTTTCTCAAAATGTTTCAGGATGGGTCTGAAAATTTTGTTTTATTTGCCATTTTTCAGACCCTCCATTTATTGAAAGGAAGGATTTATTCTAGCACTAAATTTTATGATATAATGCAGTAAAATTGGCATTAAACTGAAATGGAAGCCTTTCAAAATATATTGTTTTTTTTTTCATAAAACCAGTGCTTTAATCATTTATAAATCAATTCGAAATCTCTGAAAACTCACCAAAATAAGTACTATGAATTTATTGAATGGAATAAGTGAAATTTCCCGTTAATTATATTAAAGAAGTTATTGTTATCGGCTTTAATATTTATATATTTTTTGAAATTTGTATTATTTAAAACACATTTTTATATAGTGTTATTTATACATCAAAGAATTTTTTTGCAATGTATACCTGTGTCAATCTTTACAAAAAAAAACTTAAGACTAAAGGGGTGGCCTTGAAAGACCGCATATAATGCGGCTTTAGCCCTAATACTTTTTGTACTCACTTTTTACTATCAATTATATACAAAAAAAATTGTATTGAAATATATAATAATTACATCCAATTTGTTTTTTTCTACCTTAAAGTTAGTTTTAAACAACACTGGGTGTCCTATTATGGATTACCCCTTTCGAGTTGGGATAACTCGTCAGCCATTAGAGGGATGAGATCGGATTTCCTGAGTTGGGTAGAGGAAAAATGCTGATTGTTGAGCGACAATAGAGCATTGGTTGGGTGAGCATCATACAAAGCTACGATCATAGGTATAGAGGTTTAGGGAAACAGTATTAGCCATCAATCCAAAAAACCATGAGGTCGGAAGTAGTCCATAACCATAGCAAGTGAAATAATTTTGGAAATGATAAGAATGTTTGTTTGGTTATTATTTGTGGTGATATTTTCATAATCTTATCGGTGTTATTGCGCCATGGGTGCCGCTAGAAAATTATCCTAAGGGGCAAAAATAAAATGCATGTTTTTATGACTTTTTTTATTGAAAAACTAAAAAAAAAAAAAAAAAAAAGAAATATAAAAAATAAATGGGAACCTTGATTCTTGTTAACAAAACTAAAGTTCAAAAACAAAAAAATATATATAAAAATAAGGACGCACTTTTTATTTACACTACATTGTGATATGTATGAAAACGAAAATAAACTCTAAAAAACTTAAACGGACAATTTCGTTACACCAAATCTTCAACATATCACCGTTCGTCAATACCTGCTTCAACCGACCGGTTGGATCACACAGTCTATCTGTCTATGGCGGGAGTATGATAAATAGGGCTGTCAAAAATGTTCCGTGGGACAGTGGCGTACGCGAAATTAACTAATACGAGAAACAATAAACTTACAATTTATAACAATGTATGTAAAACTTACCCTCTTAACTAGCTTGATGAACTAGCTTGCTTATCACAAACTGGAGAAGATGTGTAGCCACTTTGCAGCATCAGGTATGTTTCTATGGTTGTCTCCATGAGTGATGTTCGCTTTAGTGAAAATATATTCTTATATTTTGAAAACGACCGTTCGACATCTACTGATGTAATACACGCATACGTAAAATAGTTTGAACGCACTTAACGGATCTGGGGCTGCACCATCACATATTTGTCTTAATTTGGCAAAACTGGTGTCTTTATTTAACACACTTGCGAACATTTCTGTAACGCACTCATTTGTTGCGTCACCTATAGCGTGTAGCAATATATTTACGTCGTCCACTATTTGCAGTGATTTCGCTAACGGCAACACACTGTTTTCTAATTTTTTTATGCTCTCATGTAATGGTTTATAGTTCTTCGCAATATTTTTTAAAGCTGTTTCAACGGAAATATCTTTGAATTTTGTCTGGCTTTCCTTAATAGCTGCAACCTCATCTGGATTGAACTGTAATATCACAGCTTTTATTTGTTGGAAATATTCAGCATAATAAAAAGCTGCCTGCAACCATGTTCCCCAACGTTTAAGAATCGGCTGTGGTGGTTCAGGAATACCAGAACACTTGCTATGAAATGCATGAAGACGTTTAGGAGATTTAAGAAACACTTTTTTTGTACTTGATATTAATGCATCCACCTCTGGAAAACCTTTTCGAATAGTTTCTGCCACAAGATATAAAGCATGCACTTTACACGTAACATGTATAAACGTACAAACTTGTTCTTGCAAAGAACGCATTGTCACGGTGCCATCAGTCACAAACATCAACACTTGACTTTTTTTGCTAGTACACTGATTTAGTCTTTGGCTAGCTAGTAACAGTGGAATGTCGGTTTAAGAGGGTCCAGTACTCGTACTATAACATTTAAAATAGAATTTTTTTTACAATGTGTTGTCTCATCAACAGATAACCACAGCCGTGTTTTTTTAATTCACATTTCATCTTATTTACCATGTCTACGTGTAAAGTTGATAGATAGTTACATAACGTTGTGCGACTTGGTAACTTCACCTGGGCATTGTATTTATTCCAGAACTCTCGAAATGTTTGTTTATCGAGTATGTGCAGCGGAACACCACAGGCAATCAGCATTAATAGTAAATCAAACATAAACTGTTGTCGAAGGCACGCCATTTTTTTATGGTGTACACTATTTACGTGAAGTCCACAATCCAGCACATCAAATCTTTCTCGCACACTTAAATTATTTTAGCACCCTTCGTACATCTGCCATGCTTTATTATTAAATTAATATCAACAATACAGTACAACAAATAAAATAAAAACACAAAAACAATATGCAATACGCCCAAGTGACTTAACGTGTACACAACTCGAAAGCTAATAATAGACTGGACTGGAGAAAGAGTTTCGCGGTCAAGGTGGATGCCGGCAACAGTAAGTACATCTATAGTCTACGACCATGATACACAGAAACGATTTGCAGCTTTAATAATAAAACAAAAACAAATATTTCACTTGATTTATAAACATTATTTTAACATAAAACAAATGTATTTACAAAAATCCTTGGTAGAAATGAAGTTAAATAATGAATAGTAAATATTATTTTACAAATAATACATTTTTTTCTAATTTAATCTAATTTTTTTTTACAATATACTTATGTACATTTTTTATTATTACACAAAATTAATATGGCTTCTAAAACTAAAACCATAAACAAGAAAATCTATTTTACATGGAAAATAAGATATGAAAAACACTGCTAATGCTGGATAATTAATTTACCTTATTCTTTTCCATTTTGTTATATTCACACCATTAATTTCATTTCAAAACTGTTGATTAACGCCATCCATCATTAAATTATTTCATCAATTTTTAAATCAATACTGAATTTAATTAAAACCTTTTAATTCATCCCGTGAGTAGGGATTACCACCTTAAATGTGGCTTAAACTGCATAATATGCCTGAAGAAAAAAATGACAATTAAGAATTACAAAAATTTAAGTTTTCTTCCTTACTTGTCTAATCGTTCCCAAAATATCATCAGAGCGGCCCTGTCCAAATGTCTTTTCGTTCTAGAAAGTTGAATAACAGTCACAGCCCATTTTTCCACATTTGGATCAATTTTCATCTCATCATACTTCAAGTGGAATGCAGCAACTGGATTAAAAAAAAAATACTTAGCCCACACAAGCAATATAAATCAATGTGTACATACTTGTTTAATTGATCCTCTATGAGGACCGGTGGTAGTATATTTATTAATTCAAATCAATTTGAGCGAAGAAAAATTAATTATTTATTGCTTAAGGAAAAAGGGGGAAATCAGAAAAATGGGATATATTTTATGATCCACGACACATTCTTTTTTTTTTTTTTTTCACAACTTATTTTCTGTACCACGGTTTGACATGATTCATATCAAGACATTAGAATCTGCTGGAAGTAACAAATAATGCAACAATGTATGTTTTTGACCGATTCCTCAGTATTAAGACACATTAAAAATTAAATTTAGTAAAAACACTTCGATAAAATGTTTATTACAACCGCCAACCATAACTTTGGCTAGTTCAAACTCACCTTTATCAAATATCTCCACCGGGGTGTCCCAAGGGTAACCTTTAAACTGCCACGCTGGACCCATTACCCAGACAGCCACTACTCGATCCCAATCGCTGGGGCTTAATTTTGCTGGGTTATCGACCACTCTATACGGGACCGACTGCCCATTTCTCTGTCTCTGAATTAACACTTCATTGTCCCTTTTGCTACCTTCTGCCTTCTTTTGTTCTTGCGTAACAAACCTACAAAAAAAAAAAAAACGTTAAACACAGCTCGGTCTACTTTTATTCCAAGTTCACGAAAAAATATGCATACCTTAGTTCTTGTAAAATTTCCTTTGCGTTGTACATCGAAATTAATGAATTAGTTCCAGCAGGAATGATAATGATAGGGGTCCGTGACACTCTTTTGTGGAGCCCCCCAGGTGAAGGTCTAGCTGCACTAATAGGCAGAGGTATTTGAGGTTGCGGTGGCTGTGGTCTATTAACCTTTGCAGAACCCTCCGTTACTGACTTAAGAGTCATACCGTGATATGTACCCATAGTATCAATTTTGAAACCCTCAGTTTCTGTAAAAAAACAGTGAGTGTAAATTATAAATGATACTTAAAATTTTCTAACTTACCTTCTTTTTGCCTATTAAATCTTTCCTGATCATATCTATTATATACTGATGGTTGCGTAGTAGGCCTCACAGGGGTCTGACGTGGTGTTACTATCGGAGGTTGCTGTGGCGGCCTTTGTCGACCCTCTTCTCTAGCTTTTATGCTGTGGAGCATGGCCAGAATGTTTTTTGCAAATGTCTAAAACAACATCTATTTTCACTACATATCCTTCCGAATTAATAAATGGGGATACTACAGCACAAAAAACAATATTTATTAACCTACCTTTCCGGTAGATTGTAAAAT